>CAWUFW010016055.1:0-328740 GCA_963921515.1 Calotriton arnoldi
GCGCAGGTAACATTATAACCTTTCACCTGTATTCTTCCCTACATTACACACATAACGGTTCTTGGGTACTGACCTTTTACCTAGATATGACACTGCATTCAGAATCCCGGTTTTTCCCTGGTTCGATTCTCATACATTATGCATGAGGCTTCTTGGAAGCACAGCAGGACTAACAGTAGGATTACCATCTCCTGTATAATATCTCTGTATAAAATTCAGGCCCAACGTCATCCTTTAGGCCGACACAGTAACACAGCAAGGTAGGACCCCTGGGGAGACCTATGGGTATATATACAGCACATCTTGCTTAGGAATATAGCGGAGACCGAGACTTCCCGGCTGACACACTGACCAGAGACGCTGAGGTTCCTGCATGCAGACACTCTAGCTCGCAGTGGTCTAACATCCCTCGTGGGGTGTCCAACTCGAGACCAGGACGGGGTCCCATATTCTCTCATTCTCAGGTATTGGGGTTGACTAGATCCTAGAGGGATTCTTGGCATATCACCTACACAGATGCTAGGTACATTTAGGTACATCTAGTTAGGGAGACATCGTAGGAGTACGCACTTTTTATCATGTATTTTATGTACTTGTATATATTCATGGTTTCTGCAAGATGGTAGAACTACACCATCCCTTTACTTTCGTAGTACTGCTAATCATATATCTCTGCTACTGTCTAATGGTTGTTGCAGCTCATATATTCTACACTAGAATAACAACTGTTCAATAAATACTTATTGAAAACGCCCAGCCTGTTTATTCTGTGTATCTCTCTGAGACAAGTGAGCACGAGTGACTGAGCGAAGGGTAGTATATTGTTTCCACGATTCTGAGGGATCAGGGTTGTGATGTTCTGAGGTTGCCAGAATCTATTCTCTCCTTGATAAGAGGAGATTATAGTGGCACTGTGAGCTAGCTAATACAGATAGGCTAACGTATCCGGTGGGGGTGCAGGGAATCAGTCTGCCACCAAGTCCACAGTTTATGTTATCCAAAACGTGCAGATCCTGTATAGGTTATATAGGAACTACACGACACTGCCCGAGGGTCGAGGGGGTCGCGCGCCTACCATGGCCTGGTCCTGTAATGGTTCACGGACGCCCACAGGTGCTTTGGGCTCACCGGGCGGTCGTGGGCCCGTGGTCGCCAGTACATTGAAGGGGCGGGGATCTAACTCAGTGGTAGAGAGCATGCCTTGCATGCACGAGGCCCCGCTTCCATACCTCGGCATCTCCAGGAACTCCTGCGCTTACTGCCATGCCGGGGTGGCACAAAAATAGGTTGTGGGTCTCAGGGCCCTCGGTCTGTGAGCATGTTAAATGGAGGGGCGCGAGGGAGGGGACTACCAGGAGCGCAGCCGTGAATTCTTTATCAAATCATTTACTGCGCAACATTTTCTTTTCTTTATATGTCGGCGCGTCGAGGCTCGCAGGGGCAGAGAGAACGTGCCTAAAACACAGAAATGCTGGGAGGTCAAGATTCCTCATCAAATACATTTCGGCACATTGGGAGGGTCGACCAGCCTGCGGCAGCGGCATGATGCAGATGGTGGCAGAATCCCGTTGAGAACTTCCTGCGCCAGCAGACATGGTTAGTATGCAGTTTGGCTGTAGTTAGCAGGGGGCTGGGGTGGGCAGAATCACGTTAGGTGGTCCACATCCCCTTACTGAGGCCTTGTTCTACAATGTTCGTGAATTTCCCTATTGTCTCACTGCGGATCCTTAACAAAGCGTGCCCCTCTTTTGTCTGAAGTAAGTGTGATGTCCTCTCTTTTTCAAATTTGCAAGGCAATGAGTCAGCGAACTGCGAGTCTTCAGCTGAAGTCATCATTAGGCACTCAATTCCAGTATTTACTCAGTAACATCTCTGGAGGCAAAGGGGTTGTCTTGCTCATAAGGTGAAATGGTTTCTTAAGCAGTGCATCTGTCTTGCAGGCCTTAAGTCACTCATTCCTAGCTCCAGGTGGCGTTTCTTTGCCGCATCGGTTTTGCTAACTTAACAATAGGTGCAGATGTACATCTGGGATCCCTGTGCTAAATTATGCCTGTTGCATGTAAGGCATCTACCCAGACCGGGCGCTTTACAGTGGGGATGTTGACTGTAGCCGTGGGTCGGGGGCAGCGGCTACAACTGCATTGGTTGTGCGTTGCCTTCACAATGATAGTGTGTGCTCGAATCCCAGCAGACAGAGTTAGTGTATCTGTATTGCTCTTTATCTTCGGCAACTTGCTGTGGGTAATCCCATGGGCACAGGCGCGCATCCAGAGGGGCGATCGCAAAGGCGGGAATATGTTTCCTTTTTAAAAACGTCCCCCTGTTGCCTGATTCACTCAATGGGCAAATATTCTGTCTGGTTCGCACTAAACTGTGAAACCAAATTGAAAACTTCTTTCAAAAGTGTAAGATCGGGATGTAGATGCATCGCCGGGTTTACCATGGCCAAATAGGGGCAATTGGGTGGAGATGATGAGTTATTGAATGTGAAATCGGGAGTTCGATTTCCTGCTTCCCCGCTTAAGCTAATGGTGTGATTTTGGGAAAGCACATCTATCTTCGTCCTTGAGGCAGTGCTTGGTGTAACGGCAAAAGTTAGGGACTTTGGAGCTGAGGGACAAGGTTCACGTGCCGGCGTCGGCGCGAAATCCTGTGGTTCTGGGCAAAAATAATTAGCGGGGCCCACTGCCATGTAAATCTCTCTGTGCCTGTAAAGTGGCGTAAGTCCTTGTATAATGGCCCCAGGCCTAAACATATGCAGTGGCGCGCGGAGCACTACGGAGCTGCCCGACCCCTGCTGACCCTGATCGGATGCGACAGTGCTGCGTGAGCGCTACACAACCCTACCTTCCTTCGCCACGCTCCCGGACCCATCTGCGGCCCCTGCTGACTCCGGAGGGGAGTATTGTAACTCTGCCTCCCGTGCTGGAGGGAAAACCCAAGCTGCTGCTTCCCCCTGCTGGATCCGACCCCACTGTGGCCTAGCTGACGAGCAAGAGGCGCCTGCACCGAACCTGCTTACTATCCAAGGAGCGCTCTAACCAGGGGGAAAAACTACATGGGACACCATAATACGCCTGCAGGCTAGAACTCACTGGAAGCACATACTCCCCTGCGACTCTGCTGCTGAAGACACCGTGAGCACAGATATAGGGGCAGCGGTTGGTAGAGCATTGTGAGGACTCAGCGGGCTGCGGCGCGCCCGGAGACGCACCGAGGCGGCCGCCCCTACGGCCCGCATTCCGCGCACTGTCACTGCCGGACGGCAGCTACCACCTGCTGCGAGGAGGAATCACTGCATTGCTTACACAGAGCCTGCACCACTGGGGCTGTACGCAGGGAGCACCGCCAGAAGAACGCGAGGCCTACCTCCCCCAGCTGGCGAATTGAGCAACGCTCCTGCTCCGCGCCATAACATCTGCGAGACCTCCACCTGGGGCACGGCGCAAGCCTCCTTCGATCTCGGCTCAGTCAGGAACTACTCAACCTACCAACTATGGGTAAACCGGACGGAAGACAACCAAAAATAACCTTCGATACCCGGAAGACCTCCCGCTCTCAATCAGAGCCAGATGATGACCGCGCGGAGGCTCCAACAACCTCAACAGCGGACTTGAAGGAACTGTTGCTTGTAATGCAGTCAAGCCTCACGTCGATAGAGTCCAAAATGGACTCTATGTCAGCCAGAATGGATGGCCTTACACAAAGAGTTGAAAAGCATGACGACCGTCTAGCTGAGGCTGAAAGGCGCATATCCGACCTTGAGGACACGGTCAGCGCCACCACCAGTCACACCCTTGATATGGACAAAGTACTGAAAGTCATAGCTGCCAAAAATGAAGAATTGGAGTCCCGTTCGAGGAGGAACAACCTCCGAATCCTGGGAGTGGCAGAATCCACGGCCACTGGAAGGATGGAGACATATGTGGAAAGCCTGCTCATTACCCTATTCGGCAGGGAAGCATTCTCAGCAATCCTTGTGGTGGAAAGGGCACATCGCTCGCTGGCGGGCCGCCCACCTCCGGGAGCCCCCCCGCGACCCATCATAGCGAGGATATTAAATTACCGCGATAGGGACACGGCCCTCCGGATCTCCAGGGAAAAAGGACGTCTCAACTATCAAGGGATGGAGATCTCTATCTTTCCCGATTTCACCATGGCCGTGCAGGAGCAAAGGCGGAAGTTCCTCCAAGTCAAGAAGAAACTCCAACAGTTCAACATCCCATACGCTATGCTCTTCCCAGCGCGTCTAAAAATCACCTTCCAGGAACGTCCACACTTCTTTACCAATCCTCAACACGCTCTGGACTTTATAAAAACCATACCTAAATCACAGGAGGGCCGCTCATCCCCGAGAAACGGGGTGGATGAACAGGGAGGCGCATCCGACATTGAATAGCCTTGCATAATGTGGCAGCGTGACCTCCTGTATCTGCCACTGGGTCTCTTGCTGACCCTGCGACATTCCTACACTGCTAAGACGGAATGTCAGATCTCGCCGCCTCATACATATGTGCCAGCGACTCACCTACATTGGCTCCTCACCAGCTCGACACCATGCTGCCTCCCTGTGCTCACCAATCCGTGTAGCTCTTACAATGCACGGACATTGACA
The DNA here is from genome assembly GCA_963921515.1 of Calotriton arnoldi. NCBI lineage: Eukaryota > Metazoa > Chordata > Amphibia > Caudata > Salamandridae > Calotriton > Calotriton arnoldi. The sequence continues at coordinate 4,616 of CAWUFW010016055.1, forward strand.
CGACATAGCGGACTGGATGCCAGCACATTTGTACTCATCCGACTGCAACTTCCGGACGGAAGAATCTGCAGGAAGGGTGCGCCTGAATGGAACCCTCACTCACGGAGCAACGTCGGAGAAGTTGGCAGAAGCTACCCAACATCTGCAACTCTGCGAGAGGCCTGCCCCACTTTCGTGGGCCAACATTGACTATAACGATGGCCTGTACCGAACTCTTACCATGCCGGACTACCATCACTATCCCCGAACACCCTCGCTCCTGCGAGGAGCACCTGGACGCCCTCTGGCCGCTGCCCACCAGGTGAACCCTACACTTTACTGAAATGGGATTTAGTTTAATGCAAAGTCCCCTGTTGGGACTAAACCGATTGAAATGGGAGGGGTGGGGGGGGGTAAATGTCACGGCAGGATGGGATTGCTGTTGTGGGTGGAGGGCGGGTTTGGGAAATGTTGTTATGCTTTTGTTAAGAACTGTTCTACGCTATTGCGATGAGATGCTGATGCGACACACAATGACACACGCCGGTACGTACGATAACTTCACTCTACTGACTGCATGTTTGGAATCCCGTCCTAATATACTCAAATATAACTTTTTGACTTGGAATGTGCGAGGGTTGGGGGATCCCCGCAAACGCCGCCACATTCTTGCGTATTTGGACCGACACGACATCCATTGTGCCATGCTTCAAGAGACCCACTTGCCTCCTCACACCTCCCCCTCCTTCGCCGCCTGATGGGCAAGCCACAGAGGCTTCTCATGCTACTCCTCCTATTCGCGTGGAACTGCGATCCTTATAAAACGTACACTCCCGTACACCCCCCTTGGCTCGTACACAGACCCACAGGGCCGATACACTCTCTTATGGGGCAGGCTCTTAGCGCAAACTATTACGCTGGGGTCTTGCTATGGCCCGAACATAGACAATCCGGATTTCTATCGGGTATTATGGGGTAAAATCCAAGACATTGGCACTACCTACTTGATATGGGGGGGGGACTTTAACGTCACTATCTGCCCGCATCTAGATAGATCACACCCACAACCACACCATTACACTGCTGCACACCTAGCCCTGAAAAATATCGTTGAAGATCAGGATCTGGTAGACCCCTGGAGAGCACAATGCCCACTTGAACGTCAGGGGTCTTGCTACTCCACTGCTCACTCCTCCTGGTCACGTATTGACTACTGGTTGGTGGATAGGGGCCTGGCGACCTGGGAATCAAATACCTCGTATCTTCCTCGCACCTACTCCGATCACTCCCCGGTCCTACTGTCTCTCAGCCCACCACATACAGAACCCCCATGCCTGTCCTGGCGCCTCAATCCGCAATCGCTTCTCGACCCAGTTTTTAAAGCTGAGATAGAGCAAGAGATAACTGATTTCTTCCTCCGCAATGAAGGCTCTGTCTCGCAATATTCTACCATATGGGAGGCGTTCAAAGTTACCTTGCGGGGAATCTGTATGGCCAAGAGTGGAGGAGTACTCAAAGATATCCGCAATACACTGCGTAAATTGGAGGCAGATATAAAACAGACTGAATTAAATATACAAGCTACACCCTCCCCTGCACTGCGGGCACATTTGCGCGCGCTACTCACGGAGTATCAGGAAACAGCGGAGCGCGAATGTAAATTCAGAGGGAAATATTACACGGCTCGCCGATATGGCGAGGGGGATAGACCGGGGCGGGCCCTGGCTTCCACTATTCGACCCCCTCGATTTGCTAACACAGTGCTTGCTATTGAAGATGAGGATGGTCAGACGCACACAAACTCTTCCGACATACTCGCTGCCTTCAGAAGGTTTTATAGAACACTATACACCTCTCACCGACATACCCCGGCAGATTTTGATCCCTTTTTTGAGGACACTGCCATAGCCTGGTTGGGAACTGGCCAAAGAGAGTTTCTCTTGGCACATCACGAAGACGAAGAGATCACCACTGCAATTATGCAGTTACAATCAGGAAAGGCTCCCGGCCCAGACGGCCTCCCAGCCGAATTTTATAAAGCATACCGGCACTTGTTACTTCCGAAACTGAGATATGTATTCGAGGAAGCCCGAGAAAATGGCGCTCTCCCCCCATCCATGCAAGCAGCGCTCATAATTTCTCTGCCCAAACCCGGTAAACCACCCTCGCACTTAGATTCGTATCGGCCCCTATCCCTTATAAATACAGATGCAAAAATTCTGGCTAAACTCATCGCTAACCGCATTCGCCCCTTGATGCCGGCGCTGGTCCTCCCGGACCAGTCAGGCTTTGTTCCCACCAGAAGTACAGCCCACAACCTGCGAACCCTGTTTGCACTGCTGCATGACATTGACCCAGACGCTAATGCGGCTGCTATATTCCTAGATGCCACCAAGGCATTCGACTCCCTCGAATGGGATTATCTCTTCTATGTCCTGGTGCGCATGGGATTTCCGGCCCCCTTTCTGGATTGGATCACCCTGCTATATACCGGACTACGTGCCACTGTAATGGTGAATGGGCTCCGTTCTCCCTCCTTTCCACTGGGTAGGGGCACCAGGCAGGGGTGTCCGCTATCCCCCCTCCTTTTTGCCCTAGCAGTAGAACCCCTGGCCGCTAAAATCCGACAACACTACCGCGAACATGCCATAATTTATCCGGAACGGCAAATACTAATATCCTTATACGCAGACGACATCACGCTATACCTACGTAATCCTGAGACGAGCTTAAATCCTATTCTTCGCCTGTTTCTGGTGTTTGGGCAACTGGCTGGAGTTAACATTAACTGGAAAAAATCCCAGATTTATCCCCTTACTGCTGCCACACAAAAGTTCCATCCGGACTTCCCTCTCGACTGGAGCGCTGACACTCTCACTTACCTGGGGATAATCATTTCCCGCAGCCGCGAAGAACTCATGAGGGCTAACTATGGTCGGGCACTGGACTCTATCACTGACAAAATAACACGATGGATCGCGATGCCCCTGTCTATGGCGGGCAGAACGGCTATAATTATAATGGTGATTTTACCTAAACTTTTATACCTTTTTGTGAATATCCCCTATGCTCCCAGCCGACATTTCTTCTCCTCGGTATCGACTCAACTCATCAGACTCACATGGGGGGGAAAACAGGCCAGGCTTCGGTGGGACATACTTACACGGCCATTCGACGCCGGAGGATTCGCTATTCCAGACATTGAATTATACTTCAGTTGCGCACAGGCACACTATGCCGCATACTGGATGAAACCCCCTCCCTTCATGCCACATCTTGCAATAGAAGACGGATATATGAATCCCACCCCAAGCACTGCATATCTTAGTTCCCCAACAGTCCCGCGCCGCCTGGCCTCCACCACCGTCCAGTGCACCGTCAGCGAATGGCACGATCTTGCCAAAGCTACACAAACTACACTAATGTACTCTCCGCTTCTGCCCCTTGCTGGGCGGAAAGACATCCCGGTTACGGAGGAAGGCGGCTGCCGTCGACTCTTTCGTAAACTCTCAATCCACACCTGGGGCCACTTATACACCAAGGGAACATTCAGTACCTCTGAAGAATTCTTTAAGGATGTAAATCCCACCCCCCTGGAACGTTTCTACTATATACGGCTCCGTCAAAACATAAGGTCCCTCACGTCCACCTTTCCCCTAGAGCCTCCACCCATGCTTCCGCTACATGCGTTACTGCAACAGGACACCCCGCACATGTGTTGTCACTTCTATATCGCACGTCCCAGAATGCTAGGGAATATGGTCCCCCCCTGGCTCGTCAGCGGTGGGAGGAGGAATTGGGACACCCCCTAACTGACGAACAATGGACTTTTTGCTGTAGACAAACGGGCGAAATATCCGCTAGCAGTAGATTCCGCATGATACACTATAAATACGTCCACCTACTGTATTACACTCCCGCACGCATGCACCAACTGAAGCTGCGTGATAATGCTCGATGTGAACGCTGCGGAAGCGAGGGAGCGGACTTTATGCATTTGGCCTGGGATTGTCCTCCTGTACGGGGCTTCTGGACGGCGGTCCTGATTGCACTGGACCTCATGACGGGAATCCATATCCCTACTGATCCCCTGACTGTCCTGTTAGGCTACACTGAACACCTCGCACTTAAAATACGCAGATACGCCTCCCTTGCGCTCCTTTTAGCTAAACGGAGGGTTGCTTGCAGATGGGGCAGGGAACAGGCGCCGAAATTTAAAGACTGGATGCACGATTTGACATACTGCCAAGAACAACTACATACATATGCGGACCTTCAACCCCCTTCATCGCGACCAAAAGACATCTGGGGCCCACTACACACTTATCTATTAGAACATACAACAGACGAAGACGATACAACGTCACATTAGACGCATGGCACCCCCCTGACGGTACTAGCGCCCTCGCCCTTGCACATACCCTCCACTGACTGTGACGGGACACCAAGGCAGTCACTCCGACTACGCTAAACGATTAAACCCGGCCAGAATCTATGTCTTGCATCTGATGACCTCTGTATATTGGTGTATACATCTCTTTCTATTGCTCTTATTGTCTTAAGGTAATCAATTTGCTAGAATTCTACGCAGCCTGAGTACGCGGCACCTGCTGTCTACATACCCTCACTATCCTCACAACGCGGCCGGCCCTAGAGGGTTGTAGGCGGCTTGCTGTGTATTTCCACACCCTGCTCAGATATCGCCTACATACAGATGCTACTATAATGCCGGCTATAATGTGGATGTAGGCAGATTGCTGTGTATTAAGCCTTATTCTGTCTTCTTGTACCTTTCTTACCTCAATAAAGGTTTTTGAAACTTTAAAAAAAAAAGTCCTTGTATAATGTAATGGGTGCTTATGTAAGGCGCTCCGATACCTTCAGCTCGAGTATGTGCTAGATAGAACTGTGAAAAGACAACCAATGGCACTTTGCACTTTTTTGAGTAAAACAAGCAGACTTGTGAAGATTTACTAGTGTCGCTTAAATGTTTGGAGCTAGTTGAGCTAGTTGAGCACAGGCTCGGGATCTGTCTCTTTCCCCCCTTTTGTTTTATTTGGGCCGGGGGCTGACAGGGCATCCCACTGCTATTCTGCAGGGGGTGTATGGCTATGCTATGTCCCTCAGTCATGGGATGATATTAACAACGCTCTTGACACATGATGGCACGGGTAGGAAGGGTTTTACCACTGGTCATCTAGGACCCCTTATCCAGCTCTTGTTTTTAAAACCCCCGAGCGTCTAGGTCGTCATACTTTCGTAAGGTACCTATTACAATAAATACTATCCGCTCCAGAGGCACGCGATGACCGGGGGAAAGCAAGAAGGTAGATTTCAAGAAGGCTTAAACCGATGATATTTAGGAGCGAATTTCCAAGGGAATGCGCCTGTTGGGCAAACCATGCAGTCGCAAGGTAAAGTCTCACAGCAATGCAGACAAGTTACGCATCGCTAATGGGGGACTAGGGATAGATGACTCCAGTAGAGGGTGGCACATAACTATTAGTTGGAAATTCGGTTTCAGAATGGTTCATTAAGGTTTAACACTAATGGGTGCTGAAATCCTACATTAACTCTTGGGTGGCTAGGTGCTCACAAATGGCTGTGGCCGCTACACAATGAGGTGGGATAATTTATCACTAGATGAACAGTTGGGCCTCTGTGAGGTCATGATAACTGGGCACAGCTGGGCCACTGTTAGGTCAACGATATTTGGGTGTGTCGCGTGTCCTTTCCTTCTCGGGTCTAAAAATAGGTGGGCAGTTACATGGGCAGAGCTCCTTGCTGTAATCAGTGCGTAAATCTAATGCATATTTAATGAAGGCACGGCATAGCACAAGACCTGCAAAATTACTTACATCCTCCAGTTACCTTCAATATACCTGCACGCCCATTTCTCACACTTCCGCCACCTCCCCTAGGTGCTGCACCAAAAGATGAATGCTACCCTTCCTTACGGTTGGTTGGTCCTCTTTGTAAGATGGGGTTGGATTTGGTGTGGGTGCGGGCTATAAGGGGGAGAACAGTTTTTCATGAAGCAAACATTTAAGCTGGCATGTGAGCTCGTTGTTTATGGCAATTGGAGAGTGCACTGATCATCTGTGCCTTTATTTATTTTGCATGGTATCTATGTCTGCGATAACTGGGAGTTGAACTGTGCTACGATGGTGGCATCTTGGTCGCAGGAAGATGGACCAGAGAATCCAGATGGAGTATGGTCGGCAGCGGCGCCAAGTATGGGGAGAGCGCTAGGAGGAAGACTGAGGTGCCAGCATACATGGGTGAAAGGCTATCGGGTCACGCATTGTCTTTCAGTTGGTATTGGTAAGGCAACCGGAATTTTTATGTTAGCCAGAAGGTATTTAGCAAGCCCCGCACTCAAGGATACATTTCTCGCACACATGACCCAAAAGTATGGGGGCCGTGCACAGCTACAGCTCCTGGTGGCCTTTTAAACTGTTGGTTGTTAGGCAGCTGTATCTGGCATCCTTAGTACACGCAGTTGCCGTCGCAAGGAAGCTGTGCGGACATGGGGTTGTTCAGAGGACTGGGTTCTCCCGCGGTCAGGATCCGGAAGCAAGCGGGTAGACACAGTTCAGAGGTCGACACAGAACCTATCATCGTTTATCTTGGCTAGCCGCCCCACCCCCTCCAAATAGCGGAGGGGCTCACAGTTCCCCATTTGTTGGCGATGCCTATGAAAGATCTTCTGGGGCACCCTTTCTAGACTCCCGATCTGTAATTTTCCATGATTGGCTGTCAACTATGTTATGTCACCAAAATCTATTAATTTGGTGCAGCTACATTGGCACTGAGCTTTTGGTCAGGCGCAAATTAACTCCATCAACCGAAGCCATTTAATGACTCCTAGGTAGTCTGTTGATCTGCGTATTCACCCCAAGGCTAGACTAAGGGATTGTACAGTTGGTACAGGATTCCCATAAGGTAGCTGGCCACCAGCCGTGCCCCGGCAAATGCTTGCAGTATGCTAGTAACCAGTAATTTGATAGTGCTGCAAGTTCCAGGAACAGCGTTTTACAGGAATACCATCTGACTTGGAAAGTGTTCTGGATGCTGTGTGAGAAGATATCGCCCCTTTGGGGGTATGCTTCTACTATTAATTGCTTAGGCATGGTGCAGGTCAGGAGGTATGTCAGATGTATCTGGTAGATTTTCGGTAGAGCGTGGTATGTGTCAGGCAATATTTGGTACCAACCAGTAAAAGGAAAGACCACAGGGGGCTCCAAGGTATTCCGCAAATTCAGACGGCAGCAAATTTAGTGACCTTGTCATGTAAGTGGTCCCCCATAAACTTCCATTAGGTAAATGTCTTATCAAGGGGCAGGCACATTAGGGGCAGGTCGGCACATTCACCTCAACACCAGCTAGGTATGTTTTCAAGTGCGATATTAGCCCCACCCCTCTAACGTCATTATCACCCAGCCCCGTATAATGGAATAAAACTGTACTTTCATCAGGCCTTGGCAAATGATTGTAATGCTTTTAGTCGCAGCTTTAGCCGGCGGGTCTCATTGTGATTTCAGGGGTTGTTACCTCCAGGCAAAATGTTCTCAGTTCTGGACCGGGGGAAGGAGAGTTTGGGGGCAGGTCACTACACCCCAAAAGGTGTCTCTGCGGGTATGATGGGTCTTTCTGGTCAATTTTGACTGAGTAGAGCCATTCTAATTTTGAGCTCGGCCTGTTTCTTGTGTTGCTCAGCTGACCCACCTCAGAGACGTCTAGAGGTTTTCTCTAGGTTAAAAATGTGTGCTTATTTATGTTTCATGAGCAAAGCGGATTGTATATCTTTTCGGGGAGAAGAAATATAAATTCATTACCAACTACGAGGCATATTAAGGGGGCGGCGTACAATTGCAAGTTGCAACCATTAGATTCCCCCTATATGTCAGCAACCGCTCACATTGTTAGTAGTTAAGCAGCCTGGGAATATTGGGGGCAAAACACCACAGAGGCACATGCATAATTCCTATACGAAAGGAGTGACACATGGAAATTACATAAGGGCACTCTTTGCTTAATGTCACATTTCCAAGCTCAGCTAAAGTTGAGCCGTCATACATCCTAGAGGGACAATCGCCAATGGAGAACAGGCTGTTGGGTAGGCCTTGGCATGACATGGACACAGACTTCATACCAACTGGAGCCTCTATAGCATATAAAATGCTGGAAACAAGGACTGTTGCTCTGAACTGTTAACCAACACACGTTTTAGTGGCAGCGGATCAGGACCTATTTATCTGCTGGGTCTGGTGGCTCAGTGGACTACAGCTTCCACTACGCTGGCCTGGGTTCGACCTCTCGGTCATGGACCAAACCCCGCTGGGTGCTCTCAGCCTGTCATCCTTCCGAGGTCGTTAAAATGAGTATCATTGAGTGGGGGTATCAAACATCTGTTTCAGCGCCAACATGCCTAAGAATGTACCGACCAGGTTTTTAGCCTAATACCACTGCACAGGAAGGATAGATGGTGATTTCAAAGGGCACAGGACGGGGTACGGCTAGGTCGACTGTCAGTCTTATGCTGAGTAAAAGAGTTCATATCATTAATTACAGTGTTACTTGCCGCAGCCTTCAGTGATGCATAGTCATTGCAGTCCAGATCACACTATCTCCTCTATTTTGCAGTCAGAAGTGGATAATGTAAGAAGTTATCTGGGAAGGGACTGGGCATGCTCAGCAGTCAAGAAAGCAATAGATTAAGCATTTGTGTAATCCTGAGGTGTGACGGATGCAACAATTTTGACACAGCTAAAACAAATCAAGGTATTTACTGGCCAAGGCACATAAGACAAACATTCGCTGAAACCGGATTTGACACATTATTAATTTGTTCGCAACTGTTTTATCATAAGATTGTCTGTGCAAATGTTTTGGACTTTTCAACAGAATATGTGCTATGTTACAAGTGTGTATTACAGGTTGCTTCAGTTAAGCTAAATTCCGTCCGCCTTATCGCCATTGCAGTTGGAGGGTTGCGTAAGCTGGTAGTCCTGAAAGTGTGCTATGGTTCCAAAGTTCAGGGAAACACTGGGCGGAGCACATAGGCTACAAGTTATTAGAAATCATTCGGCTTTCCTTTAAATTGAGAAAGGGCAGGTGATGTACATACTGTTCGCCTCCGGTTCTCACCATAGAAAAGCATCTATTACTTGTCTGCTTTCTGGTATACTTAGCAAGAGTTGGCACGGGGCTACTTACGCTAGGGTGGGGACATCAGCATGGCGACAGCATTTAAATATCGCAGTCAGACGGTGAGGGGTGCATGCAACCTGGACACAAAATGAAGCAGAATACTATGGGTGCAGCCCCACCCCCCCTTATTATCACATTAGATGGTAGGGCGTTGGGATCCGCAATGCTATAGGTGTGACATTTGCCCACATATGGCAGAAGGGTAAGTTGGCAGTAACCTGTAAATAAAGTGGGTTTTAATAGGTTTTCCTTTTGGCCAATTCTATAGAAGATGTGCACTCTGTAAACATGAGTATGGGTAACGGGATCCTGCATTTAAGCACAAACCAAAAAATTACTGTGTCAGATGTCATTTAATTTCAGTACTGGGACTGGTGTTGCAAACTCCTTTCAGGGTACAGTCGGAGAAGGAAAAGAAAGTGTGTAGATACCACAAGTTTTATATGATTAAACTAAGCAGGGGACTGACTGAGTTAGTCTGGTTGGGGTTCCCAGGCATGCGATGCCCCAGCTGGCTGTAGAAGCTGCGGCACAGACTAGCAGGAGGCAGATCCCCTCCTAACATATTGGTCATCCACCGGGGAGGAAAGGTCTTGACTTTCATGGGTAGATAGGTTCTGCTGCAAAAAAGGAACTCCACAATGTGTAAGTTAAGCAACCAATTAGGCACATGTGAGTTAGGGTGGTCCGAGATCACGCCACGGTTAGTTTGGCATGGGGCCAGGTCTGGAGAGTTCATTGAAATTTCTTGCAGGAGGATAAACAGCGCCATGTGCAAATTCACGGAACAGAGGGGTTTTGGTTTTATCAGACACGGTCTCTTGCATGCCAAGACCACAGGATGTTTGATGTGGATGGTGTCCATTTGTCTAGAGTGGGCATGGACCTGTTTCTGTTGGACCTGGGTGATGCCCTAGAGTCAGCAGGGTGTAGGTAAGAATGCCTGCCTTGGTGGGGGGCTTGGGTGTGACGGGTGCCACACCCAGAGCTATGGCAGAGTTACAGGGCAATCCAGAGGCTGAATGGTACATAGGGGTACCCTCTTCAGGAGCACAAGAAGGGTGCAAATGCCAAACAACCGCAGGCAGTCCTTACAGCAGGACCCTGGAGGAACGATGGCGCCCGTTAGTCCTTTGGGCGGTTGTGAACCTGAGCAACCGGGGCCTTGCCTGGATACGCTGCGCCCCCTCAAGGGGTGTGAGTAAATGGGTGGACTGGTGGTCCACAGGATGTAAGGGGTAATCCCCAAAATGGTTAGCACCGATTGGTTAGGCCACGGTGCAATTTGGCCCATCAGGTCGGCAGGGCAGCGTAGGGGCTGCCAGCCCTTGGATCGCCCGTAAGTTGACCCACCATGTTGGCATATTTCTTATGAAAAATAAACCTGCGCAATATTTTCTCCAATAACTACTGTGTCTGGTGTGTTCTTTATTATGGTATTGCTGTGTTTGCGGGTGGAGTGAGTTGCCGATATTGGCACTATGACTTTCAGGCCAGCTCAGTTTGTTAATAGGTCTGTGCACGTCATGGAGATCGCATATTAAAGTGATGAATGTGCATTGTCTTGATTATTGGAAGTACAATGGACCTCCGAGAAACTTCCTTTTCCATAATCATGGACACAGAAGTCATGTGCGCTGGTGGGGGACGCTGTTTCAGCAGTACTCAGCAGAGAGTTCCCTCTGCTTCCTACCAGTCTGCCAGCTTAGCCTGCACCCGGTAAGAATGCCCGTGTTAATAACTTACCCCTCACCCACTTCTGGGTTCACGTGTGTACCTTACGAAAAGAAAGCTGCATACGTGTGTGTCTGTAGATCAGAAAGGTAATGAAGGCTGGGGGCTTTTTTGGAGCATCTCTGCACCTAAAATCATCAGGAGTTGACACTATGGGGCAGATTTACAATCCCCTTGCGCCACCCGTACGTCACTTTTCCCATGTTAAAAATGACGCAAAAGTGGCGCAAGGAGCTTGTAAATCTGCCCCATAGGGGCTTATTTATAAGCCCCTTGCGCCACTTTTGCGTCATTTTTAACATGGGAAAAGTGACGTACGGGTGGCGCAAGGGGCTTGTAAATCTGTCCCTATATACATTGCTTCATGCACCCGTTAGTGGAGGTGTTTGCTTCATTCTGAGAAATGGCTTGTTTTGAAGGTACACACTGCACTCCTAAACACACCATGCATGTTGGAAGTAAATGAAGGAATGAAAACGGAAAATCAGGGTCCTTATGTATTTGAAAAACAGTAAAAACATCCACCTCCCATCGCTCCGGGAAGTAGAGCAGGGAGGGAAGGATGCACAAAATGTCGTCATCTCTGCACTTGTGCGTTTTGTTGTACTGGCGTCACTGAGCCAGGGGCAGTGGTCGAAGTGTGGGGAAAAAAGTAGGGGAACTGTGGGCGGAGAATCAGAGGGCGAGAATAACCCAAGGATTGGATCAGTGGGCGGAGTCAGAGGTGTGGCCAGAATGCGCAAACATCCCAATTTTTAGTATTTGTTTGGCATTTCACTGCCCAGTTTAATCAACCAATGGATACACATGATTATTTAAGGTTTAATATGAGTTATTGACATTAAATGCATTCACAAAGTGGGATATGTTTCCAATCACAGAATGTCCCAAATACGCTTAAAAGTGGAATCGCAAGCCATTTGTCTCCGAGCCATGGAATTTGTCATCAGCACTTCTCCCTTTTTCCACAACAGCAGTTCAAACATGAATGGCAAAATATCCTAGTTTGCAAATGTTTTCTATGTAATTATGGCTCTGCCATATTTGCCTCATAATGCAAGATCTGCTGCATGATCTGACCATTTAAACTAATAAATTGCTTGTAGCTCAAATGTATCAAAAGTTAATAAGAAATGTGACTTGTGTTGCTGCGGAGTGGACGGCCTATTGCAAAGATTGACTGATCACCTTTCTCACTGCTGCATTTGTATCTTACACTGGTACTAATAAGGCAAAATGTTTCCAGAGACTGTTAGCATGTGTACACATGTCAAAATAATAAAATATCAGAAAATATACTGCATTACGCTGCAGCCTTTTTTTAATACATTATTTAGTCAACACTGCAGCATAATTTTGTCCCCCATTGCTGCATAATTAATTCCAGTGGCCCCACAGCAGACAGCACATGTTAGAAGTGCTTGTGAATGAAGCAGAGAGACTGTGACGTTTGCAAACTTAGTTTGGTGTGCGTGCAAATCCAGCATTGCCAATCCCTGGTGAGTTGTTCAAACCAAAAACTACGCAGCCACGACGGCGGACTGTAGATGCTGCACTTCCCTCTCTGTTCCTTTTGATCAATTTATCAGTGCACAACAATTCCTGTACCTGCCGTCGTTCGGCACCACTGCTACGCAGAATAGAAAATTGTACTTGATTTGGAATGGTGCACCAGTACTCTTCTTTATCCAAAATGAAGCAAACAGTCGTAAGGATAGGTGTTCCTTTTTCTTTTCTGATCTTTTAATTACATATAAAACATCCAGCCAACGCGTTTCGTTCAAATAGATAACTTGAACTTCATCAGGGCTTTTCAATTATTAATGGATTGTTGGAATATTCCCAATACTTTGTACGATAAATTAATAAGGTTCCTCCTTTGTGGATAGGAAGCTGAATCATCAGCAAACTGTCAAAATGCCAAGCGTTAGTCGAGTCTAACACTTGGCGTTTTGACGGTGTGCTGCGCATTTGCGGCACAACTGACGGGCTATTAAACCCGTGGCTTCGTATGGATTATTAGTAAAGGAAGGTTTCACTATAGAATTAAAAGAACAGAAAATAAAATAAAAAGGAACACCTATCCTTACGACTGTTTGCTTCATTTTAGATAAAGAAGAGTACTGGTGCACCATTCCAAATCAAGTACAAAAATCCCTGGTGAGTTGCAGCTACTACCACTGAAACAAGGCCAATGGAGGTACCTATGGGTGAGGTGGACTGGCCTCAAGGGCAGGGCCGGCCTTAGCACTGGTGGCGCCCTGTGCATTAATGTTTGTTAGTGCCCCCCAATAACCACCTCTGCCATGGATTCGGTCACTACCTTCCTTTAACAGTGCCCCTCAAGTCTCCAAAACCACACTCTCTCTCAAATGCATTTAATTTGATTTACAGCGTGTCAGAGCACTTTGCATCACACAAATTACACAGAGACAATCAATATGTGTGTAAATCACTGTATATAAAATGTTACATAAGACTAAGATCTACAAGTTGTAGGAGTCACATGACAACTATACTAGTAGGCCGTATAGTTTAATAGTGATTGGTCTGGAGAAACACAAACTCAGAATTTAAAACGTAATACCATGGTTGGGGGTTCTCTTTAATAATCAGAATTGATTTCTATCCAAAAGAACACTTTTTGCAACATTAGGTTAATCAAAGACTGGGGGAAAAAACATAACGCTCTAATTTATACCTTGCAGTTTGTATGCAGCTCTTAGATGACAGTTAATAGCTCACTGTTCTATTATAGGATTTTAACTTATAAACTGCAAGTAACAAAAGGATCTCACCGACAAAAGCAGTAACCCACTGACCTATTTACATTATGTGCACTTTCTGATCTGCATGGTACATGTTCTTTGCAGCAGGCACATTAACCCTCTGTGCTACCTTTCCATGAGTCAAAACTTCCACTAGACAAAACTCGATCTCTCTCTAGGAAGAACATTAATCACCAGAGTCATCATGACATTTTTATTGTTGCCAAAAATTGCTGGAGGCCAGGAAGGAGGCAGCAAGTGCTTTTAAAACCATAATATACTTGCAAACATGATGCCTCCACCCAAAGTCAGCACCCAGTATGGTCACACCGCTTGCACTGCCCTAGAGCTGGCCCTTTTCAAGGGTCCTGTGACCTCAGTGACAGAGTCACTGTTGCAATAGGGTGTGCTGCTTCAGAGGCCTGCCCGCAAGACTGGAGGTGAACTTCAGTATGGATTGTGGTGGACAAGCCTTGAAGGTTAACCTACACTTGTCATGCTAAGGTCCACCTGCTGGTGCTAAGACACCAGGGCTTCTAAGGTCTTGCAGGGCCTTCTAAGGTCTAGCATGGGATTGTGCTCCCTCAGGAGAGTGGTCTGGTAGACTGGTTATTAATGCTGAACCTGGTTCCCCAGTTCCAAATTCAGCAGCTCTGGCCATAGTGCCACATCCTCTCCCTCACTGAACACCATACTGCCCCACTGATAAAAACTCACACTGCCTTCAACTACAACCCAATTGTGCCCCGCTATAAACACCTGGATGCGGCTCAATTTAAATTACGCACTAGACAAGAGCAATATGCTGCCTACAAAAAAAAGTAACAACATCCTGGAAAAAGCAAACACTCATAGGGAATGCAAAATTTAGCAAACCATGTGAAATGTAAGCAGGAACAACATGGTTACCTTAACGCTTTTAAACTCACTATTCAGAAATCAGTGAGTGCTTTTGCCTGAAAAGTTAAGGGCATGACTACAGGGCTCTGAATGGACCCATTTCAATGTCCATTGCTTATATCCTTACAAAACGTAAGCAGTATGGTAAAAAGATCACATCCCTGAATGCAGAGCCGCAGTACACATTTTGTTTTCCAATCCACGCATTGCAGTACCTCCAGGATTGGTGCACTAGTTCCAAGCCTGGGGGAAACAAAGACAAGAAAACAAAAATAGCGCTTCACTGGCAAACTCTGTAAAAGTGGCGCTAATGTGTTTGGGTGTGAATAAAATCAATCTGGCCACTTTGCTACCACTCTGTCTTACTTTATTTATTTATTTTTCATATTTTTAACCTTTTATTCCTGATGCTGCACTTTGGAATTAAAATGTCGGAAAAATACGACATTTCCAGCAAAAGTGTTGGGGGCATATTATCAAGAACGGCGTTAAAATTATCGCCGCTTTAGCGGCAGAAAACTGCAGCTAAAGCGGCGATAATGGGCTTGATAATATGCCCTTGAGAATTCCAATAGAAGCCCATGTTGACACCAGAACATGGGCTTCTATTGGAATTCTCAAGGGCATATTATCAAGCCCATTATCGCCGCTTTAGTGCCAGTTTTCTGCCGCTAAAGCGGCGATAATTTTAACGCCGTTTCTTGATAATATGCCCCATAGTTTTTTTTGGATCCATTTCACAGGGGAGCAAATAAAAGAAAGGAGAGGAAAGAGTGAGAACCCTTTCTTGAAGTCACAGTTTTCGGTGAGAGGAACTGCTAGACAGAAAGAAAGGGAAGAAGGAATGAGTGGAGGGGCAGCTGAAACGGCAGAGCAGAAGTGGACACTGTCTTTGTCTTCTCAGGGCAAGAAGGAAAAAACAGAGGGGCATATTATCAAGGCGGCGTTAAAGAATTATCGCCGCTTTAGCGTCCGTTTTTTGACAAAAAGCGGCGATAATTTTATCGCCTAATTATCAAGGACACGCTTGCGCGTGATTCCTTGAATTAGCGTCCGTTTTCTGCACGCCTCCCATCGCATCGCTAATGAGATGCAAAGGAGGCGTGCCTGTGAAAACAACATGGGGAAATATCGCTAACCCAGGTATCGCCATATTAGCAACGTGGGTTAGCGATATTTTAAATCGCGTTAAGTATGCCTTAACGCAGGAATTTATCGTCTGCTAAATTCCTGACTAAGGCATACCTAACATGGGGGGGTGGATTGTGTGGCTAAGACCACAGGCCCTATTCACAGGATTATCGCCGTTTTTCCATGGAACATCGCTGAAAAACCAGCGATGTTCCATGGAAAACACCGCTATCACTGGAAAAATATCGCCTTTGCGCTAAGCGTTGGTAATACAGCGCTAGCATGGCGATAATTTTCAGCGATAGCCGGCGATACTATTCCCCACGCTAAGAGCGGTCAGCGATAATTATCGCTGCCGCTTGATAATATGCCCCAGAGTCCTGTTACTTCTCTGCCCACCCGCCCGTCCCGAATGCCAGGAACGCCGACCTTTATCTATAGGCCATGGCGATTTCTTGCGTCCTGGGACGCATTTTCAAAATAAAAAAGTAGGGGAACGGAATCTTTGGAATCAAAGAAGTAGGGGCACGCCGTGCCCTTCCGATCCCGCCCACTTCGACCACTGGCCAGGGGGCAATGTTAGGGTGGATGCGACTCTGGCCCTCTATTTTCACTCTCCTATACCTCTCTCGTTTTCATCCTTACCTCTCTCGTTTTCGTTCTTTCATATATCGCTCTACCCAGGGCCGGCTTTAGCACTGGTGGCGCCCAGTGCGACAATGTTTTTTGGAGCCCCCAATGACCACCTCCGCCACGGATTCCCTTCCTACCACCCTTTAACAGTCTCCATAACCACTCTCTCAGATGCATTTAATTAATTTTATAGCGTCACTATAAAAGTGAAGGGTGTCAGAGCACTTTACATAACACACACATTACACAGAGACTATCAATCATAGGTGTGTAAATCAGTGTATAGGAAATGTTACATAAGGGCAACAAGGGGTGGATTCACATATTATCCATACAGGTAGGCAGTATAGTTGAAGAGTACTTGTCTGGAGAAGCACAAACTCTGATTTTAAAATGCAACACAATGGATTGGGGCTCTCTTTAAAAACAAGAACTGATTTGTACCCAAATGAAACCTTTTTGCAACATTAGAATAATGAAAGTCTGGGGAAAAAATCCATACGCTCTAATCTATACCTTCAAGTCTGCACGCAGTTCTTTGATGACAGTTAATAGCTCACTGTAAACTGCAACTAACAAAAGGAAGTCTCTGACAAAAGCAGTAACCCACTGACCTGTTTACATTACATTCACTTTGTGATCTGCACGGTATATGTTCTTTGTAGCAGGCATATTAACCCTCTGCGCTACCTTACATTGAATCAAAACTTCCATGAGTCAAAACTTCTACTAGACAAAACTCCGATATCGCCTGGAAGAACATTAATCACCGGAGTTTTCTTGACAAATTAATTGTTGCCTGAAAATTGCTGCAGACCAGGAACGCGGCAGCAGGTGCTTTTAAGCATGATATAATCTAGGAAACAGGCGCCCCCATGCAAAGTCAGCACCCGGTGCGGTGGCACCGGTCGCACCGCCCTAGAGCCGGCCCTGGTTCTACCCTTTCCATGAGAGCCTCCTGCTGTGCAGCTGCCATTGTTATAGCCAGGACTGTCATGAGGAAGGGGTGTCCCAGGTCCTGCGCTTCCAGGGCCCTGCTCAGTGTATAGATCAGTGTTCTTCAATCTGTGGGGCGCGCCCCCCCAGGGGGGCGCGACGCCATCTCAGGGGGGGCGCGCACTCCACCATAAAATCTCACCTTTGTTTACCACTGTCCAACGTTGCAAGTACGTTCGCTTCCGGTATTTCTTCACCCTTTTCAAATGGGGCTTTTGGATTGGAGAACAGCAGCCAATCAGCACATAGGGACGTCACCACTGACGTTCCACCAATGAGGGGAGAGCATTATAGATGGCAGGACCTGCCGCGAAATTTTGCATTCATAAAAGCTCTTGCATACTACTACCTTTTGGTACTGTGGCACTTCTTCACTCCTGCAGTTTGCCTCGTGCTTGCTGCCTTTTCTTTTTGGTTGCTGTCCTTTGCCTGCCGCCTCGCTGTGAAGGATCTCGCCTCGGAACATTTTACATCCCCAACAGGTAAGTGAGAGCTAACAGACAGTCCTTCTTCCCAGGGCGTCTGCTTGCCTAAAAGAAGTCTGTTCACTTTCAGTTTCACAGCACAGGAGACTCCGTGCCTCCCACTGCAGCTGAGGCCTTTCGGGGGGAGTATAGCTAATACAATTAATTTTATTAAAAATCACCTACGAGTATCTTATTTGAACTGCTTTTTGCATGTGTACATTGCCCACGAATCACACATCACGTCCTTTGAAATCATGGGGTTTTGCTGATGCTATTTAGCCTTCCCACTATTTGTTTCAGGGAATGGCCCCGATAGTCGTAAAAGTTAATTGGACCTTACAATAATGTACAATAAATGCACTACTGAAAATAGCTCTCAGATGGGGCACAGTACAAAGGGGAACTCTTACGGGTCCTGAGCTGTGTGCGGAGAGCCGAGGGCTGCTCTCGGGTAATGCAGGCTGTTGAGGGCAGGCGCTGCACTCCTGGAATTGTGTGTAGAGAGCCGAGGGCAGCTCCCTAAGCTCTTGGGTGGTGCAGGCTGTTGAGGACCACTGCTGCACTCCTCGAATTGTGTGTACAGAGCTGAGTCAGGCTGTTGAGGACAGCTGCTGCACTATACTTCGTGTCTTGTCTTTCCATACTTACATTTTTTATACAGCCAAGCAGTGTGAAGACGACTACTGCAGCTGCTTGCTGACATGCTAGAACGCTGTTTTCCTCTGGATTTTCTTTAATAAGATGGAAACTTTGAGTTCTCTCATCCTTAGGAATTGAAGGTTCAAATGCCTCTGCGTCAGCATCAAGTATTGCAGTCCCTTTCCTGGCTCTTCCCCAATTTGGAAACCCACTGTATATGTCTTCCTGCTGCTTGCCCTGAATCCGAGAAAGAGTCTTCCACTCTCCAGTTTAAGTCTGCTCGGTGGTAGTGTAAGGGGATTTATAAAACAACAAACAAGAGACCAAACTTGTACCGATCACTGGTTGCATGTCTGCATGCCCAGTGCTTTTCCAGTCGCACAACTGCTGTCTTTCCGCATGCCTTGGCTTCAGAATTACAAAAAAAATGCTTCATTTTTGTTTTCCTAACTGTTGAAGATGTACATTATGAAATAGACAACTTGTTGTGCGTTTCAAAAAATGACATCATCCTGCCTTTCATTTGACACTCACTGTACCCAAAATAGATTGACTGCAAAGTGAGAAGAGTTTGTAAATACCAATTCCCATGTAAAAAAAGAATAAGCAGAAATTTGACATTAGACACAGCCTGACATTTGGTCTCTGTCTTTGAAGCGCAGCAGATGAGACCAGATAAATACAGGGGCCTATTAGCAATAACCGGCGATAATTATCGCTAAGCGCAGTTAGCGCTAGGATAATTATCGCCGGCTATCGCAGGTTTCTATCGCGGAGATAGCGTGCTATCAACAACGCTTATCTCCAAAGCGATAGAAACCCTGGAGAACAGTGTGAATATCGCTTGAAAACAAGCGATATTCACACTGTGACCAGTGTTAGCTTGGCGATAGGGTGAGGGGGATTTAGCCATGTAATCCACCTTCCATTGGATTACATGGCTAAGTCAGGGTGAGACCAGGCGTTAACAAACCAGCGCTAAACGTGTTTAGCGCTGGTTCGTTAATCACCTCCCCTGCCTCGCTAATAGGCGATAGCGACCATAGCGACTGTTTCCAGTCGCTTTTAGGTTGGGAACGCCTACTTTGCATGCCATTAGCGATAAATATCGCTGGCATGCAAAGCGGCACCCAACCCGGTCGCTATCGCCTAGAAGCTGTCGCTAACAGCAGTTAGCGACAGCTTGCTAATAGGGCGTTTGAATTATCGCCGCTTTAGCGGGAAAAAGTCCCGCTAAAGCGGCGATCGAGCCCTTGATAATATGCCCCACAGTTTTTTTAAGGCAACTTTATTTATTGCTTGGATTTTCGGCCTACCAGTGCATCACCACCCACAGTTTAGGAAACACTGGCTTAGATTATATAGCCTCTACCTTCAAAACGGCCACCAAGATTTTAAAATCTCGTGCAATATTTTATAATGGATTGCAATCGGCCGAATGTCAGTCTATGTAAAATTCCAAACAATCATTGCTACTTTTTCATAATGATAACAATAAATTCAATCATGACAATACCTGAAATTCCTATGTTGATGTCTGGGGCAGTCCACTCAGTGATTTCATGGAAGCAAGCCTCCACAATGATACATTAACAGATCAGGAACCTGGACATTACCGCTTCCTTGCTACAACCGTCTTAGATGTAATTGTGACAAAATGAACAAGCATTTGCAATGCAATAGGTCTCGCATTATTAAAGTTTGAGCTATTGGTGTTGCATTTGCAAGAGTTTGAGCTATTGCCATTGTAAACGACAATGCCTTTTATTTATGTGTTTCGAAAAGCTGTATGCGGTGCATAAACACGCCCTTTGTACTTATAGTCCTTGCTTACGAAAAAGAAGGCTGGCAGTAAAAGAGACATAGTTACTGCCAGCGTTGCTTCTCGTAAGCAACGACTGCAAGTACAAAGTGCCTGTTTACGCACCGCTTGCAGGTTTGTAAAATACAGAAATAAAAGGCATTGGTATTTACAATGCCAATAGCTCAAAATCTCACAATTGCGTAGACCTTTTGCATTGCAAATGCTGGTTTT
Source organism: Calotriton arnoldi (assembly GCA_963921515.1). Lineage (NCBI taxonomy): Eukaryota > Metazoa > Chordata > Amphibia > Caudata > Salamandridae > Calotriton > Calotriton arnoldi. Next base: position 25,111 of record CAWUFW010016055.1, read on the forward strand.
ATCTATAGCAGCTGGTGGATATCTTATATCGGTAACTTGTTCCTAAATAAAATAGTTCTACTTGCACACTTCCTGTATCTCCTTACCAGTGTGCAACTTCTAAATGTAACAGAGTCCCCGCATGGAGGAAGAACAGGGGCATATGGTAGACCACACTGCTTTCTAAGCTGCTGTATACTGGCCGCCCTTCTTCACCTGAGTGAACGTCATGCTGTGGGTCAGTGTGATTTGTTATAAGTGTATTGCTGTACAATGTACTTTCAAACTGTCGCTCTTCTTCGAAAATGAATACAGATATATATAAAAAAAAATATTGAACTTTTGTTCACCGTCACATTATACTGATCCATTGTAGGCATTTTGTGGTTACCTGTCAAGAGTCAGACATGTACAGATGAGGTGGGTGAAAGGGGGGTGGAGGGAGATGGATGGGCCAGCAGACTGATAATGCGATTAAAAAAAATGTACAGTCTCTCTTCACCAGCACGGTCAATAAGAGCAATGGGATAGAACCAGTCCCTGATATTTTAGGCATGAAAATTCACACCCCCAGTCGGTCCTCATTGAAGAGTGCTGGCAGAGCAGAGTGGTGACTTGCTCTTCCGCTGCACGTGTGACGGGAGAGTGGTGCTTTTGAAATGTAATATTAATATTACAACTGCACGCGTATGAAGGCACGACCTCTCCCACTAAACATACACACCTACCTAGCTGACAGCAAATGCAGAACTTATGCAGTCACAGAGAAGACGAGAAGGCAGTTTGTGAGGCTGAGCAGTGGGACGTCACCTCGAGGAATGTCAGGTTACGACATTAGAACTCAGCAATTTTCTTAGGTTTGCATTTTCACAATTGAACGACTTAAAAACCTTAAAAACAGGCATCTGGTCTTTATGGCAACATCCACTTGCCTGCTTGCCGTAGACCAAGTACAGCATCTGCTTTCTGATTCCCCCAGGACCGACTTTCGAAATTGAATAATAAAAACCAGACTGCCCTGTCGGTTCAGTATGAGTATGACGTCACTTTGATACTCTTCCACCGGGCAATGGCAAAAGAAGTGCACAGGCTGCAATACAAGCCAGCTCCCTGCCCTGTGGGTTGGTGGTGTTAAACAAACTTTAACACACAGAAGCGCAGCTCGACCACACAAGCCACTGCAAACCTAGCAGGCGTGTGCGCACGTACACAACCAAAGCTTTCATTCAGGTTGGAAGTGAGAGAATAAGACAGACAAAATACTTGTTAAAAGTATGATGTAGTTAATTGTGTCACATAAGCCTCGTGGCCCTAACAATGGCAAAGCTCTGCAGAGCAACATGAGGGCTGTTATGTTGTACGCGAACACGCTGCATTTAAAGAGCATTTATTATTTAAATGCATGCGTACAGACTGCACTCTGAATAATTTCTAACAGTGAAGATTGAATACACGGACTGACATCGCAGAGGGGGAGCGAAAATACAACGTTCTGCCTTGTCCACAGCTACAGCCTCTCTGGAGCCCTGGGGTGTCTGCATAAGACCGCCTTCGCTCATTACGGCAATTATTTTTTAGTCGAAAGGTATTTAAACATTTAGAGAGGATGCCTGTGATTTACCTTGCTTGCCGTTGCAGACTGCCCTTCTTCCTGCACCGCTGCTCCTGGCTTCTGCTGCTGAGTAGTTGGGTGGGGGAGGGGTGACGCGAGTACAGGACGCAGCAATGCTGGAAGCCAGTAGAAAAGTGAAAGGCATGTATGGCGGGAGGTTAAAAAATAATAATTAAAAGATGATCCCACTCTTTTTCCTGCACTGCTGCTCCTGGCTTCTGAAGCGGAGTAGTGGGGGCGGGGAGAGATGGGTGTCATGTGAGTCTGGGACGGAGCAAAGCTGGAAAGACATACAGGACTCGGCTATATGAAAGTGAAAGCGCAGTATGGCCGTATGGCGCACTGTTATAACAAGTAAAGTCTGTTTGGCGTGCACGTTTCTCAAAAGCTCTCTCGCGTTCCGTCCACGGCCCAATGCAATAAATGCATTCTTTCTTTTATTTCCACGGTCACGTATTCTCTCGTGTGACAGAGACACCCGTTTAAAACACATTTTGCCACACGATAAAGAGACATAAAAAACGAGCGTTTAAACTAATATCTTTCTTTTCATTCCCCTGAATGCTCCTCAACAGTTTTTCTTTTCGGTCAACGACGAGACAAGAGCAGATAAATCACGTCATAACCTGGAAGTATGTATCTAGGTGTAGGCTACGATGTTCTTCAAAATAGTATATGTCCACTTTATTACACTTTGATTTCATTCTGAAGCATCCGTAGGCGATATAAAATCGTGCACTAAAAGAGCGATTGAAATTTTAAATTAAACAGTGGTGCGCGCGCACCACAGAGGAGCGGGGGGAGGGAGCACGGCAGCGGCAGCAGACGAACGTGCGCTGCTGCCGTCGGGAATGGGCGCGGCAAAGGCGGGACATGCGCCCGCCTTTGACCAATCGCGTGCCGCCCCCATAAAAAAAACGGACGCTCCAGCCAATGTGGGCTTCTGAAAACAAAACCACACGCACGAGCGTGTAGGTCGTTTTCAGAAGCCCTTTCTAGAGGTCTCGCGCTGCGCGAGCAGTGCTACGCACTGCAACGCTAGGCGCGAGACCTAAAAATGGGAACAGTATGTTGGCCTTTCCCGAGCCATCTCAGAACCACTTCACAATCCTCCTCTAGACTTCTGCACTTTTTGTTCTGGAAATCGAGCAAATTACCGAGGATGGTGAAAAGAGTTCTACGAGAGACTAGAAACCAAGCTAAATATTTCAGCACAGATTGAATCTGGCTGGATATTTCCACCAGTTGCAGTGCGTATTCATGCTCATAGAGCCTGGGAGTGCAGAAAGCACAGGGAGTTATCTCTGCACTGGAAATGCCTGAGGGAACAGGAAGGGCTGTGGATATTCTTCCAGTCTCATTGACAGTACCCCAGGTTCTGAACCTTGCACAGACGGATCCTGAGAACGGCTTGGTAGGACCTCTATGCACAGATGGTAGCTCATGAGTAACAGAAAGGTGGTAAGTCTTAACACATAAATAATCTTGTATCCGTAGATTGAAAGGTTTGTAGTGCCCTTCTCATGCTTTATTCGTTTTTCATGTCCATGTTGCCTGTATTTTGGAGCCCGATTCACAGAACTAACTTAAGTCAAAATCCTAAACTTACAACAATTTTGGTATTCACAGAATGAACTTACACATTTGGGTATTCACAGAATGAACTTACACATTTGGGTATTCACAGAATGAACTTACACATTTGGGTATTCACAGAATGAACTTACTCATCCTAACTTTATGTCTGCACTCGGGCCGGAATTTCCGGTCTGGAGGTGGAAATTCCGGCCCGGTGGTGGAGATTCCGGCCCGGAGGTGGAGATTCCGGCCGGTGGTGGAATCTCCGCCACCGGCCGGAATCTCCACCATCGGCCGGAATCTCCACCATCGGCCGGAATCTCCACCTCCGGGCCGGAATCTCCACCTCCGGGCCGGAAATTCCGGCCCGAGTGCGGACATAAAGTTAGGATGAGTAAGTTCATTCTGTGAATACCCAGATGTGTAAGTTCATTCTGTGAATACCCAAATGTGTAAGTTCATTCTGTGAATACCCAAATGTGTAAGTTCATTCTGTGAATACCAAAATTGTTGTAAGTTTAGGATTTTGACGTAAGTTAGTTCTGTGAATCGGGCCTATATGTTGTCCTGTAAAATGTGCAGTTGGAGGAATGTATTTAATGTAAATATGTGTTAATTATATTAAAATATATATCTATATATTTTAATGTTGTGTTATATGTTGGCACACTGAAATTGTTATTGAAAAATCACTAGGGGCAGATTTACAATTAACTAACGCAGCACGGCGCAGCAAGTCATTTTGCTGCGCCATGCTGCGTTAGTTTGGAAAGCACAGGGATGCAACATATTTACAAGAATATGTCGCATCCTTGTGCTTCCCCCTGCGCTGGCGCACAAACTGCAGCCATGCGCCGGCGCAGGCACCCTTGCACCATGGTGCAAGGATGCCTGCGTCGTGGGAGATTGTTTTTGTGCAGGAAGGGGCACCTTCCTGCACAAAAACAATCACTACAGGCATTTTCCTCTTTCAATGTGTGCTGCAGAATGCAGCACGCATTGAAAGAGGAAAAAACGAGGAGAAATGAAAACATTTCTCCTCGGTGCGCTCGCTACGCCACCTCTAGGGTGGCGTAGCTTTCAGACGCATCTCCAGAGTTACGATTTCTCGTAATTCTGGAGATGTGTCTTGTTCCATGGGTGCTGCGTGGGAACACCCACAGCAACACCCATGGAACGCCCTTCACCGCAAAGTGCTGCGTGTGAATGGGCCGTATTTACAAGGAGAGGAAAAGTCACGCAGGGTGGCTTTTCCTCTCCTTGTAAATATGGAGCAGCCCCTGCGCCACCAGTACGTCACAAAAAGTGACGTACTGGTGGCGCAGAGAAGCTTGTAAATCTGCCCCCTAGTGTTTTTCTAAAATGTTCAGGTCACCATTGTCATGTGCCCTTGTTTATTAAAGTGAGTTGCTTACTTTTGTTAAATGCACGTAACACACATAATCTAGTTTATTTCTATCATATCAGCCATGCGTCATAGACAGTGTGAAACACACTTCTTGGCCGTTTTGTTATGTTACAATATGCAAAATTATCAGTATCAAGTCATTTACCTACATATGACACATGGAAGTATCCAATATCACATGCCCAGCCATGCATGCTGCGCCAATCAATCACCAACTCCTGACCTACAAGTCAGGCGTTGGTTCCTATTTGCCATCCTAAGTGAATGGGATGGTGATATTGCTTTAATCTCGAGTGAACAGTTGCTGGGTCCTACGCTACTATGTATAAAATTGATTAAAGTGTAATAAGCCTTTGTCATTTATCCACACCCATTCACAAACCTGCAGTTTGTTAAATTAAACAATCTTACTGTGTTTAACATTATTTGCCGGATATGGCCTGGGATATGCGGATGGCGGGTCGATTATGTAGTGTACTAGGTTCCAGAAATTTGTCAGGTGGTAGGGGGGCGCCAGACGTCTAATAAAATTCAGCTGGGGGGCTCAACCTAAAAAGTTTGAAGACCTCTGGTATAGATTGATTTGTTTATAGATCAGTAAAAGAAAGGAAACCCTCCGTCTTCGCTAATATTGACGAAGCTTATTTAACCAAACCACTAGATGGCGCCAGAGGCTGTTTGTTTTCTTTCCCACGTCTAAATTAATTTTAATACTTGGAAACACGTGTTTTTTTGCACATTAGATTAATGGAAGAACAGTCATGAGGGCCCCGCAAGTGCCCTTCATTACTTGCTTTTCCCATGCCTCGCAAAAACATCTGGCAAGGCTGGCTATTTCTGTTCTAAAAGTGAAGCGGTCCTCACTGCTGCTGCATGCTATGTTTGATCTGCGTGCATGTCAGGTTTTAGAGCTGCTGCACGCGCTGCACAACTTCTATTGTGAGTGAGACATGCTTGCACATCTGTCACTGCCCTGCACCTCTTCTTGAGGACAGTTAAGGGAGCACTGTTGATGCGATTACCACACTTTTTCTGTGCAAGAGAGCACCTTAAACTACTGCTGCCTCAGCTGTACGTATTCTTTATGTGAGAGGCATGCATCGATGCCAAGTTGTGCACATCATAGTGCGATGTCATTTGGTCTGCTCAGGAGTGTAAAAGGAGATATATATAGGCCATTCCAAAATCCTCTTTACTGAGACTGCAAACAGCCATCAGCATTGATCCCTTAAAAATAATGGTGTAATGCATGAAGTTTTGGAACTTTCCTATTAAAAGGCAGCAGCGCTCTTTGAGAAATGATTTCACTGTCCCACTAAAGGTATAGCACCTCTGATGAAAAAGGCAGATATTGCTCTATTGAACTACAACTGCACTGCCCCAGTATCCTGACTGTCCTGTTAAAGTACAACAACCCTGCAGAGAAGTGTAGGTACAGCGACCCTGGACTTGTGTTCCCGGAGCGTCAAATGTGAATGTGAGTGCATGTGCAGTGTACAGCGACACAGATGCACGCCTGCGATGCATTAGGCCTGGGCATGAAATTCTGCTCCACTCATGGAGTTTGCAGTTTTTCCCACTCCGCGCATCCGAGTAGAGCATGGAGCGGAGTTTTTTCCTCGCTCGTGCTCACCAACATTAGGTTGGCAAGCGAGGAAAATCTTACTCCAGACTACTTCTCCGCGAGATTTCTCAACATGGACGGTTGCGGATGGTCGCTACCGCTCACGTTCAGAAACCTTCCGATCATGATGAGGAAGCTGCCGCTCGAGTAGAACATCTTTGAGCTGCAGAAAGAAGCAGCGCCCTCTTGCACGGCGCGTAGTGCCGTTTGCACTGATTTTGCAGCGCAGGACAAACACTAAAAATCAGCGCAAAAACATGCACTCTGCCGCTTGCGAAACTGCGTGTATCGCGGCTGAGTTTTTTGCTCACTTTACAGAGCTCCCCGTAGTGGAACACTGCAAACTCCACCCAGGCCTATGATGCAAGTAGCAACTACAACAGTTCTGCTTTGATGCTTAGATGCAGTCAAGAGGAGAACGTGCAAGAGGGACATGTTGGTACTAGGCCTGGGTGGAATTTCAATTACGTAGAAGTAATCAGAGTAATTTTAGTAATTCAGTGTTACTCTTTGATGTGGAATCACTGACAAAAATGCAATTACACCCGCTCGCGTAATTAAGAGTATTTTAGGGGGAATAATCCTACAGTGTGAACATATTTAGTGAGCACGAGTGGCTGCTTGCACTCACTATTTGTGTTCTGTTGCATTTAACTCTATTTCTTAGTGCAAAATGCATCCTCATGTCAATTGAGGACATGGGGTTCATTTTGCGCTAAGAAAATAACGCTAAATGCCAGGAGTAACTCGGGGGAAATCCTACTGTAAGTGCACATTTAGAGAGCACAAGTGGCTGCTCGCACTTGGTAGTCATGTTCTGTTGCATTTATTGCTACTTCTTAGTGCAAACTGCATCCATTTTTACACAAAGAAACTAGCACTAAATGTAGAATTACTCTTCTCACTTAGGGGCATATCAACAAGGCCCTGCGATAAATATCGCAAAGCGCGCTTAGCGCATGCATATTTATCGCCGGCTATCTCTGTAATTTATCGCCCGGTTAGCGCGTTATCAACAACGCGCATCGCCGAGGCGATAAAATTCCAGAGATAGCGTGGATAACGCCGTTTTCCATGTTGGAAAACGGCGATATCCTAGATGATAGGGCCTGTGGTCTTAGCCACAGAATCCACCCCCCATGTTAAGTATGGCTTAGTCAGGAATTTAACAGACGTTAAATTCCTGCGTTAAGACATACTAGCGCGATTTAAACAATCGCTAACCCTCCTTGATAATATCACGAAGCTGCCTTCGCGATATTATCCCTGTTTGGTTTCACAGCCATGCCTACTTTGCATCTCATTAGCGATGCAAAGTTAGGCGTGCTGGGAACGGGCGCTAAATCAGCAAAACACGCGACAGCGTGTCTTTGCTGATAAGGCGATGAAATTATCGCCGCTTTTCGCCCGAAAACGGCCGCAAAAGCGGCGATAATTTCATATCGCCGCCTTGTTAATATGCCCCTTAATTCTGTGTAATATTGCATAATTTTGGGGTAATTACGCGTGACTCCGCTACAGAGAATTATGTGAGTTACGCCCACCTCTAGTTGGTACCCTGACAAAAAGAAGAGGGCCAACTACACTGGCTCTGTCAAGAACCTGCCAGGACTGGTACCATTACCAGTATCACCACAGAGTCCTCCTCCCTCACCTGCTCACTATACCACCTGAGGTGCAAGGCACGATTCTGGAGATATCTGCATTACAGCAGGAGTTGCAGGGGGTAGCTCACTCCAGGCAAAATAGAATGTCAGGGAGATTGTGCCTGTGGAGGGTCAGGAAGAACAAGAAGAGACCACAGAAGAAGAGCATGAGGAGTACCGAGCAAGCCAGCCTGACATGTCCTGCCTATTTCCCTCAAAGGACACCTGCATTGCAGTCGCGGCTGCTGCCCATTCTATGTGGCGGGGCAGTGCGGGGGCAGACCGGGGAAAAATAAATACACAATAAATAAATATATACTTACCTTCTGCTTCCATGCTGCGCCTCACTGGTCCTCTGCTCCCTGCGCTGCAGTTCCCATGAGCACAGGCTCCCAGCTCACTCTGCAATTCCAGCGTTTTTCTCATGCTATTACTCCCAGCATGAGAGAAGCCATGGGATTGGGCAGAGCGGGACAGTTTCATGCTACAGCAGGGACTGGGAGCCTATGCTCCTGAGCCCTGCAGGCATCTTCCAGGAATAGCCTGGAGATATCCAAGTGTGCATGTCGGTTTGGCCAGCAATGGATGGCCGGGCAAACCAACATGCACACTTTCAGTGCCCACTACTCCTCCTCCCCTGCTGGTGATGCTGCGACCTGGCCCTGTCCCGCCCCAGACTCGGCGGACTCAGCAAATTCGTCCAAGTCAATGAAAAATAAAATGATAATAAAATTGTTTTATTATCATTATCTGTCTTTAAGCAGTGGGCCGAAGCTCCATCGCCATAGCGGAGAAGCCGCCCCTGCTTCATTGGGAAACCTCAGAGACTTTGGGACGGATTTTCTAAAGCATTTAAGAGTGCCACAGGAGTGGTCTTTTACGTACTCTTACAAATCTTGTGATTCATACCTGAAAAGTTCAACTCTCTATTACTAAAAGTGGAATGGGAGCGCAGTCCTTTCTGTTTGTACTAATTGTTAATTAATGTTTCATGAAATTTCAGATTTTTTCCAATTTTAGATGTTTTGAATCCAATTCATGAAGGCATATAGGAGAATGTAAATCAGTCCCACAGAAGTACTATTTGGCGCTTTCTTACATGCCTTTGTGAATCAGCCATATCGGCTCTGCTTAATGCAGAACCTTAAAAGCGGCAGAAAGGGCGGAGCTGGTAATAGCATTGGCTCATATTAAGAAGGCAGCCTGGCGTTTCAGAGAGAGGAAGCCATAAATGTCTGTTTGTTTTTTTAATGTGCACTGATAACCGTCACGATTAGGCAGGGTAAGATGCTTTAAGTAAACACTTGTACACATCTGGCTTTTGTTTGTATATTGATCTGGAAAATTAGGGGCATATTTACAAGCCCCTTGCGCCACTTTTGCGCCGCCGTTGCGTCACGCATGTGACGCAGCGGCGACGCAAACCATGTGCCGCGTTGCGCTATATTTACAACGTGACGCATCTAGGGAGATGCGTCACGTAGTAACCCCTGCGCCACATGAAACCTGCATCAGGTTTCATGTGGGCGTACCAGCGCAGGGGGCGTTCCGGCGCAGGAACGCCTCGGAAAAGTGACGTAGTGAAATCTACAAGATTTCACGCAGTCACTTTTCCGGCAGCTAGTGCGTCAAGTCCTTACGCCTGCTTCAAGCAGGCGTAAGGATTGACGCACCATGTTAGAGATAGGGAAGGTTGGAACAGTGCTGGAGTTGCGTCGCGCTTGCGACACAACTTCAGCACTGCGCCAACTTTCCGCCGGCTAGATGCGTCACGCATCTGCTTATCCTTGCGCCACGATGCGCCGCATTGTAAATGCGGCGCATCGGACATGCGCAAGGATAAGCTTGCGTGACGCATTTTCCCTGGCGCATCCCTGCTGATATGCAGGGATGCGCCAGGGAACGTAAAAATGCCCCTTACTGTTTATTTACTATTTATATATAATGCGCAAGAGAACAAAAATAGGAAATAAGATTCACCAGAGGATTTTATTTAGACCAAGGTTGGTAAACATGTGTTAAAATTCTCCGGTCGATTGGAGTGGTGTGGAGCAATGGCATGCACACAATTTTTAAAGTTACATGGTAAATGATCAGGTAAAAGCAGTGCGAGCAAAAACAAAGTTGGAGACTAAGAAGCATAAGCAGCCATGGAGAAATCAGCAGGCTAAATGGGCTGCGTGGCTCTTCTGCCATCATTATGTGTGTGTCTGAGGGCCAGATGCACAACCGTTTTTAGCAGTCACAAATGTGGAATCGGGCCATTTACGACTGCTAAAACAGCTTTTGCAATGTACTAACCCTATTTTGCGAGTTGGTAACCTATTACCGACTCACAAAATAGGGTTTGGGAGTCGCTATTAGGAAGGGGTGTTTCAAGGGTGTCCCTTCCTAATAGCGAGTCGCAGTGGCATGTATGAATGTTTTGCGACTGGAATGAGGTCACAAAACATTCATATTTTACCGACTCCGTGAAGGAGGTGGTAACTCATTCCCAAAAGGGAAGGGGTCCCCAATGGACCCCTTCCCCTTTGTGAATGTGTGCGCCAACATTTTTTAAGAGCAGGCAGTTGTCCCGCGGACCACTGCCTACTCTTAAAAAACTGAAAAGGAAACTTTTCACTTTTCTTTTTTAAATACATTCCGTTTTCCTTTAAGGAAAATGGGCTGCATTTCAGAAACAAATATTGCTGTATTTAAAAAGCATTCACAGACATGGAGGTCTGCTGACCCCACCAAGCCACCATCCTTGTGATTACAGGCCATTCCCAATGGGTCGCAAATTGCAGCCTATCTCATGAATAATAATGAGGTAGGTCTTTTGCGACCCCATTGGGAATTGCTAAATGTGTCTGAGGCACATTAGTAAATTTCATTTTGTGACTCAGTCATTGCGAGTAACTAAAAATCGCAATTTGTGAGTCGCAAAATGAAAAGGCCATACATCTGTCCCCTAAAGCTTTTGCATGCCAGCATTCCACCTCTAAAAGCCAGTGTTGTTCATATTTCTTTAAAACGAGTTCAAAAGATCACTCTCACTTTTTCCTTATGTGTACTGAGAGCCTAAATCAGCCTATATAAATTATTGTTGCTCACTATGGGGCAGATTTACAAGCCCCTTACGCCACTTTTGCATCACTTTTCCCATGTTAAAAATTACGCAAAAGTGGCGGAAGGGCCTTGTAAATCTGCCCCTATATGCCTAACAAATGCGCATCTTGTTTTTCTACTGCATATTCAAACAACAAAAAAATGAAGCTGCATTAAAAGGTCAGGTTAAAAATATGGGGGCATATTCTCAAGGACTTATCGCCGAGTTAGCGGCACATTATCGGAGCCATAGTGGCGATAAAATCATCGCACCATTCACAAGCTGGTGTTAACAGCCCAGAACACCATTTTACCCGCGATAGCATCCGCAAAAAACATCGCCACAGATGACCCCCGCAACTATCGCTAATGATATGCAGAGTAGGCGTTCCCGAGCAAAAACCCGCGACAACACCACACCTCAACATTCTCAACGACCAGCCAGATCGGCGATAAGATCACAAAACATGCGATAAGGCACGTTAGCAGCAGGAAATAAACACCTGCTCTGGCCTGGTGTAAAGTCGGACGACAACCTGCACCATCAAAGGGATCCCAGCCCAGAGCCACACATGAAGAACAACAGTTGGCATGGAGCCACTCACCATGCATCCCAGATCCCCGAGAGGGCAACAACACCCACCGCCACCACCCCCAGGACCGCCACCCCCCCGGACCCCTCCCGCACCCCCCCCCCGGACCACCACAGAGGCAGCGCAGACAAAGACAGCGGACCTTCAGGAAATGCACCAGCCTCACAGACCTAACACCAGACAATGTCAATGCCCAATACAGGCTCAAAAGGACAACCATCCTCCGCATCCTGAACATCATTGCCCACAGGCTGATGGTACCAACCCAGCGGACAACCAACATCCCTCCGCAGACAAAGCTGCTGGCTGTGCTTCACCTGTTGGCCTCTGGTACCTCCCAACCAACAACCGCCAGAGTCGGAGGAGTCTCACAGCCAGCCCCATCCAAGTTCCTCACACCTGTCCTGGATGCCATCATCAGCTAGGTACCCCAGCACCTCCACTTCCCCCACACTGTGCAGGAACAGCTGGAGAATAAGCAAGGACTATACACCATAGCTGGATTCCCGCACGTGTTGAGGGCAATCGACTGCACACATGTCCTACTTGTGCCCCCAGCCGACACTGCACACAATTACCGCAACAGAAAGCACACGCATTCCATCAACGTGCAGGCAATAGTGGACCACAGGGGACTCTTCACCAATGTCGTAGCCAACTACCCAGGCAGTGTGCATGATCCCTTCATCTTCTGTCAGTCCAACATCAACCAGCGCTTCCAGGATGGCACCTGTGGGAATGCACTGCTCGTTGGCAAGTACCAAATGAACACACCACACACCTCAACTCCACAATCATGCAACTCACAACTCTGGCACTGCACACGTCACAAAGTCACATACAATATGCCAAACAACATGCCCACCCACCAGACACGACAGCACAACTTACTGTGGCAACCTTGGTTAGCCATGTACATGAGCCATCAATGGCATGGCACCTCAGTCACACAATAGCGGAATGTGGGGAGAGGTGGGAACCAGGAATGTGCGAAGGAGGCAAGTGACCCATGAATGAGAATGTAAACAATGCCAAGTGTGGCGGAGATGTGCTGGACAGACTGCAGTATGCAGACCACAGACATATCCATGTCTACATGCACTGCTGGTGTTTGGAGTGTAGTGGACAGTGGACGCAACCATGTCACCCCAGCCAGTGGGGAAGATCGCGGAAATGTAGCTTGTGATGTCCACCCCTGTAAGCGTGTGCGTAGTGGGCTGGCCCGGCGTATGCCAGGCCAGCGTAGGGGTGTGAATAAAAAGCACGTAGCTCTGGGCGTGGTTCTCTTCCGGAATGCCCAACGTGTCTGCCAGGCGGCACCTCCCACCCCGCCACGAGGACGACGCCGTCGCCGTGAGCGGTGTGGCCTGCAATGCTGTGCGCCTGCTGCACCCGGGCCGCTGGTCCCCGAACCCGTCATGCCCGTCCCTGCGCAGCCAGGCCTCACTGCTCACCTGCCGACACCGGCGTGTGTCAAAGAGGGCCCACCACGTGCCGGCGCAAGCTGCAAGCCCGAAGCCCGCGACCTTGGCAGCCTCCTCAGACCATCATGGCCTCCGCAACACAGGCCCGCTTTACTCCTTTCTCGTTGACGTACTCCACCGCTGCCTCCGGCCTACACTACGGTCAAGTAGGTCACACATTTGGAACTGAGTCTTGATTATGCAATGGCAGAGTACACACTTTATGGCTGAGTTTATATCACTGTACTCCCTTCGATGTGGTGCCACCAACTCTGTGCATAGCATTCGAACTACACCTGTCTGTGTTCCCTTGCTGACTACTGCCTTCGGCGTACACTGCGGTCGAGTAGGTCACACATGTGGAACTGAGTCTTGATTTCTGCATGGCGGAGTTCATATCATTGTACGCAAAGAGACGAGTAAGAGGAAGACGCGGTTCAGTCCGGAGAAGAAAAGGATCATCATTACGGAGGTGATCGAACACTGCCGACAACTGCTCTGGTGTCACTAACTCTGTGCATCGCGGGCCAACGACACGTGGCTGTGGGCCCCTGCTGACCGCTGCCTCGGGCCTACACTGCGGTCAAGTAGGCCACACATTTGGAACTGAGTCTTGATTACACGATGGCTGAGTACACATATCAATGCAGAGTTTAAATCACTATACTCCCTTCGATGTGGTGACACAAAGTATGTGCATGGCATCCCAACCACACATGTCTGTGGGCCCTTGATGACTACGCCTTCAGCCTACACTGCGATCGAGTAGGTCACACATTTGGAATTCAGTCATGATTCATTTATGGCAGACTTGATATCATTGTACTGGCCTCATCACAGACAGCATCCCCTTTCAGCTCCGGTGCCACTAAGTCTGTTCCCCGACATCCATGGACACTTTCTGGTTGAACTGTGGTGGCAACTGAGTCTATGGACTGGGGGTTGTCTTCATCATCTATTCGGTGATACTGACTTTGTGGCAAAAACGAGGTTGTAGCATTCCACTCCTCCATTTGCCGCTTCCGGCCGGCTTCTGCCCTCTGCATCATGCCCTGGAGGACACCTTCCACTGTCCCCCGCAAACCTCCGCTACATTCACCTTCGACATCGGCGAGGACCCGCTCACCTCGCTTGGCCCTATCTCACTGCACCGCAAGTCACCGTCCCGTGGCGGTGTGCCTGTGCCGACCGCAGTGCATCCGGGGCCACTAACTCTGTGCAGCTCAAGTCATGGCCCCTGTCTGATAGCATATTGGATGGCCTCTGGGTCGATGGACTGGGGGTCATCAAGGCCATGTGTCTGTGGCCCTGCGCTGTCCGCTGCCTCTGGCCTCAACTGCGGTCCACCTGGGCTCACACATCAAATCAAGTCCTGACCTGCCCGGACTTCGCATCACCGCAGGATGCACACGCCACCACCGCCAGGACCAACTCCACACAACAGGTGCCAGAGTCGGAAGTGTCTTACTGCCAGACTGTCAGAGTTGCTCACACCTGTCGTGGGTGCCATCATCAGCTTGATACCCTGCTCAGCTCTTCAGGTGCCACTGACTCAGTGCACCACAAATCATGGACCATTCTGCTTGCATGTTGGGTGAACACTGTACCTTCTACGGCTACCACCATGATATTTCACAGTTGTTTCTGTTATGCTGGTGTTTTCTGTTTCCGCTTTAATTGTGATCACTGTTCAAGTTGTTGCCAGCACCACCGACTCCATGTGGGCTGGCTTACACTCACCCCACACACATCCAGCACATGCGTCACTGTACATGTGACCATGCCAATAAAGGTGTTGAGTGCCCGTAGCCAGTTCAACAAACTATCTGAGTGTGTCTGTGTGCTCATATTGTATGCATTAGGGCCCCGGGCCCTACAACATTACATTGTGCCATGTACAGAGGACGCAGCCATGTCACCGCAGGCAGCGGGTGAGACATTGCACATGTAGCTTTGTTGTCCCCCACTCAATACGTAAGAGGAGTGAACTGGGCCGGCGTACGCCAGTCCAGCATGGGGGTGTGGATGATTATCCTGTGGCTCTGGGTGTGGTTCAGTACTGGAAATGTGCAAAGGCATGTGTCTCTGTTGCAGTGTGGGTCCTCGTTGGGGAGTGTAGGTGGTCCCTGATGGGACCTGAACACCCACGTATGTGATCTAGTTCGGATCCCATGAGGTAGTACCCCACCCGCACATGTTTGGCCACCCCCTTCTGGCAGTCTGACACCTGGCCTTGGAATGCGATGTGTGCTTCGGTGGGCTTCTGGGAGCCAGTCAGGGTGGTGGGTGCGTCCAGCTGTGTTGTCTGTGCAGGGGGTGGGGTATCCTCGATGCAGCGGTGCTGCCCTGCTCCTGGAGGTCGATTGCCTAAGATGTCCATGAACTGTTGTAGGGCGTCGGTGTCGGAAGTGTGGAGGTCCTCTTCAGCATCACTGTAGAGTTGTCTGATCTGCCCTGCTGGAGGTGTTGTGTGTCCCTCTGCAATGTGAAGGGGAGATGCTGGTTGAAATTGTGTTGACATGTATGTTGCCGCATTGTTCAAGTTTACATACAGACTGCATGACAATGTACATTGTGACTGTTTGGGAGGGGCGGCCTATTTGATGCGGGACAGTGGACATTTGGACTACATGACGTAGGTGAGGTTGTACACGTACATTTGCATCTCACAATTTCCTGCTATGTCAGATGTGATTGGCCATTTTCTACGCACAGGCGGACCCAGTTGTGACCTCTGTTCTGCAGTGTAAGTGTTGCACTGTGTACCACATTGTCGTCCATGTGGATGTGCTGTCATTGCTATGTGTGTGTGCTGCATTGTGTGAGAGTCACACATGCAGCTGTGATGTTGCTGCCCCTTACCCCTTGGAGGCGGTGTGCCTTTGGCTTTTGTGCTTTTAAGGTGCTGTGATGTTGGCAACTTGGGTCATTTGTGCTCTTGGACGGTTTTTGTACTCTTGTGCATTGTTTGTCTGCAGATGTGTTGTTGACGTCAGTGGTTGTTTGTGCACGTGGATGTGTCAGAGTGTGACCTGCTCCTTTCCGGATGTGGTCCACACTCAGCCACCTCAGTCTCGTGGCGCGCACAATGTCATGGTGATTGTACTCCGGCCATGCTGCTCGTCATGTGGTGTCACTTGCATTGTCAGTGTGGCTCGCACATACGCATCTTTGCTGTGTTTCGCACGGGTGCTTGTGTGTGTTGTGGAATTGGTGATGTGTGGGGTGGGAGCCCTTTGGGCACATGGTGGACGGGGGCCTACTTGATGTTTGTATGTGTGCTGCAGTGTGCCACGGGGATTAGGGACATGACCCAGGGTCATTGTGGGTGTGTGATGTGCTACACGTAGTTGTGCATGTGTGCCATTGTGCCCGTCCCCCCCGTCCCCACAGTCCCTGTTCGTTACTCACCCTGTTGATGTTGTGTCAGGTCATGTCAAGCAGTGTCCGGACTCCCGACTCCTTGCACCGTCTCCACACTGATGACTGTGGCCACCATTTGCTCCAGCTCCTCCTGTGGCGCAGGACTCCCACCTCCATTGGACGTTGCTGCCTTCCTGTTGGCAGCGGGTTTCTGCTTGGTTTGGCTTTTCACATCGTGCCGGCGCATCTTGGCCTCCTCGACACTCCGGCTGCATTCACGATTGGAATGCCATTTTTCCGTCTGTGTTGCCAATGACACGGTGGAGGTGACGGACAGTTGTTGTTAGTGCTCTGTCACCTCCGTGACAACGATCCGGTTGTCATGCGGACTGTACCCCGTCTTCCTCTTCCTCTTCTCCTTGGCCTTCCCCGACCCCGAGGTTCCTTGCTGGTGGTCTGTGTGGCCTGTGGGGTTCGCGTTGAGCTGGGCACTCGTTCCGGGTGCATCCATGTTGCTACGCAGTTTATTTTGTTTATGGTGTGTTTTCTTGTTCAGCTTTTATGGTGCATTTTCCCGCATGACGCGTGGGAATTGCAGGCCTGTCGCTGGTTATCGCTGATTTTTGTATCGCGGTTGGCCTCATCGCAACTTTATTCGCGTTCGTGTTTCGCATTTTTGCGGCGTCGAGTTGAATTTAACGCGGTCATTTGACGCGTTATCGTGGGACTATCGCATGGTGCCGCCAGGTTGGGAATACTACGTTAACACGGCGTTGTTTTCCCGCAATAGACTGCGATATGCAAAGCTGCGTTAAGCTAAATTTGCGATGGTTATCACACGTTCTTGAGAATATGCCCCAGAGTTGGGCAAAGTCAAATACCCTAAAACTGTGGGTAGCAGTGCTTAGTTCTTAGCTATTCGTACAGTACAAGAAATTTCTGCGACCGCTCAGAGAGAGCAATGGGAGTTCTGGCACCTCATGGCAGCTCTCCAGCCCTGCCTCTCTGTTGAGAGGCCAAGCAGGATCAGCGCCCTGACAGTGCCTCGTCCAAACACACCTGCTGCAGCATGGGCTTTGAAAACTCCAAACCCTCTCCCTCCAGCACTGCCATGCCTTTCCTCTATCGCATCTACTTAAATCGCAGGAAGTTGCGCACTGCAGATTCTTCCTTTGCATTTTTTGCTTCCGGGTATTTCTGGGTGGGACATCCAGGAGCAGGAAATGAAAAGAATTTTTTATGCATAGGAAAACGACATATTTTTGTTACTACGAATTTTTTACTATTTTAACCAGCTAAGCATGTGACACAAATTCACAAACCCCTGCTAATACACGGGGATTTAGATAGCTGAAATGCAGTTTATTTCTCCATTATATTTACTGAGCAACAGGGACATTTCTGGACAAAAGTTGATGAAGAAGAATCTGGTATCATAAGCAGTACAACTCATGGTAGGAGAGAGCTGCGAAGGTGCTGGAGAGACATGGATGCAAAGCTGTGGAAGACAAGGGCCCATGTTCATAAATAGAATATTCATAGCCCAAGCATTTACACTGTGCGGCAAGGAGCCTCTCCCTTTGCGCAATGAAGAATTCATTAATCCTTCACTGAGCAAACAGTCAGTACGAAGTAAAGGGCAAACCACACATCTAAATTATATTAATTGGTTGGAAATCAGATGTTTGCCTCAAAACACATTGTGAAAAAGGCATCTGCAGTGCATGCATCAGATAATAGGACCAGAGTTTGCTCATCATGCAGGCTACGTACA
Source organism: Calotriton arnoldi (assembly GCA_963921515.1). Taxonomy (NCBI): domain Eukaryota; kingdom Metazoa; phylum Chordata; class Amphibia; order Caudata; family Salamandridae; genus Calotriton; species Calotriton arnoldi. The sequence continues at coordinate 43,241 of CAWUFW010016055.1, forward strand.
AAGGGGCAGATTCACTAACTCTTCAGAATTCAGATGGGGTCAGTTTCAAGTGTTAAGTTGTCAGTTTAGTGAAGGCTGCTGTGGAACCAATGTCCTTAATGTGTCAGCCTTCACAGAAGGCTCAGCTCTGCTTTATTTTCTTTTATTTTCAAACTAGTACTACTATGGTTTCAGTCCTACTACTGTATTTTCTAATGATATTAAGAATAACTCGTGATTTTTCTGTTCTCTCCATGATCCAGCGGGTTACTAGCAACAAGCATTCATACACCGAATACTCACCTGGGCCCATTCATTCATACTGCGCTAGCAATTTCCGCTGGTGGGTCAGTTGTACTCTTTATCAATATCCCTGCTACCAATTACTTTTCTGATTGAAGAGTAATGACTTACCAATGGACCTTTTGATAATTGGGAAGTTTAAAATGAGTGACATTCAATACAATTCATAAACCTGAAATAATCACTGAGTCAGGAAGTTTTAAAATGTTTATCCAAAGAATTTGCAGAGTAAATTACAAAACCACATAATACTTAGTCGTATATCAAGGAGGAAATATGCTGGAAATCACTTATTAAGCATCAAATGACGGTCCCTCAGAAAAGAGAAGATAGAGACAGCAGCACAACTAAAGATTTCGCTTATAGTTACCTAAGAGTGTGAGTACCAAACCCCTTGGCCAAGGAGTTGGAAAAGGGTCCTAGGAAGGATGAAGACCAAGACCTCCGGACCAGGTTCAAGACGGGACAGGTGACCTCTCTACCAACGACGCCTGCGTCGTTCCCCTCTCTGACACTTCGTTCCTCCTCGATTTCTTCCATGTCTTCTTTCTAATGGAATCCGCCGCCCCCACCTCAAGACCTCTCTGGACACCGATTCAGTCTACTCGGTTCTGCAATAGCATAGGTTCTCTGCTACCGCTTCTGTTCATCTGTTCTCTCAGCTCCTGTGCGCCCTAATGCCAATGCTAACTAATTAGCTAATTCTATATCTATTATACCCTTCTACACCCAGGTACCTCCCATTAATGTTTCAAAACTATGGGCCCACTACTTCTGATTGGACGGGGACAGGGGGTTGATCCTCACACCATGTCAATTTAGTTCAATTTCTTTAAGCCCATTGTTTTAAATACCGCCCCTCACAATTAATACATTTACTTTATTTCCCACCCGTCTCACGCCAAATTTAATACAAAATGTACATAAAATGTTGCATTTGAGAGAACATCGCGGATGTAGTGGAGTTGGCCAACAGGTCATGGCCTTGGATGTCGTCCAAGTTGACTTCATCGCTGTGTCTTAATTTTCTCCGCGCATGCGCACATCCCATAGTTCTCGAGCTGCTATTTCCGTTAACCCAGGCCCCAATTTACGAACTAATAGAAATCAAAGAAGAAACATATTAAAATCATAAATAAATGTCTTCACTGTATACCCCTTATTTCTACTCTATTCCCATTTAATTATAAACTCTATCCCGCATTAGTAGCGTTAGAATACCACAGTGTTAATTGCAGCAAATGCGTAAGCTTTATGCACGTGAAAACATTAAGCAGCCATTTTAACACACACTGCACAGAAGCAAAGTTTTCCTCCAAGCAAAGAAAAGACGTCATACCACGTGATATGGTTGACACATGCGCAATGAAGTTCCGCGCTTTAGCGGCCATTTTGATTAGACAAGTATTACTTATTAGTTTATACACATAGGCAAGCTTCACTTGGATACTGTGTTCGTGTATGCATTTATTAGTAAAGACATTACAAAGTTTAATTAATTAATACTGTGAGAAGATTAGTTACGAGCAAGTCTCATTTTGAGTCCTTGCTCCATCAATCCCCTCTCTGATGGCGTTTCTGAGCCATCAAAACTACCCACAACCAGATGCCAACTTTCTAACATATTATTGTCTCTGTCTCATTTTTACATTTTCTATTTTTATCTTCTCCTTTCAATTTCTTGTATAATTCACTTTTAAGATCTTCTAATTCTATTTCATCAAACTTTCTTTTCTTTCCTTTTCCTGTCACTTTATACGTCTCATTTTTTTTACAACATTTGCACCATATCATTATTGACAGTACTATTATTGCTATCCCTACTAAGGGTACTAATATTTGACCTATAAGTCCTTTTCCTACATTAGCAAACCAGGTACCAAATGAAGCAATGCTACTTGTCAATCTTTCCCATACACTATCAACTTACAGTGGTTTCAATTCATTCTCAAGTTTTGTTATATTCTTTATATACGTTCCAATTTCTGCACTTTTGTCAGGAATATACGTGCAACAATGTTTTGTCTTCAATAATTTACAGACTCCGCCCTCTTTTGCTAATATTATATCAAGAGCAAGTCGATTTTGTATAACCATTGATCTAATCGCAACCATTTTCGCATTAATCATTAGAAATCCTCCAGCAGTATCCGTTGATAAACGATCAACCACTGTAGATAATTTACATATTTTCCTTGAGTTCAGAATTATTCCCACTGAAGGTATCAATGCACCAAACATATCACCTATAATTTCAGAAAAACTAGCTCTTTTACTCCTTGTTAATTCACTATTATTTTCATTGCTCCCAGTGTTTCTTTTTATGTGGTATACCTTTGGAAAAACTATTCCAAAATAACAAGTTCCATACCACCGTGCAGGAAGCCTAAAATAAGCCTTATTCCCACACACATAATAGATTCCAGGAAAAACTGAATCTATTCCTCCTTTTAGTCCCCAACCTCCAAGAATTAAGAAATTATGTTCACATTCACTGGTACCAATGAAAATATTGTTATAATCAGTCTTTAACCTATGTAGACAAATTTTCCCTGTTTTTACAAAATCCAGAGCCATAGCAGCTTGAGCCTTGCCAGGTGTGTAAATACCCTCTTTCTCTGCCCAAGGTGGAAGATGAGCTTTATGCTCAGACGCTTTCTTTTGAAAATCTTGTCTTCTATTTTCTACTAAGTTCAAAAATATCTTTTCTTCTTCATGTAACGAACATGTTAGATTGCTTCTATGTGCATGTGTTATATCTATCGCCTTCATTGTTAGGAAAAATTCTCCCATAAATTGTGCATCTTGACTACTAAGCACTGGGTTCATATTCTTTCGAATCAGAACCTCAGAAAATATCACATCTATATCTGAATAATAATACTGAAGTCTCCCTGTTCTATAAAATAAACTGGTTAATACACTACATGATATGCCATAAGTTAGAGGCAAATGATGGTATGTTAATGCTTCTGCTACTGATTCTGGTAACTTCATACAGACATAACAATCACTGACTCCCATTGTGTCTACATACTGAAACAATAATTTAGTGAAAACATTTAAACTAGTATCGTTATCTGTTACCACATGATGAAACTCTGGTTCATCTTCTGCTTCTATTCTTACGTTATCACTTTTCAAGTTATCCATCCTTTCCTTAGTATCGTTGTTAATCTTTTTATCCATTATCATAAGGTAAGGAATTGCTACAATCACAACTAACCACACTACAAGCACCACTACCAGGCTACATATGCATATAGCACAGCATCTTTTACAACATTTCCGTTTCGGTCTCCCAGAAACTCTGTCGTCAGGCATTTTGACAAAGAAGATTTCTCTTCTTTTCTTTTTCCTTCAAGACTTTTACGTTATCAAGGTGGTTTCACTTCTTTTTCATAAGTCAGTTCCGCACTTGTTCCTTCGTCACCACTTTCACTTGACTCTGAACTTTCGTAGTCTTCAAGGATTGTTAGATTTGGGGGTCTCTAGTTGGCAGAGGTATGTACCCTTGTCCAAATAGGGACCCTTGCGTCTAGTCAGGGAGAGTAGGTACACTCTCGAAATAACCCCTGCTCACCCTCTTGGTAGCTTGGCACGAGCAGACAGGCTTAGTTCAGAGGCAGTGTGTAAAGCATTTGTGAACACATACAGTAATCAAGTGACAACACTACAAATGGACACCACACAGGTTATATATTTATAAAAATAGGTATACTTTATATAGATTTATCACAAGACCATAAACGACAAAAATAATCCACAATACTGTTAAGAATACTTAGTTCTGATCAAAAAGGCTTAATTCAAGGTTCTGTGCGAGTCGGTAGCCTCCTCCGGCTACGGCGATGTCGAGAACAAACAGAGTCTAACAAATCCAGCTGACCGCGTCGAGACGGGCCAACACAGCGTAGACAGACTCGGTCACAGTACCTTTTACTTGAAGCGGCAGGCACGGGCGTGCGAGCCGGATGGCTGTTCGTCGCGGTCGCGATGCAAAAATGGAAGCGTTGCAGGACGCGTTGTCCCTCGATGCGGTGCAGGCAGCGGCTCGTTGACGTCGTCGAGACGGAGTCGGTGAGACCAGGGCCGTGCGTTGCAGGGCGAGACGGTGCTTCGATGCGGTGCTGGCAGGTTGCGGTGCGGCGACGGAGCCGGATTCAGGAGCTGGCGTCGATCAGTCCGGACAGCGGTGCGAGTCGGGCGGTGCGTCGCAAAGCGTGCGAGCGGTGCCCAACTCCGGTGCGGTCACAGGACTCGAACTCAGCAGCAGTGACCGTGTCGGTCGGACCAGTTCGATTCGGCGTAGCGAAGCGTTGCAGGACGCGTTGTCCCTCGATGCGGTGCAGGCAGCGGCTCGTTGACGGAGTCGGTGAGACCAGGGCCGTGCGTTGCAGGGCGAGACGGTGCTTCGATGCGGTGCTTGCAGGACACCGAGTCGGTCGTGAGAGTCGGTCACAGCTCCCTACCTCTGTAGCCACTGAAACAGGTTTCCAGCAGCAATTCACAAAGGGGGTGAAGTCCAATGGTCCTGGGACTTCGGTCAGGGGGCAAGCTCTCTTCCAAGCCCTTGGAGATCCTTCACAAGTTGATGAAAGTCACAGCAAAGCAAAAGTTCCTTTCTCCTCTCTTTGGCAGTCAGGCAAACCACTGCAGGCCAATCCCCCAAGCAGCACTTCAGGCTTAGGGATAGTTTCTCCTCAGTTTCTTCTTGGTTCCGCTCCTCAGTAAAGGTTTCTTCTTGTTCCCAAAAGTGATCTAATCTTCCTGGGGTCTGGGTGCCCCTCTTATACCCTGATTCTCTTTGTTCTCTGGAGGCAGAGAGGCCTCTGCCTAGTCCAAAACCAGTTCTGGTCAGTCCTGGAGCACTTTGTTTTTCTGACTCCTTCTTTCCTTTCAGAATGTGGGGCAGAGTGCTCAGCCGCCCGGCAGGAGGTGGAGCCAGCATTGTGGAAGGCAGGCACAGCCCTATTCAGACCTGCGCTGACTCACCCTGTCTCCTGTAGCCACCCCCAGCCCCTGTCACTCAATCTCCAGACAAGGAATACACAACCTAGCAGAGGCAGGCTTGGATAGTTAGGCAAGAAAATACCCACTTTCTAAAAGTGGTATTTTCGAACACAGAATGTTAAAACCAACTTCACTAAAAGATGTATTTTATCATCCTGAGTTCAGGCATACTAAATTCGTTTTTCTACCAGGTTCCCTGGGTCAGTTCTGACTATAAGGTGTAATAGTCAGTCTGCCCATTCTGGCCTATGGGGAGCAGGTAGCCTTGCAATAGTGAAAAACGAAAATGGCTGTAATTCACTATTAGGACATGCCACACACACCAGGGCATGTCCTACCTTATACTTACAATGCACCCTGCCCTAGGGCCTACTTTAGGGGTGACCAACATGCAGTAAAGGGAAGGTTTAGGGACTGGTAAGTGGGTGTACTCACCAAGTCGACATGGCAGCCCGAGGCTGCACACAGGCTCTGCGATGGCAGGCCCGAGACATATTTTACAGGCCGCTTCTGTGGGTGGCACAACCAGTGCTGCGAGCCCACCAGCGGCATTGGATTTACAAGCCCTGGGCACACTGAGTGCACTGTACTAGGGACTGACAAGTAAACCAATCATCCAATCATGGAGTCACTAATACATGTATCAATTAACGATAGGGAGCACTTGCACTTTGGCACTGATTAGCAGCGGCAAAGTGCCCATGAGCATCTAGTCCAGCAAAAACATATCGGCAACCGTGGAGGCATTATGAAAAAATGGAAGGGAGACCCACGCCAAGGATGCCAGGTCTAACACGTGTCCCCTCCAGCTGAAATGTGGGGAGAACTATCCTACCCCTAGGGAGTTCTCATCGCTAAGGCGGAAAAATCTGGACAGTCCATCAGCATTGGCGTGTTCTGTACCAGGGCGGTGTTCCACCGTAAAGTCCATCCCCTGTAGGGAAATGGACCACCTCAACAGCTTTGGATTCTCACCCCTCATCTGCATCAACCATCTGAGGGGCCTGTGGTCTGTCTGAACCCGGAAGTGAGTCCCAAACAGGTATGGTCTCAGCTTCTTCAGTGCCCAGACCACAGCAAATGCCTCACGCTCAATAGCACTCCATCTCTGTTCCCGGGGAAGTAACCTCCTACTGATGAAGGCTACAGGTTGGTCTAGGCCCTCCTCATTGATCTGTGATAGAACAGCCCCTACACCATGCTCTGAAGCGTCGGTCTGAACAATGAACTCATTGGAGAAGTTGGGTGCCTGGAGCACAGGCGCCGTGCACATGGCAGTCTTCAAGGTGTCAAAAGCTTTTTGACAGGCGTCAGTCCAAATCACTTTCCTGGGCTGCTTCTTGGAAGTCAGCTCGGTCAAGGGGGCAACAATGCTGCCATACCCCTTGACGAATCTCCGGTAATACCCGGTGAGTCCTAGGAAGGCTCTCACCTCTGTCTGGGTCTTGGGGGCTCCCAAGCCAGAATGGTATCAATTTTCGGTTGGAGGGGCGCCACCTGGCCGCTCCCAACCTGGTGTCCCAAGTACACCACAGAACCCTGCCCAATCTGGCACTTACTCGCCTTGATTGTGAGGCCTGCCCTCCGCAGCGCCATCAACACTTCCCAGAGGTGGCGCAGATGCTCTTCCCAACGGGCACTGAACACTGCGATGTCATCCAGGTAGGCGGCACTGAAATCCTCCAGTCCAACCAACACCTGGTTGACCAACCTCTGAAAGGTGGCAGGGGCATTCTTCATCCCAAAGGGCATCACCCGGAACTGGTAGTGCCCATCTGGTGTGGAGAATGCTGACCTCTCTTTTGCCCCATCAGTCAAGGCGATCTGCCAGTATCCAGACGTTAAGTCAAACGTGCTGAGGTACCGCGCAGCCCCTAACCGATCTATGAGCTCATCAGCTCTGGGGATGGGGTGGGCGTCAGTCCTGGTGACGGAATTGAGTCCCCTGTAGTCCACACAGAACCGGAGTTCTGGTGTGGCACCAGGCGCGGCAGCTTTTGGAACCAAGACCACGGGGCTGGCCCAAGGGCTGTTAGAGGACTCAATCACCCCTAGCGCAAACATCTTGGAGACCTCCTCCTTGATGCAGGCTCTGACCCTGTCAGTCACCCTGTAAGCCTTGTGCTTCACAGGAAGACTGTCCCCAGTGTCCACATCATGGACGCACCAATGGGTGACACTGGGAACCAGGGAGAACAGGTCAGGGAACTGTCCCAACAGTTGGCGACAGTCACCCTGCTGCTCAGGTGTCAGGGAGGTAGAGAGGTTTACTCCCTCCACTGATCCATCTTGCTCTCGGGCTGACAGGAGGTCAGGAAGAGGCTCGGTCTCCTCCTCCATTCCATCATCTGTAGCTAAGAGCATGCCCACTTGGGACCTCTCCAAGTGGGGCTTCAGGCGGTTCACATGCAGGACCCGCAAGGGGTTCCTGGGAGACTGCAAGTCCACCAAATAGGTAACTGGACTCTTGCGCTCCACCACCGTAAAAGGGCCGGTCCACCTGTCCTGGAGCGCACAGGGCTCCACAGGGGCCATGACCCACACTTTCTGACCAGGCTGAAGCTCTACCAGAGTGGCATTCTGGTCGTACCACCGCTTCATCTCCTCCTGGCTGGCTTCCAGATTTGCCTCAGCAAGCTCTCTGAAACGCCTAGTCTGGTTCCTGAAGGCCAGCATGTAACTGTATACATCCTGGGGAGGTTTCCTGGGAGATTGCTCCCAGCCTTCCTTGACCAAACTCAGAGGTCCTCGCACCGGGTGTCCATAGAGGAGCTCAAAGGGACTGAACCCTAGAGACTTCTGTGGCACCTCCCGGTATGCAAACAACAGGCATGGTAAGAGGACGTCCCATTTACGCCTCATGGGTTCTTCCAGACCCATAATCATGCCCTTGAGGGTCCGGTTGAATCTCTCAACCAGACCATTTCCTTGAGGGTGGTAAGGAGTGGTGAACTTGTAAGTTACACCGCACTCCTGCCACAGGGACTTCATGTACTTGGACACGAAGTTGGTACCTCTGTCAGACACCACCTCTTGAGGGAATCCCACACGTGAGAAAATTCCCATCAGTGCCCGTCCCACCACGGGGGCCGTCACTGTCCTCAGAGGGATGGCTTCAGGGTACCGGGTGGCATGGTCCACCAAGACCAGGATAAACCTGTTGCCCATGGCTGTCTTGGGGTCCAGTGGCCCCACAATGTCAATACCCACCCGTTCAAAGGGGGTGCTGACCACAGGGAATGGCTGGAGAGGAGCCTTGTGCTTCCTCCCACTTTTTCCACTTGCCTGGCAAGTCTGGCATGTCCTGCAGTGAGTGGCGGCACTCCTGCGCATCTGGGGCCAATAGAAATGGGTAACAAGCCTGTCAAAGGTCTTGTCCTGCCCCAGATGTCCCGCTAACGGTACATCATGAGCCAACCCCAGTAGGAAGGCTCTGAAGCGCTGGGGTACCACCAGCACACGGGCTGACCCAGGCTCAGCAACCTTAGGCTCTGAATACAGGAGACCATTCTCCCAGTAAACCCAATGTGATCCAGACTGATCACCTGCTGCCTGGTCTGTGGCCTGTTGCCTCAGACCCACGAGAGAAGGGCATGTGTTCTGCTCCTTGCAGAACTCTTCCCTGGAGGGTCCTCCTTCTTGCTGCCAATGGGTCAGCTCAGGTAGGTCCCCCAGTTCAGCTACCTGTTCCCCTGTAGGTTCCAGGGCATCCCCCTCAGGGTCTGCCTCCTCCTGGACCGTGGGAACCTCGGGGGCCGGTTTCCCGCGCCCCCTGCCTCCTCTCTCTCCGGCAGGCACCTGGGCCTCCCTCTCAGGCTCCAGGTCCTCTTGAACACCTTTAGCTGCCATTGACCGGGTGGTCACACATGCCCAATCAGGCAAGCCCAACATTTCTAAATGCGCACTCCGCTCCACCTTAGCCCAAGGTGAGCTCTCCAAATCGTTCCCTAACAAACAGTCAACAGGCATGGCTGGCCTCACAGCTACTTGAAGAGTACCCGAGACCCCCCCACTCAAAGGGAACCTGAGCCACCTTGCAGTGACTCTCTGTGTTGTCAGCGGCAACAACCGGATAGAATGCATCAGGGATAACCTGCTCTTTAGACACCAGGTGACACTTGACAGCTGTCACACTGGCTCCTGTGTCTCTCAGAGCCTCCACCCTATGGCCATTGATGGTCACCCACTGCCTGTATTTCTTAGTGTTCTCAGGCAGCGGGGTCCTAGGGACCATCTCAGAGTCTCCTAATGAGACAAGGGAAAACACTGTGGGATCCCCCCACCTTGGGCACCCAACTCCTCCCCCAGGGCTACACTAGCCAACTGCCGGGGGACTGCACTGGTGGGTGCTGGTTTTCCATGCAAAGGGCAACGAGGATCGTTTGCCTTGTGGCCAGGGGCGCCACACTTGTAACATACCAGTGGTCCCTGGTGAACAGGGGGCCTGTCAGGGCCACTGGCTTCTTCTCAGGGGAGGCTGGGAACCTTTCCCTTGGTTCCCTTGGGGTCTACTTTGGGGCCCTTTATGGAACTCCTTCTGTTTACCCTTGTCCCCCCACTCTTCTGCTGGGGACCCTGCCCACCCTTGGCGGAGTCTCCCACGTGACCCTTGTGGACCCGGGTACTCACCCAGCGGTCCGCCTCCTCAGCAAGCTGCCTAGGGTTAGTCAGCTTACTATCAATCAGGTGCTGGCGTAGCTCAGGAAAACAATTACCGGACAAGTGCTCCCAGGCAATCAAATCAAAGAGCGCCTGAAAATCAGTCGCTTTGCTACCCTTTACCCAACCATCCAAGGCTCTGCAAAAGAAGGTCACATATTCAACCCAGGTACTGCTTTCAATCTTACTACAGTTCCTGAACCTTTGCCTATAAAGCTCAGGGGTCAAACCATATCTAGTCATTAAGGCATCCTTCATGTGGCTGTACGAATTATAGACTTCAGAGGGCAAATCCAACAAGGTATCCCGCCCTTCACTGAGGAACCGTCCCCACAACCCCGCTCCCCAATCCTTCTCAGGGACCCGGTGGGAAGACATGGCTACCTCATAGGCTTTGAACCACTGCCCTATGTCGTCATTTTTAAAAAACTCCTTCACCACATCTTTGGGAATATACACCCTAGCTTCAACAGGCACAGGCGGTACACTGCCACCAGAGGGAGTAATCTCTAAGCTCTTGGCCTTCAATTCCAACTCCCTCAAAACTTTCTCATGTTCAAACTGCATTTTCTTTTCCTCTAGGGCTAATTTCCTTGTTTGCATTTCGAATTCTAACTGCTTATTCAGCTTGAGTTTGGTCAGCTCTATTTCGTGCATCCTACTCTCTTTCCTGTCCTCCAACTCCTCTGGAGACAGTCCTCTGGCAGAAACACTGCTACCTACTGGGGAAGGTGGTCTTCTAGCCCCTAGACCCAATAGCCCCTCCAGCTGCCCTTCTGCATTCTCAGCCCCCTCCACAGGGGCACTCCTTGATTCGACCCAGGCCCTCAGCGCCTTTTGGAGGTCCTCCTTCCTGGAGATCCCGGTCATGGACACTTTAAACTTTTTGCAGAATTGCTTGAGCTGCTTAAGGGTGTAGCATTCTAGCCTCTCTTCTTCCCAATCACATTCAACAGAGGCTACTGATGCTGGTTTCTCCATAGTGACTGAACTTGGCATTTGCAAAAATAGGAAATCCCAGAAAAAATGCTATTAAAGTATGTGGTTGCGTTTTGGTCTGCACTCACTAAGTAGTGTTCACCAATCACTGTACATGAGTCACAAATGCAAGTCCAGAATCCTCACCGCTGACCACCAATGTTAGATTTGGGGGTCTCTAGTTGGCAGAGGTATGTACCCTTGTCCAAATAGGGACCCTTGCGTCTAGTCAGGGAGAGTAGGTACACTCTCGAAATAACCCCTGCTCACCCTCTTGGTAGCTTGGCACGAGCAGACAGGCTTAGTTCAGAGGCAGTGTGTAAAGCATTTGTGAACACATACAGTAATCAAGTGACAACACTACAAATGGACACCACACAGGTTATATATTTATAAAAATAGGTATACTTTATATAGATTTATCACAAGACCATAAACGACAAAAATAATCCACAATACTGTTAAGAATACTTAGTTCTGATCAAAAAGGCTTAATTCAAGGTTCTGTGCGAGTCGGTAGCCTCCTCCGGCTACGGCGATGTCGAGAACAAACAGAGTCTAACAAATCCAGCTGACCGCGTCGAGACGGGCCAACACAGCGTAGACAGACTCGGTCACAGTACCTTTACTTGAAGCGGCAGGCACGGGCGTGCGAGCCGGATGGCTGTTCGTCGCGGTCGCGATGCAAAAATGGAAGCGTTGCAGGACGCGTTGTCCCTCGATGCGGTGCAGGCAGCGGCTCGTTGACGTCGTCGAGACGGAGTCGGTGAGACCAGGGCCGTGCGTTGCAGGGCGAGACGGTGCTTCGATGCGGTGCTGGCAGGTTGCGGTGCGGCGACGGAGCCGGATTCAGGAGCTGGCGTCGATCAGTCCGGACAGCGGTGCGAGTCGGGCGGTGCGTCGCAAAGCGTGCGAGCGGTGCCCAACTCCGGTGCGGTCACAGGACTCGAACTCAGCAGCAGTGACCGTGTCGGTCGGACCAGTTCGATTCGGCGTAGCGAAGCGTTGCAGGACGCGTTGTCCCTCGATGCGGTGCAGGCAGCGGCTCGTTGACGGAGTCGGTGAGACCAGGGCCGTGCGTTGCAGGGCGAGACGGTGCTTCGATGCGGTGCTTGCAGGACACCGAGTCGGTCGTGAGAGTCGGTCACAGCTCCCTACCTCTGTAGCCACTGAAACAGGTTTCCAGCAGCAATTCACAAAGGGGTGAAGTCCAATGGTCCTGGGACTTCGGTCAGGGGGCAAGCTCTCTTCCAAGCCCTTGGAGATCCTTCACAAGTTGATGAAAGTCACAGCAAAGCAAAAGTTCCTTTCTCCTCTCTTTGGCAGTCAGGCAAACCACTGCAGGCCAATCCCCCAAGCAGCACTTCAGGCTTAGGGATAGTTTCTCCTCAGTTTCTTCTTGGTTCCGCTCCTCAGTAAAGGTTTCTTCTTGTTCCCAAAAGTGATCTAATCTTCCTGGGGTCTGGGTGCCCCTCTTATACCCTGATTCTCTTTGTTCTCTGGAGGCAGAGAGGCCTCTGCCTAGTCCAAAACCAGTTCTGGTCAGTCCTGGAGCACTTTGTTTTTCTGACTCCTTCTTTCCTTTCAGAATGTGGGGCAGAGTGCTCAGCCGCCCGGCAGGAGGTGGAGCCAGCATTGTGGAAGGCAGGCACAGCCCTATTCAGACCTGCGCTGACTCACCCTGTCTCCTGTAGCCACCCCCAGCCCCTGTCACTCAATCTCCAGACAAGGAATACACAACCTAGCAGAGGCAGGCTTGGATAGTTAGGCAAGAAAATACCCACTTTCTAAAAGTGGTATTTTCGAACACAGAATGTTAAAACCAACTTCACTAAAAGATGTATTTTATCATCCTGAGTTCAGGCATACTAAATTCGTTTTTCTACCAGGTTCCCTGGGTCAGTTCTGACTATAAGGTGTAATAGTCAGTCTGCCCATTCTGGCCTATGGGGAGCAGGTAGCCTTGCAATAGTGAAAAACGAAAATGGCTGTAATTCACTATTAGGACATGCCACACACACCAGGGCATGTCCTACCTTATACTTACAATGCACCCTGCCCTAGGGCCTACTTTAGGGGTGACCAACATGCAGTAAAGGGAAGGTTTAGGGACTGGTAAGTGGGTGTACTCACCAAGTCGACATGGCAGCCCGAGGCTGCACACAGGCTCTGCGATGGCAGGCCCGAGACATATTTTACAGGCCGCTTCTGTGGGTGGCACAACCAGTGCTGCGAGCCCACCAGCGGCATTGGATTTACAAGCCCTGGGCACACTGAGTGCACTGTACTAGGGACTGACAAGTAAACCAATCATCCAATCATGGAGTCACTAATACATGTATCAATTAACGATAGGGAGCACTTGCACTTTGGCACTGATTAGCAGCGGCAAAGTGCCCATGAGCATCTAGTCCAGCAAAAACATATCGGCAACCGTGGAGGCATTATGAAAAAATGGAAGGGAGACCCACGCCAAGGATGCCAGGTCTAACAAGGATTATATAAGTCCAATCAGGACCTTTAAATTTATTGTTCACAAGTTTCAGTCTTTTGCTTTTTCGCCTTTCAGTTCCACTTATTTGTCCAGTTAGGCTTGTTACTTCATTTACTTGTTCTGGATCGTCACTTCTGGTTTCTATATGGTATTTTATTCTTTTAATGACACTAGGCCAATGATCACCTTTTCTAGCTTTCTTTGTTTGCACTGTATTTTCACCTTCTGAGTCTTTTCCAAAAATTCTTTTATTTTCAAGGTGTTGTACAATTTGTTTTTCCTCGCTTTCAGTTTCTTCTTCTATTTGTTTTTTTTCAGGTCTTATTGGTTTTTCTTCAGTTGCTCCAATGTGAGTTTCTACTAACTGACCCTGTTCAGGATTTACGTCTTCGTGCTTGAGGCTCTCTTGCTCGGTGTTTTCTTGGTTTTCTTCTCCCTGAACGTATTTTTCTTGTTCTAACTGATTCTGATCAGGGCTTATTGCACTTTGTACTTCTGCAGCCTGACCGCGTTCTTCTAAACCTGTCTGTCCCTGCTCAAATTTTGTTGTTTCGTTGTCGATTTGAGCCCAATTTCCTCTCCCTATCTGGTCCTGCTCAGGTTCTTTTATTGTTTCATTCTCCCTATCCTGAGCTGCTTCTTCTTCACCTATCTGTACCTCACTAATTTCTTCTAATCTTGCTCGACTTCTTGTTTTGTTGTAAACTTCTGGTATGTCGACCACTGGTATCCAGTCCTGACTTGTGCTCAGTTGTTCTTCTTCAGCTTCTCCAGAATCTCTCACCTGGGATTCTTCAGCTGGCCAACCTTCAGCTTCCTCAGTTATTGCTGCTGACTGAGAATCTTTTCCTACAGGAGCTGGCACCCTTTTGGTGTGGCTTACATGAATCCAATTAGGCAATCCTGCACATTTCACTGCTGTGTTCGTAACTAATATAACCTGACAAGGTTCGCCCCACCTGGGTGATAAACACGTTTCTCTGCTGTGAAGCTTCACAACCACCCAGTCTCCGGGGTTCAGATCATGCTCTTGTTCAGGCTGCCTGGAAACTGCATCTTCTCCAACCTGGTGAGAGACAGAACGCACTAGGTCAGCCAATCCTTTGCAATAATCTAGAACCATATCATCAGTTATGTTCAGCAGTTTATTTGTAGGTACATGTGCTTGTCTCATTGCTCTTCCCATGATTATTTCATGCGGACTCAATCCTGTATTTCTATCAGGAATGCTTCTGAGTCCCATTAAAACAAGAGGCAATGCATCTGGCCAATCTAACGATGTTGATGCACACATCTTTGACAGTCTTGATTTTATTGTGCCATTCATTTGTTCAACCACTCCAGAAGCCTGTGGGCGGTACGCACAGTGTAATTTCTGTTCAATTTGGAATGCTTCACAAATTATTCGAATTATATCGTTATTGAAGTGACTTCCTCTATCTGATTCCAAAGTTACTGGGAACCCGAACCTAGGAATGAGTTCTCGTAATAACAGCTTTGCGACTGTAATGCTATCATTCCTTCTGGTAGGATAAGCCTCCACCCATTTTGAAAACAGACATACTATGACAAGTACATATTTCAGTCCTTTACATGGTGGTAACTGTATGAAATCTAGCTGCAACCTGACAAAAGGACCGTCAGCATTTCCAATTTTTCCCAAACCAATTACTGTTCTCCTTCCCGGATTATTCATTTGGCAAGTTAGACACCTTTGGCAAAGACTCTCTGCTGCAGCCCTAAACTTTGGATTGTACCAACTTTGTCTGAACAGTCTAATCATGGCATCTCTCCCTACATGTGTGTCTCCATGATACATTCTGGCCATCTGTGAAATCAGACAGTCGGGCATGACTGGTCTGCCATCTGTGTATACCGATACATCATCATCTGTTCTTCGGGTACATCCTATTTTAATCCAAACATCTCTTTCACTCTCCTCAGCATCGTCTTGCAGTCTCTTCACATCATTCCATGTTTCAGGTGGTGCACATAGCATAAGTTGGCAGCTGATTCCCATCCTCTCAACCTTTTTGTTTACTGCCAACCTGTTTTTGGCACAGTGTTGAGCCACTAGATCTGCGTATCTGTTACCGACTACCACCCAATCATCTCCTGACTGGTGTGCGGCACATTTCACCACTGCCAATTCTTTTGGTGATTGTATTGCTTCCAATAATTCCTTTACAAACTGCCCATTTTTGATTGGGGATCCTGAAGAAGTCTTGAAATCCCTCTGCATCCACAGTTGGCCAAAGTCATGCACAACCCCGTACCCATAGTGACTGTCCGTAAATATGGTTACTCTTAAATTTTTCCCAATTTTGGAAGCTTTGATAAGAGCAATTAATTCAGCTACTTGTGCAGACTTGACTCCTGGTAAATAGGATGCTTCGACTATTCCAGTTAGTTCACACACAGCATAAGCTGCGCTCAATTTACCATCCTCATGCCTTAGGCATGAGCCGTCCACGAACAGCTCCCTATCTGGATCTTTTAGGGGCATTTCCTGTATGTCAGGACGCGGTTTTGTACACAATTCTGTGACCTTTAGGCAATCATGTTCTGGATCGTCCTTAACTTCTTCAAAAATTGGATCTGGCAATAATGTAGCAGGATTCACAACAGTGCACCTAACTATGGTCACATTTTCAGCTCCAAGAATAATTCGTTCATACCTTGTCATCCGACTAGGTGTGAGATGCTGAGTTCTAGTTTTTGTCAACAGGATCACAACTGCATGTGGGACAAACACTGTTACAGGATATCCCATCACTATCGACTCACTTTGTTCAATGCTCAAACAGGTAGCAGCAACTGCTTTCAAACAGCCTGGCAATGCTGCCGCCACTGGGTCCAATGTAGCAGAAAAATATGCTATAGGACGCCTGTCTATTCCATGTCTTTGAGTTAACACTGAAAGTGAACAATTTTCTCTTTCATAGCAAAATAGTGCGAATTCTCTTGTATAGTCAGGCATGCCTAGGGCAGGTGCCTCACACAAAGCATTTCTTAGTTTTACAAATGCACTAGCACTTTCATCATCCCATTCAACTGGATCTTTAGCTTTCTTTTTGGTTAGCTGAATCAAAGGCTTTGCTAGTAGTGAAAACCCTATAATCCATTGTTGACAGTAACCTACTATTCCAAGAAACATTCTCACTTCTCTTTGTGTTTCTGGCATTTTCATTTTCTTGATTACTTTTATTCTATCAGATGTTATTCTTCTTGTTCCCCTTTCAATTTGGTGTCCCAAATATTTAACTGCCGTTGTACAAAACTGCAGCTTTTCAGGTGACACTATGTGTCCTTCTTCAGCTAAATGGTTGAGTAACGCAATTGAATCTTCAACACAATCATCATGAGTGTTGGATGCTACCAATAAATCGTCTATATACTGCACCAAGACTGAACTCCTGGGCAGCACTAATTTCTCTAGACACCCTTTCAGTATTTGATTAAAGATGGAGGGACTTTCTGTGTATCCTTGAGGAACACGATTCCATACTTAGACTTTGTTTTCAAATTTAAACGAAAAGAGATATTGGCTATCTGGGTGCAACGGTATTGAGAAGAATGCTTGGCATAGATCAATCACGGTGAACCATTCTGCACTCCAGGGTATCTGGTATAGGATTACTGCAGGATTTGGTACTATAGGACAACAAGGTACCACGATTTTATTAATTTTCCGCAAATCCTGAACAATCCTGTACTTTCCACTTGGCTTTTTCAAACCCATGATCGGTGAATTACAAGGACTACTCATAACTTCTTTTAATATGCCTTGTTTCACCATTCTGTTAATTTCCTCAACAACTCCTGCTTTTACTTCTTCACTCATTTTGTACTGTCTAGTATTTGGGAAAATTGCACCTTCTTTTACAGTGATCTTTACTGGGTCTATTTTGGCCATAAGTCCTACTTCTTTCCTTGTAAAATCCCATACCTTAGAATTCACTGTAGTTCTCAGTTCCTCTGGTAATTCGTTTTTTGTTATCAAAGAGAACATCTCATCTACTTCCGTACCTTGCTTGGCTATCATGAACTTATAAACATGATCTTCATCCGGGGTCTGTATTGCAACACCATCCGGTGTGCAGAAAATAGTGCAATTCATTTTGCACAGTAAGTCTCTTCCCAATAAGTTTACTGGACTGGAATCACACACTACAAATTGGTGCATTTCTCGGAAGTTTCCTATTTTTACTTCCATGGGCTCAGTAAGGGGTGTTCTGATCTTTTGATTAGCTACACCTACAACTTGGATAGCTTCTCCAGAGAGAGGAAGGTCAGGGATGTCTGCTGTTCTCACAGTAGAGCGGGTAGCACCAGTGTCCAAAAGAAAAGTGATATTGTTACCTTTTACTTTCCCTTCAACATATGGACCTGACTGATCTACCGGTAAGGATGCGCCAAGTACGCACTCCTTCTCCCCCTCTCTTAGGCACCGTCATTGATGATTATATGGGTCAAATTCGTCCTGTAAAAGAAACTGTGAAGTTACATATTCATTCTTACCACTTCCTCCTTGATATCCGACGTCTGTACCGTGCTTTGCTCTGCTTACATTACCCTGTATAGGGGCAGGTGGCAACTGACTCTGAGGATTTACACCCTGCTGTGAGTCATTCTGCGTCTGTGGATTTAAATTATGATTTGGGCCATTATTATTTCGAATCTTTTTACATTCGTCCTTCCAATGTCCCAACTTTCCACATCCATGACAGGAAATTTCTTTTTAGCCTCTTCTCTACTCATTCGTCCTCTCACTTTTCCACCATTCCCTGTGTCACCATTCGTTCCAGATTCTTTTCCCTGACTTTCTGTCGGATTATCCCAATTAATTCCCTGTCGCTCAGCCATTTTCACCTGAGCCCACATTACCTTTTCTTGCAGCTTTTTATGCCTGTCCTCAATGTCGTCTCCACAATATTAAGCATATTTCAAAATCTCGTCTATAGGCTTTCCCTGCCAGCATAACATGTGCTGCTTAATCATCTGACAAATCTCTGGTTTTAGACCATAAACAAATCGATAGACAAACTGACTCATATTTTTGTCCCCAATATCCTCGAATCCACTATACTGTTTAAACACCTGTAATAGACGTTCATAATTGGCATGTACTGATTCACTTGCTTCTTGGGTAGTCCTATCTATTTTCACCCAATCTGTCTCTTTGGGTGGTATCTCCCCTTTCAGATAAGTTATTACCTGGTGATATTTTTTCATTACATCACTCGATGGGGCACCTGTCTTTGCATCTCTTGGATACTCTTCACTTGGCCAGTCAACTGTAATTTTACAATCTGTCCACAAATCAGCAGGTACCACTATGTCAAACAGACCATCCAAGTCCTTCAACAATACCTTTGACACTTTCACAAACCTCTCAACCTGCTTGTACCATTCAATTGGCTTTTCTCTCAACTTTGGGAAATCATTTGTGAATGACAAAATATCTTGTCTACTCCATGGGACATGAACATAACCTCCTCCAGGTACTTCCCGCATTGGGTACAGCTGAACTACTTTCCCTGTTTCCTTCAATAAATATTCAGAAGTCGATCTACTGTACCGTGCCTCTTCCTTTTTCTTTGTCCATCTAGTTTTCCATTTATCTAGTTCTCCCCATTTCTGTAATACTGTCATTAATTCTTTCACTTGTAGTTTTCTTCCAGATGCATTCATATTTTCTAAATCTTTGTCCGTAAAGTCTGCTCTATAGGGTTTCTGTAACACTTTCGACTTCTCTATTTCAATTCCCATTTGTAAGGCCAAATCTGATAATTTTTCATGAAATAATTTTACATTTCTAGTTATGCTCCTGCATACGAACAATAGTTCTTCTTCATTGTAAGTATTCAGACGATCCACTCCTACATTTCCTGCTATCATTTCTTCTAACTCGACTTTTAATTTGTAAATGTCCATGATCTTTGGGGGTGAACTCTGTCTGTCTGATCCCTGTGCCCACCTTTCTAAGTCTTCTGGCGTTACTACAGTAGCACTCTTGGTTCCTGAAGATGTTATTATGTTTACATATTTTGAGCAACCAGGTGGAACTCTTCTGGGGGTGCTGTTTACAGAGTCTCGATTAGGTAAATCCATTGGTGAAATCATAGATTCACACTCACTGATATGGTCATCAAATATTACTGCTTCATGTTTTGGAGTCTCCACAGGTATAGGCATAGTTAAAGGTTTTGGACAATTTACTTTATCACCATATAAGGGAACCAATGGACCAATTGTTACAGGAATGGTCAGGGAATCAGGATGTACATTCAGCTGTGTTATTTTTTGTATCAATTCTGCTCTGTTTCTGTCTATAGCCTCTTTTTCCTTATCCTGAAGTACCCTATTGACTGGTGGATTATGCAATACTTGCGGTACCAATGGTGTTCTTAAAATTGGTGCACTTGGGGTACATCCACTCGTCCCTTCCTGATATGGTGGCGGGTTCTTTAATATTTCTTCCATAAATTCGTATTCAGAATCTCCAAACCCTGTCAAATGTTTTGTCTTTTCTTTACATTTGCTCCCTAACGGTTCATCTGTCATGAAAACTGGATACAAACCCTCGGTAAGCATCGCTCTTCTCCACTGTTTCATCTGACTGTCTCTTGACTCATTTTGGTGTCTAGGGAAAAATCCCCTATAACCCCTATTGCTTCTCGGTCGGTCACGTTCAAATGCCTCTGTTTCCCATTCCTCTAAGGCTTCGTATTGAGTTAATCTTGGTCTGGGTTCTAAATCATTCATTCTTATTCTTAAATTTTGAAGAACTCTCCCATTGAACGTATCATTCTCTGGGAAAGCTAATATTCCGTCATCTTTTGTATATTCTATCCAATTTTCTAACCATACGCAAGTATGATAACCCCTTTCCATCATCATAAATGAAGCGGGTGTTTTTGCCGGTGGAATAATAATTTCTTCCCTAGTTTTGATGGGTTTATCCTTCTTAAAATAATTCTTAATCTTTTGTAAAAATGACATTTTTCTCTTTCCTCCGTACATTTTGAGTAAATATCTATGTATCGAATTATATTCGGCAAAACCTAGGAATCTTCTATCTGGACGGGTACCTGTCAAAGTCGGATCGCGTTTCCACATACAATCTACACTGTCCACTAAGATTTCAATTTTTATCCTGACAACCAATCAAATTCCAGTTAACATTTGTCTCTGAACCAATCCTAGCGCGGCTTTTCAGTGACGTATATCTGACGACCCCTCCTTTACAAGCTGCGCTTCTCTGTCCCTCGCTGTTTCAACCAATCCCAGCGCAACACCTGTGACGTCAGTAATACCCCTATCTACTGACCCCTCCTTTACAAGACTCGCTCCACGCCCGCTGTTTCAACCAATCCCAGCGCGGCGTTTGTAACGTCAGCTTCTACTCTGGCGGCTGACCCTCCCTTTACATAAATCGTACGCAAACTTTACTTTCTCTACACTTCTTATTAAAATTCAATAACAACATAAAACATTCGCTATCGTGCCAGTTTCTCTAAATTTAAAAGATAGTTTTCTCTCACACTTAGTAAAACCTTTCCGTTTACTAAACATACACTACGAGTAAAACCCTTCCGTCTACTCTTCACGTAAGCTTCAGAAATACCTGCTACTTCTTCAATGTTACCCTTTCTAGGTGATATAACATCAAATTTTTACCAGCGTATTCCTTTGCTATTACTTACACCCATAGAGTCCCTAACAAGTACTGATAGCCCTGCTTAACTTTTCAGTACTATTTCTGCCTGACAGATAACCTCACTGCAGTATGGCTTCCACTTACCATCCGCTATTCAAATTTCCCCCGGGAATTCTAGACAACATAAAACAAAACTTTTAAACAGTGGATGTTAGTTTATAAAAAATAAATTCTCATTACCCAATTAACAAAATGCAACCATCCTCTGATAACCAGAAAACTGATCCAGCGGGTTACTAGCAACAAGCATTCATACACCGAATACTCACCTGGGCCCATTCATTCATACTACGCTAGCAATTTCAGCTGGTGGGTCAGTTGTACTCTTTATCAATATCCCTGCTACCAATTACTTTTCTGATTGAAGAGTAATGACTTACCAATGGACCTTTTGATAATTGGGAAGTTTAAAATGAGTGACATTCAATACAATTCATAAACCTGAAATAATCACTGAGTCAGGAAGTTTTAAAATGTTTATCTAAAGAATTTGCAGAGTAAATTACAAAACCACATAATACTTAATCGTACATCAAGGAGGAAATATGCTATAAATCACTTATTAAGCATCAAATGACGGTCCCTCAGAAAAGAGAAGATAGAGACAGCAGCACAACTAAAGATTTTGCTTATAGTTACCTAAGAGTGTGAGTACCAAACCCCTTGGCCAAGGAGTTGGAAAAGGGTCCTAGGAAGGATGAAGACCAAGACCTCCGGACCAGGTTCAAGACGGGACATGTGACCTCTCTACCAACGACGCCTGCGTCGTTCCCCTGTCTGACACTTCGTTCCTCCTCGATTTCTTCCGTGTCTTCTTTCTAATGGAATCCGCCGCCCCCACCTCAGGACCTCTCTGGACAGCGATTCAGTCTGCTCGGTTCTGCAATAGCATAGGTTCTCTGCTACCGCATCTGTTCATCTGTTCTCTCAGCTCCTGTGCGCCCTAATGCCAATGATAACTAATTAGCTAATTCTATATCTATTATACCCTTCTACACCCAGGTACCTCCCATTAATGTTTCAAAACTATGGGCCCACTACTTCTGATTGGACGGGGACAGGGGGTTGATCCTCACACCATGTCAATTTAGTTCAATTTCTTTAAGCCCATTGTTTTAAATACCGCCCCTCACAATTAATACATTTGCTTTATTTCCCACTTTAATACAAAATGTACATAAAATGTTGCATTTGAGAGAACATCGCGGATGTAGTGGAGTTGGCCAACAGGTCATGGCCTTGGATGTCGTCCAAGTTGACTTCATCGCTGTGTCTTAATTTTCTCCGCGCATGCGCACATCCCATAGTTCTCGAGCTGCCATTTCCGTTAACCCAGGCCCCAATTTACAAACTAATAGAAATCAAAGAAGAAACATATTAAAATCAAAAATAAATGTCTTCACTGAATACCCCTTATTTCTACTCTATTCCCATTTAATTATAAACTCTATCCCGCATTAGTAGCGTTAGAATACCAGAGTGTTAATTGCAGCAAATGTGTAAGCTTTAGCACGTGAAAACATTAAGCAGCCATTTTAACACACACTACCCAGAAGCAAAGTTTTCCCTCCAAGCAAAGAAAGACGTCATACCACGTGATATGGTTGACACATGCGCAATGAAGTTCACGCGCTTTAGCGGCCATTTTGGATAAGACAAGCATTACTTATTAGTTTATACACATAGGCAAGCTTCACTTGGATACTGTGTTTGTGTAAGCATTTATTAGTAAAGACATTACAAAGTTTAATTAATTAATACTGTGAGAAGATTAGTTACGAGCAAGTCTCATTTTGAGTCCTTGCGCCATCATCCATTCTTAGTTAAAAATTAAATAGACACATTTTTGGTTGGAACATTGCAGGAGCAGAAAGGTTCAGCTCAGAATCGAAGAAGAATGTATCGTCTCGCACCAGATTTGCATGTTAGAGTTTTTGGCCACGCGCCACGGTGATGGAACGTCACCGGAAGGCACGCAGGTCTTCCACGCTTTGCATTCAACCGCCAGCCCAGGCATTCAGGAAGTTCATTCGATGGCGCGTGATGTGAGACTCCTCCAAAAGATAAACGTCTCAGTGCCGTACGCAAAATAATGCCCCCCCCGCAGAGTCTCACTTATCTCACAGATATTCATTGGCCTTGGACTGAATGGGGCCCCCAGAAGGGTTGGGGGGCCTCCTGCGCTGCAGGGGCTGCAGGGCCCTTTATCACCCCCCTGCACCTCCTCTCTTCTAGGGACTTTGTATTGTAGTTGTGACTTGATATGACTAACTGATGGAGTGAATACAGTTACATAGAGACAACTATCTTGGTGCTTAATTTGTACAGGTAGTTGAAGATGGTGGACAAAGGCACTGATTTTTGGGGCCCAGAACATGATTGTGAAAGGCAAAAGAGGTAAAAGAAGGAGGAAGATAAAGACTGAAAAACAGTGACAAAGGGAGAAAGAAAGCAGGGTTGAAAAAGAACCTGAAAAAGTGAGATAAGGAGGGAGGTAGTGCAAGGTGCTGGATAAAAGAGGCATAACGTGGAGCAAGGACTACACCACCTTGGTATTCAGCCACCTCAACACTCTGCAGCAGTGGCTGTGGGCTTCTGAAAAAAACATTGGGCCCTGTCACTTATTCCTTTACAAGTTAAGGACTGCACTACCCTTAGGGGGGCCCTTGGTGCTGGTGACGTAAAAGAAAGTGCCCCATTCGCCTTAAGCAGGCATCGAATGGTTAGAAAATTGGTTTCACAATTTTACAGGGAGAAACAGACTAGAGTGATCGGTTGTAGCTCCTGAGTGTTAAAAGGAGGACAACAAACCACCTTTGAGGGCAAACACTGAGGGCGATACCAAGATGGACGGGTGCCAAAATTTGGCAAACTTAGCTTCTGGCAACTTCGAGAACTTTCTTATCAAAACTTCACTAACTTGGGGAACTTCATAAAGTTGACAAAGTTATAAGAAAGATGAGGGTGTAAAGTGATGCAAAAAATAGGGTTTGCAAGAGAAAACCCAATTGAAACAAAATTTTGCCAACAAATCCCCCAACAAGGAAGTTATTGTGGGAAATTTCACCTGCTATTGAAATTGTGTGAGGTCCACAAGCTTTACAACTTCACAAAGCTAAGAAATTGTAAACATTGCACAACTCTGCTGTGAAATCGAAATGCTGCATAGAATTTACCTAAACATCAGGCGGCTGACCATGAAACAGATCCTGCCCCTCACTGGATCAAAAGGAGAGATTCTTGCACATTCAATACAATTCTTTTAGTCAGGCTGCATACCAGGCAACCAGATGTGTAATCTGCTAGCTAACAGTAAGCTATGTTTCCTGAAGCTGAGAAGGTCAAGATTGAAGCAACACCCATAATTCTGGAAGAGATTGATAGACCAATGGTTAAAGAGTTGTGTTTTTAGAAAAATAGCAGTGACATTTTCTTTGGATTACATAGCTGAAATAAATCAACTACTATCTACTATACTGTCAACAAAATCTTCAAGACTCCTAACTTTTTGTGTAAAGGGTAATTTCAGATTCAGAAGAGTGTGAAAAGAAATAGATTACAAATGGAGAGTACCAATCATCCCAAAAAGATGGCCGCCATCTTGGAGACTCTGAGTTGTATGCAGTTCTCTTGAAACTAGGGCTTCACCTTCTTTGGCCACTTAGATTGACCATGGTTTTGGGTGGAGTCTGAAACTGTGATGTGATGTAGAGCTGTGCATTATCATCAGAGGATGATATGCAACAGAAAACTGTCTCTAGTGATGCTAAATGAGTGCTTTACGTAGACATTAAATAAGATGGGGAGAGGAGAGCTGCCCTGTGGTGGGCTGCAAGTGAGAAATTCTCTAAAAAGTAAATTAAACAAGCTTAATTGCTGTGTCATGTCCTCTACAAAGGAGGTGAACCACTTCAATCCAACGGATGCAACAGTCAACGCTCTAGACCCTAATTTAGTTCAGAGTGATTGGTCTACAGTGTGAAAACTGCTGACGAGCCCAGCTACACAGTGTGTCCATGACCTCAAATCTGAGGATGTCATCGTGTGTCTCGGCTCATTGCAGGCTTGAGTAAGGACTAATAGTTGCGAGGAGCAGAAAAATGTGTTGAGCTCTTCCACAACCGCATTCTGCAGTAGATTTGCCACCACAGACCATCAAGACTATTACGCCCGATTACGTTGTGACCGAACACTGTTCGGTCGGATTCCCATGTTCTCTATGGGAGCTTGTGTTACGGCCGTAAACTGGCTTTAGTACAGGCTCCTATAGAGAAATAGGGGTTTGTGTAAACCCTGCACCCTGTGGCAGGCACCCCATGGTGCCATCCAAACAGTGCAGGTTTTACAGGGGGGTACCCTAGGTACAACCTCAACCACCAACTGTAAGCCGCAGAGGCAAGGGCGCCCTGCCCCCAAAGTTGCTTCCCGACGGCCTTTCTGTGTCGGAGAGGCCGGCACAGAAAGGCTGTGAAAAACCGACATCATAATCCCGACGGCAGAAACGCCGTCCATAGGGGATTGCGGTGCAGTTCCGACCGACAGGAATACTCCGAGAGCCGGTCGGAACTGAGTCGGAATGACCGGCCGGTTTACGTTCCGACCGCTGACCGCCGACATCGTAATCGGTCAGTCGGATCGCAAACCGACCGAGTCGGTCGGACAGCCTCCAATGCAGTCGGAAAGCATCCGACTAGCATTCAGAGGCTTTCCGACCGACATCGTCATTGGCCTCTTGATTCTCATGCAGCGGTGAGGCTGATAGAAAGACACTTTCATGGCACAGCCCATCCAGTAACGGAAGTTTCACAGATATATGGAAAAGCTACGTTCTCAGATTACCCTTCCTGGAGAAAGAAAGGCACTTTTACAGAGTGCAGCATTTGTTTCACAACCCCAGCAACTCCTTCTTCCACTCTCAGTTGGAGAAGATAGCTCTATGGCTCTTCAGAGGCACAGACTGGCATCTACATGGCGGTGGAAGGTGGCAGAGAGGAGTACATAAAGAAATTAAGGGGCATATTTATCAAAGAGTTGCGTTGCCCTTGTATAACACAATGGGGCGCAAGAGCGACACAACTCCCTGAGAGGCTTGATAAATCTGGAGTAACGCAACGCAGCACAAATCACTACATTGCATTACTCTGCCATAGGGAGGCATTCCATAGTTCGAGCGTGGGTGTTCCCACATATCCACCTGTGGATTTTGGTGCACTTCCAGATTTACCATTACTGGTAGATCTGGGAATGCATCAAAATGCTACGCCTTCCCCGGTGAGGCGTAATGAGGAGAAATATGTTTATTTCTCCTCGTTTTTTCCGCTTTCTATGAGTGCTGCATTCTGCTTACAATGCAGGCACACTTGCACCATGGTACAAGGGGGCCTGCATTGGCACTAGGCAGCACATTGTGCGTCAGCACAGTGAAAGGACAGGAACTCGCCATATAGTGTTAAATATGGCGCATTCCTGCCCTTCCCTATCATGCAGCGCAGCAAAGTGGCTTGCTGCGTTGTGTGAATTTTTGATAAATATGCCCCTAAATCTGCTGTCTATTGACGGGCCAGCCAGCCTTATTAAGGGACTGTAAGTATGAGACACAAGTGAATTATGGTATGACTAGAAAGGTGTTGCCCATCGCTGTGCCATCAAGGTCTTTATGCAGATGGGATGATTGTGAAGAGCCCTGTAGTCCATCTGTATAAGCCCTCTTCCCTGGGGTGTAATTCAAAATGCAAAAATCTACAGTACAAGCGTTTTTATTTTTCTAAACAAAGTTTTTATTGATTTTTGTTAAGAGCAGAATAAAAAGGACAACAAGAAGCCTGGTGCCTGCTCTGGTGCATATGCTGTGGGTATTATACTGATGAAATTGAATCACAGACCAATTAAAACGCATGGAAGGTAATTCGGAGACAGTAGAAAATAGATGAAAGAGCCAAGAAACGAGGAATAGAGAGATATAAAAGAGAGTATAGAAACGAGCAGGGTGCTAGCATACACTTATTAGCTGAATTACATAGAGTTGGAATAGAGATCCTAAAAGTTAATAAACTTTGGGGCAGGTCACGGGGACTGATTTTTTTGAAGTAAACGTTTATACTGTTCCACAGGGATCTGGAGGAAGAAACACTGAATTTTTCATTATGTATTCTGGGTAGCCAGATCGGGTGGCTTAGTGGACTATTGCATCCACTATATGGGACCTGTGTTTGACCTCATAGTCACAGGTTCAAATCAGCCTTTCATCATTCTGAGGTCAATAAAATGAGTACCATTGAGTTGGGTAACAATAAATATGTTATTCAGCACCAAGATACCCTTTGGGATGAACATGCACTTTACAAATGCATGTTATGTTTATGTAGCACTTTGTCCTCACTTCTAACAGAACAGACTTAAGCCCACCAAGCATGATGTGAAATATTGTTGTAGTTCTTCCATCCCATAGGGTTGGTCTTTACGCCAATTGTAAGCAGTAAGTCCATTAAATGAAAATCAATCCCATTTGTTTTAGGGAAGAGATGGTATAATTGTGGAGGGGCCCAGGGTGATCGATATGACATTATGATTTAAGGTAGTGTGAAATTTTGAATTAAAGGTATGTTCTATTTTACCTCAAAAGGGACAATTGAGCATACAATGCAAAATAAAGTGTTCAAAGTCTCCAACAGATTCATTACAATACCAGCAAAGATTTTAGTCCAGCAGACCTAATTTGTGTTGTCTTGTGGGGGTCCAAAATGACCTGTATGTGGACCAAAATTATGCATTGAGATACTCAAAGAGAAAATGTATATCTTGTGATATTATCCCAAATTTAATCCCACATTACCTGTGCTGGGGGAGTATGTCCGATAACGGCCTCAAAACAATAATTTCGGCACTTATCATGTCTCGGCTGGATTATTGCAACGGACTCTACCTGAATGCTCAAAAACAATATATTAATAAGCTTCAGATAGTGCAGAATGCGGCAGCCAGACTGCTGTCGGGGACCTCAAAATTTGCTTCTGTAAAGGAAGAGATCAAACAGTTGCACTGGCTCCCTGTCAGACACAGAATACGCTTTAAAGCGCTGTGCACCGTTTTCAAAGCCCTTAATGGCAAAGGCCCGGATTACTTGCAACGGAAAATACAGTGGTACATTCCCAAGAGAGAGCTACGATCAACACGGGCGAAGAAAGTCACAATTAGCGGCTTTAAGAAAGCTGGCTGGGGAGGCAGAAGCTTTATTAACGGCGCGTCCAAAGCCTGGAAAGAGCTCCCTTTCCAATTGAGGAATGCTACAGATCTCCTCTCTTTCAGGAAGGGGCTCAAGACCTGGCTTTTTAACCAATGAACCTCCCGGCTTCCTCTCTAGCAGGCAGTGCTTAGCGCCAGGACACCCTAGGGTAGCAGCGCGCTCTACAAATTTAATTAACATAACATAACATAACATAACATGTCATTACATATGCATACTTCTGACCACCTAATTTGGATATGGCAGGAGCAGGGGTGAACATGTTTCTCCAGAAGTTTGTAGATTGCCGATTGAATGTGACCTTTGCCGGAAAGTAAGGAAAGGAATTTTGTGCAATGGGAGGAACATGCTTTGCCGCTCTTTTTGATCACTGCTTTAATTTTTAAGAAGTGGTAGAATTCTGTGGTGGGAAGATTGTGTTTCGCAGAGATCATAGCGAACGATAACAGTGAATCGGAGGGGGCTGGGTCTTTGATGAGGAGGCTACCTGCTTTTGTCCATAATTCCCAGAAGTCAGGATCAGGAGTTAATTTGATATGAGGGTTAAACCAGATTGAGGACTATTCTGATTTTTTAAACCTGTTTTGGAAGCACTTAACCAGAGTATGTATAGATAAAATGGTGTCTTTAAGGGTGTGGTATGAGTGGAGTACCTTCAATTGTTTTAAAGTTAGTAGGTTTGACCGGGCTAGTAGATTATCTAGATCAGATTCAATGTCCACCCAAGGAGGGCGAGAAGACAGTATAGGATTTAATCCAGTGTATGGCTTGTCTACAAAGAAAGTCTGTTTGTTACTTATTGACATCTGGTATTCCTAGGCTGCCTGAAAATCTATTGACTTTGAGTTTGCTCAAGTATATATGCGATCTTTTATCTTTCCATATAGAATTAGAGATTAAGGTATCAATAGCTTTATGAAAGCTGCCAGACAACTTCAGTTGGAACATACCAAGAATAAAGTTTATTTGTGGGCAATCATAATTTTAACTGATTCAATGCGACCCCAGCAGGTAATATATTTTGGAGACCATGCTTCTATCATAGATTTAATTTTAGAGAGAAGTTTGTTTTCAGTATGAGATCCTGTGTCTTCCAGATTATTTTTTAATTCAATTCCTAAATACTTTAAACAGGATAGTTGCCATTTAAGATCAGAAGCTTGGTCCATATGTGAAAGACATTGGGGGATATTCTCAAGAACGTGTGTTAACTATCGCCAAAATCTCTTAACGCAACTTCTCACATCGCAGTCTATCGCGGGAAAATAACACCGTGTTAACGCACAATTCCCAACCCGGCGGCACCATGCGATAGTCACACGAGAACGCGACAAATGGCCGCGTTAAAATTAACGCGACGCTGAAAAAATGCGAAACACAAACGCCAAAAAAGTTGCGATGTCCCAAATCGCGAAACAAAAAGCAGCGATAACCAGTGACAGGCCTGCGATTCCCACGCAACATGCGGGAAAATGCACTATAAAAGCAGTGAAAAAAAACCACAAAAAAATGTAACTGCGTAGCACCATGGACGCACCCGGACCAAGTGCAGAGGACAACGCGAACCCCACAAGCCCCACAGATGACCAGCAATGAACCCCGGGGCCAGGGAAGGGCAAGGAGAAGAGGAAGAGGAAGACGGGGCAGTCCGCAGGAAAACCGGATCATCGTCACGGAGGTGACAGGACACTACCAACAACTGTTCGTCACCTCCACTGTGTCATCGGCCACACAAACGGAAATATGGCAGCACATCGTGAACAACGTGAATGCAGTTGGAGTGTCGAGGAGGACAATGGAAAAGGTCAAAAGGCGCTGGAATGATGTGAAGGGCAAAACCAAGAAGAAACCCGATGCCAACATGAAAGCAGCAACGCAGATTGGAGGTGGGGGACCAGCGGCACACCAGGAGCTGGATGACATTGAGAAAATGGTGGCCACAGTCATCAGTCGGGATACGGTGCCAGGAGTCGGGGATCGAGACACTGCTCAACATGACCTGACACAACATCAACAGGGTGAGTACCAACCAGGGACTGGGGGTACGGGGGGAGATGGGCACAATGGCACACATGCACAATTAAGTACAGCACACTGCACACCCACAATGACTCTGGACCATGTCCCTGATCCCCGTGCCACACTGCAGCATGCATACAGAAATTCAGGGAATGTGTGTTGAAATTAATTTATTTGCACATGCCGTGCCTGTGGTCATTTTGTACTGTCTCATGATTGCTAAGGACTGACACAATGTTACGTCCTCATGTGAAGAAATTGTCAATGATGGTGTTCCTACGCGCTATTCCTGCTGCAGCTGCAGTGGGGTGTGGTCCACCTGCCTCATCTTCCTCATCATCGTCCGGTGCATCTGGCACTTGGATCCATGGGGCATTGGTGCGTACACATATGTTGTGCAACACACAACATGCAACGATCATCTTGCACACAATGTCTGGGCTGTACAGGAGCCTCCCACCTGTGATGTCCAGGCACCTGAAACGTGACTTCAACACGCCAAATGTGCGTTCCACAATGCCCCTGGTGCGTGTGTGGGTCGTATTGTACTGCCTCTGGGCCTGTGTGTTTGTGGCTCGGAGGGGTGTCATCATCCAAGGGCAGAGTGCATATCCTTGATCACCTGTGACAGTGCAGAGAGACATGAGTCAATAGTTGGTTCTGCATGATGTGTTGGCAGGCTCACTAGTTGATTGGCGTGTGATATGTGTGTCATAGTGATTCCTGTGTGACCTGTACTGTTTGTAGCAAATGAGCGCCATCAATGTGTATTACGTAGCCTCACTGCTGCTCCTCCCTCCCCCCGAGCCTAATCCCTTGTGTGCGCTGCGCGGTTGCATCACTTGCATTCCTACGGCACACCATTGTCATGCCTGTCTGCGCATGTCCACAAGCCTGACAACGACACTGTGATGTTGGCCGTTGAAGGTGGGCGGCCATGTGTGTGTAGGCCTATGGTGAGGATAGGGCAGACACAGATGTGGAGTTCATGGCTGGTTGAACTCGCGATGCGGTCGAGGCAAGACCTTTGGCTTATGCTGCGGCAATAGCGATACACACACAACAGTTGGCATGCATGATCCCGGACCCCAAGGCGGGCTTGCGCTCATACATTCATCCCTTCGGCCGAGCCCGCACACTGGGGGCATGTTACATTGCAACTTAGTCCATTGCGGGATGGGTGGTGCCGACACTACAACAGAGACACACGCATCAGGTACTTTATTGGCAAGCCCAACACTTAACCATGCCCAGTGCCCTGGGGTGATCATCCACACCCCTACGCTGAACTGTCGTATGCCAGCCCACTCCGGTAACGCCTACAGGGGGGTACGGCACAGCTACATGTCCCAGGTCTCCCCCACTGCCTGAGGCGACATGGTTGCGTCCGCTCTACACAGCACAATGCAATGTGGCAGGGCCCGGGGCCCACATGCATACACAATGACCACACGGACACACTTAGATAGTTTGTGGAACTGGCTACGGGCACGTGCGCCCGGCCCCTTTTATTGCCAGGGTCACATGTCCAGTGACGCCTGTGCTGGATGGGTGTGGGGTGAGTGTGAGCCAGCCCTCAAGGTGTGGTTGGTGCTGGCAACAACTACAACAGTGATCAAACAATCAAAAGTTCACAGTTCAAACACCAAGGGTCCATGACTTGAGCTGCACGGAGTTAGTGGCCCCGGATGCACAGCGGCCGGCACAAGGAACACCTCCATGGGATGGTGACTACCGGTGCACTGAGGTAGGGCCATGTGAGCTGAGCGGGTCCACGTCGATGTCCAAGGTGAAAGTCGCGTAGGGTTTTGGGGGACAGTGGAAGTTGATCTTCCAGGGCATGATACAGAGGGCAGTACCAAGCAGACACAGGCAATATGGAGGAGATGAATGCTATAGACTCATTTTTGACACCAAGTCAGTATCAGCTACATGATGATGAAGACAACCCCCAGGCCATAGACTCAGACGCCACCAAAGTTCAACCAGAGAGTGTCCATGGATCTCGGGGCACAGAGTTAGTGGCACCAGAGCTGAAAGGGAATGCAGTCTGCGATGAGGCCTGTACAATGGTATAAACTCTGCCATAAATAAATCAAGGCTCAGTTCCAAATGTGTGACCTACTTGACCGTAGTGTAGGCCGGAGGCAGCGGTCAGCAGGGACCCCCAGCCACGTGTCCTTGGCTTGCGATGCACAGAGTTAGTGGCATTAGAGCAGTTGTTGGTAGTGTTTGGTCACCTCCGTAACGAGGATCCTTTTTTCCTCCGGACTGAACCACGTCTTCCTCTTACTCCTCTCCTTGCGTACAATGATATGGACTCTGCCATTGCACAATCAAGACTCAGTTCCTAATGTGTGACCTACTTGACCAGAGTGTAGGCCAGAGGCAGCGGTCTGCGCGGGCCAACCGCTGTTCAGGCACCTCCTCCTGGTACTCTCACACACGTCGTTGGAATGCCATGTGGCGATGATTTGTGGTTGAAGGAGGTAGAAGCACCAGAGCTGAGCGTGTGTGCAGCCTGCGACAATGCCGTGCCCTGCCTGGTCCGGACTGGATTGGATTGGTGTGAGGCCTGCTGGACCGCAGTGTAGGCAGTACACAGGTGACCCTGCGGTGCTGGGCCGCAGTGTAGGCCGAAGGCAGTAGTCAGCAAGGGCCCACAGACACGTGTCGTTGGAATGCTATGCACAGAGTTGGTGGCACCACATCGAAGGGAGTACAGTGATATGAAATCAGCCATAAACCTATGTCCTCTGCCATTGTATAATCAAGACTCAGTTCCAAATGTGTGACCTACTGGACCGCAGTGTAGGCCGGAAGCAGCGGTGGAGTACGTCAATGAAAAAGGAGTAATGGGGGCCTGTGTCGCGGAGGCCGTGATGGTCTGAGGAGGCTGCCATGGTCACGGGCCTCTGGCTTGGAGCTTGCACCGGCACGTGGTGGGCCCTCTTTGACACACGCCGGTGTCGGCAGGTGAGCAGTGCGGCCTTGGTGCGCTGGGGCTGTCATGACGGGTCTTGGGGTCAGCGGCCTGGGGTGCAGCAGGTGCACAGGATCGCAGGCTCACGGCGTCGGCCTCGTGGCGGGGTGAGAGGCGCCACCCTGGCAGACACATTGGCCATTCCGGAAGAGAACCACGCCAGAGTAACAGGCTTTTTATTCACACCCCTGCGCTGGCCTGGCATAACCCGGGCCAGCCCACTCCGCTCACGCTTACAGGGGGGGGACGTAACAAGCTACATTTCCGCATTCTTCCCCACTGGCTGTGGTAACATGGTTGTGTCCACTGGCAGTACACTGCAGACGACTGCAGTGTATGTCGACATGGAAATGTCTGTGGTCTGCAT
Organism: Calotriton arnoldi; assembly: GCA_963921515.1. Classification (NCBI taxonomy): domain Eukaryota; kingdom Metazoa; phylum Chordata; class Amphibia; order Caudata; family Salamandridae; genus Calotriton; species Calotriton arnoldi. Next base: position 77,002 of record CAWUFW010016055.1, read on the forward strand.
ACTCAAGTCTGTCCAGCACATCCACGCCACACTTGGCATTGTGTACATTCACATTCATGGGTCACTTGCCTCCTTCGCACATGCTTGGTTCCCACCTCTCCCCACATTCTGCTATTGTGTGGCTGAGGTGCCATGCCGTTGATGGCTTCTGTACATGGCTAGCCCAGGTTGCCACAGTAAGTTGTGTTGTCGTGTCTGGAATGTGGGACTGTTGGTTGTCATGTTGTATGTGAATTTGTGACATGTGCATTCCCAGAGTTGTGAGGTGTATGTTGGTGGAGTTGAGGTGTGTGGTGTGTTCAGTTGTTACTTACCGACGAGCAGTGCATTTCCATAGGTGGCATCCTGAAAGCGCTGGTTGATGATGGACTGTCGGAAGATGAAGGAATCATGCACACTGCCTGGGTAGTTGGCGACGACATTGGTGAAGAGTCCCCGGTGGCCCACTATTGCCTGCACATTGATGGAATGCGTGTGTTTCCTGTTGCGGTAATTGTGTGCAGTGGCAGCAGGGGGCACGAGGAGTACATGTGTGCAGTCGATTGCCCCCAAGACGTGCGGGAAGCCAGCTATGGCGTAGAAGTCTTGCTTGATCTCCAGCTGTTCCTGCGCAGTGTGTGGGAAGTAAAGTTGCTGGGGTACCAAGCTGATGATGGCATCCAAGACAGGTGTGAGGAACTTCGACAGGGCTGGCTGTGAGACTCCTCCGACTCAGGCAGTTGTTGGTTGGAAGGTCCCAGAGGCCAACAGGTGCAGCATGGCCCGCAGCTTTGTCTGCGGAGGGATGTTGGTTCTCCGCTGTGTTGGTACCGTCAGCCTGTGTGCAATGAGGGTCAGGATGCGGAGGATGGTTGTCCTTTTGAGCCTGTAGTGGGCAATGACTTCCTCTGGCATTGAGTCTCCGAGGCTGGTGCGTTTTCGGAAGGTCCTTTGTCTTTGTCTGCGCTGCCTCTGTGGTAGTCCGGGGGGGGTCCTGGGTGTGGTTGCGGTGGGTGTTGTGGCCCTCTTGGGGCTCTGAGCTGCATGATCAGTAGCTCCATGGCATCTGATGTTCTTCTGGTGTGGCTGTGGGCTGGGCTCCCTTTTATGGTGCAGGTTGTCGTCCGACTTAACACCAGGTAAGAGCAGGTGTTAAATCCCTGCTGCTAACGCGCCTTATTGCATGTTTTGTGATCTTATCGCCGATCTGGCTGGTCGTTGGGAATGTTGCGAAGTGGTGTTTTCGCTGCTTTTTGCACGGGAACGCCTACTCTGCATCTCATTAGCGTTAGTTGCCGGTGTCATCCGTGGCGATGTTTTTTGCGGCTGCTATCGCAGGAAAACAGGCGATATCGGCTGTTAGCACCAGCTTGTGAATGGTGCGATGAATTTATCACAACTTTGGCTGCGATAAAGTGCCGCAAACTCGGCGATAAGTCCTTGAGAATATGCCCCATAGTATGTTAAGAGGGAAGATTTCTGTTTTTTCTTTGTTGAGGTAATACCCTGAAACAGCGGCCCGAGTTGTCGATCAGGGCTAAACTTTTGGGAATTGCAATCTCTCCTTCACTGGAAAAGAGAACGTCATCTGCAAATGCAGCAAGTTTCTGAGTACCAGAGGGCAAAACAATCCCTTTGACTACTGTATTGCTACATATACTATGAAGCAGTAGTTCTATCATTAGTAAGAAAAGTAAGGGGCACATGGAGGCAGCCCTTTCTAGTGCCTTCGTGTAGTAAAAAGGAATCTGATACTTGACCAGCAATTTTGATGCAGGATGAGGTTTTGTGATAAAGAGATAAAGCCATGTGTGTGAAACATGGGCCCAATTGAAATGTATCCATAAATGCTTTCAGGAAGGTCAAGTAGACCTTGTCGAAGGCTTTTTCAGCATCAAGTGCCATAGCCATAGATGTGGAGGGCTGTAGGCTTGCCTTCTCAAAAGCAAGACTGCACAAATGGATATTATCTGCAGCCAGTCTGCTATTTACGAAACCAGTCTGGGAAGGGTTGTTGACGTAGGGCAGAATTTTTTCCAATGCCGACGCTAAGATTTTGAGGTATATCTTGCAATGGTTATTTAGCAAGGAAATAAGTCCATAATGTTTATGCTCTAGAGGGTCTTTGCTATCTTTATGTATTACTACAATATAGGATTCGGAGAAACTGACCTCTATTTTCCAAGAAGAGTCTAAGTATGAGAATTATTTATTTATTTTTGATAATCAAATTTATTAGCATTTGAGAAAAACAAAATACACAAAGACAGCATAAGCGTGCACAATGTATCTGAGTCCATCGCCAGTAGACAACAGGGTAGTAGACCTGAGCACAAGGCCCCGGAGCAGGCCATCTCGTGGATGTAGCAAGACAGAGAAGCATGCACAGCAATCAAAACAACAAATTTAGCCACTTGCCCCAAACCCTTTCAAACTTTTCAGGACATCCCCGGGCCTCAAAGAGGGGTTCTTCTTGGGCCGCGCACCAGTCCACCCCTCTTCGCCACTTCCGTACAGTAGGGGGTTTGGCCTGAGACCAGGCCGCTGCAATGTCTCGCTTGGCCACCGCAACCGCAGTGCCCAAGAAGCGTTTGTCGGCTCTAGAGCCATCTAGGCCATCAAATACTCCCAGGAGAAGACGCAAGGAGTCGTGGGGGACCAGCCATCCCAGGGTCTGCGTGAGCTCTGATTCCACACCCGCCCAGAATTAATCAAGAATAGGGCACTGCCAGACCATGTGATAAAAATCAGCCGGGGCATGGTCACACCGTGCACAGGCTGGGGAGGAGCGCAGTCGTGCCCTGTTCAGACGCGCAGGGGTAAGATATGCCATGTGGAGATAGTAAAGTTGGATGAGACGCAGTTTAGAGGAGGTCGTCAGAGTTTTGGGAGCCATGAGAGCGTCTCACCATTCTGCTTCTTCTTGGGGACCCAGCCACCCCTCCCAGCGGGTGCGCAGGGCCATTGTTCACAAGGGAGCGATAGATCCGTGACACCCCCCCTCTACCCAAGTTCCCCATCATGACCTGGGCCTCTAGCGGACTGAATTCAGGGAGAATTATTTTAAGAGGTGAGGTAATAATGCATCTTGATATGTATTTTAGAAAGATGCTGGGAAACCATCAGGGCCAGGGGCTTTCTTAAGTTTAAGAGATTTGATGGCCTGTATGATGTCAGCTTTATCAATGTCTTTGCTTAGAAGTTTAATAGAGGAGTCAGATACTTTTGGCAAATACAAACTGTTGAGATATTTAAAGTATTGGGAGATATCAGCAGTCTTAGATGGGTTATACAGATCCTTGTAAAAAGAAAGAAACTAATTCACTATTGCATTTGAGTCTATAAGAGTGGTATTATTTTTGTCCTTAACTCCTGATATACTTGATCTTGAATTTTTATATTTTAAGTACAAAGTGAAGTGTTTCCTGCTTATTACGGTCAAGAAGATTAATAGCTCTAGCTTTGTTTCACCATACATGTTCACATTCATTTAGAATTGTGTTATATTCGTATTTTAGCTGTTTGATTTTTAAGATAGCTTTACTATGAAATGAGTGTATTCTTTCTGATTCAAGCTTTTAATTGAGTATTCTAATTTTATTAACATTTTGTTTAAGTTCTTATTTTTCTCATTCAGAATGGATATGATGACCCATCTAACCATTGCTTTCATTGCGTCCCATGCAATTTTAGGCGACAAAATAAAATCAGAATTTTCAAGGAAGAAGTTGGTGATTGCTTCTCAAATGCGTGTTTTTGATAATGGATCCTCCTACACTACATTGTTCATTCTCTATGTTTTCTTTTTAGGTTGAGGTTTAGCTAAAACAACTTATAACAAAATACATGCATGGTCTGATATGACAATAGGTTCAATAGAAAGCTGGGATGAAAAGGGGAAAAGGGTATTACTAGTTAGTAAGTAATCTATTTTTGATGAGGATTTTTGAGGATGCGAGTAAAAGGTGTAATCGCTGCTACTGGGGTTATGTATGTGCCAGGTATCCACTAAATTGTTGTCCTCACATCATTTATGCATTTGTAGGTGGGATTTGGGTTAATTGTATAAGCATTGAGATAATTTGTCCAGTGTGGTCTTCAAAGGGAGATTGAAATTTCCACCTAGAATTACATAACTATCTTTAGGTAACTATGATATCTGTTTGTTAAGATCCTTCCAGAATAAAGGTTCATCTTTTGTAGGGGCGTAGATGATAATAATGTAGAGAGTGGTATCAGCTGTGGTGAGGCGGGAGATGAGCCATCTGCCATTAATATCATTCAATATTGTGTTGAAAGAGCTTTTAATATTTTTCGAAACTAAGAATATTACACCATTTTTCTTGTTGTTTGCAGGTGTACATGCACCATATTGCAACCATGAGTGACTCATGCCACGAGCCTCAGTTTTGCCAACTCTAGTTTCTTGTAGTAACATGATATCACCACAAAGTTTATGACAATAGTCCAAAACATTTTCTTTCAATTGGGTTATTTAGACCCTTAGTATTTAAGGATACAATTATAATTGGAGTGTTCATCGAATATGATACCAATGAGTTGTAGTTATTTACAGGGACCATACCACGTAAGACCCAATAAGTAACACAGAGTAATGCTTTGAGGGCATGTGATCATGGAAGACAATCTTATAATTTGACAAGAAAGAGCATCCCAAGAATGTACGAAGGAAGGAAAAGAAGACAAAGATAGCGCATTTACGAGTACAATGATCAACCATGAACAACAGCAAATAAGATTCAAACAAGAAAACAATAACCTTCCTAACATCCCCTCTCCCCACCCCCAAGAGATATTTGAAGACCTGTGGAGACCTCAAGAAATAATGAGCTGACTCAACACCAGAGAGGCGTGTATAAACAAGAAAAACATGTCAAGAGCATCCCACTTAATAAGGCAAAATCAAGTAGCAATAATGGGCACTCCCCCAACTCTGAACGTTATATGAACTGAACAGAGAGATAGCAGTAATGATAATGAAATTCAGGGAAATATGAGTGGAAGCTTTCCACAATATGCAAATATCTAGAAAAGGCAAATTACTCAACAATGCCAAAACAAAAAATGAAAACTAGTTTTCGGGCACTGTATAACAACTCAGCCTCATGACAAGGAAAAGAAGAATGATATGAGTAAACAATTTACCTAAACTAATACATTATGAATGAAACTGTGGAAGAACCGAGAAAGTTCCAACTTGGATAGCAAGTGAATGATATTGAGTTCAAACATACTGCCATATCAAACATTGATCCAACATGATAAATAAGAAGGAGCATAAAATTTGGAAACATAATGAAGTCCTACATAAGAAATTAGAGGACCAAATCCTATGAGAAGGATATTGTTCTAACCAAAAAGTCACAGGAAATCAGGTCCACTTAGGTAGCCATCTTGGAATCCATAATGTTTTTTATGAACAAACCAAGATCTTTGGGGGTATCAAACACTTTGGCTGTTCCTGTTATTTTAAGTTTTGCCGACCCCACAAATATAAAAGGGATGTTGAGGCTATGGAGCTCGGGTCTGAGATTTAGGAAAAGTTTTCTGTGAAAGGACAGTAGGTCTTGCTAAATCCTGGGAAATACCTAAATTATGTCCATTTCATGTCAGGGACTTTATCTTCCTCATTTGGTCCAGGTTCATCTTTGTGTGTTGATATCAGAGTGGATGAAAAATTATAGGTGGAAGTTACTGTTGAGATGGAGACATTCTGGCGGGGATTCCATGGACTTTTTAGATTTCACAATCTTTCAGAAATGTAATGCCCAGCGTTTTTCGTATACATGATTCCAGAAGGCAGTGCAAGAGTCCACTATATTTTCTGAGTTTTCTGAAAGACCGAAAATCCTTAGGTTTCCTCGCCTGTTTTTGTCTTCCAACTCCATAATCTCTTTCTCAAGAATTTGTAGTTTCTTTGCAAAAACATCCGATTTCTTGGTCAGGATATTTTGAGTATCTTCTGTTTTATCAAATGTTTTCTCCTCTGCCTCTAATCTGTTAAAGAGGGCCCTAACATCCATGTGTAATCCTGACATTTCAGCTTAGAGAGTTTCGGAGATTGATTTTGTTGACTGTTAGAAATGAGGGTCTCTAGTTGGCAGAGGTAGGTACCTGTGTCCAAATTGGCACCCTTGCTTCTAGTCAGAGTATGGGGATACACACTTTAGATAACCCCTGCTCACCACCTGGGTAGCTTGGCACGAACAGACAGACTTATCCCAAAGGCAATGTGTAAAGTCGTTGTACTCAAAACACACAGTAATACAGTGATAACACCACAAATGGACACCACACCAGTTTAGAAAAATAAAGTATATTTATCTAAACTCAACAAGACCAAAACGACAAAAATCCAGCATACATGTAATAAGAATATGACTTTTCAAAGGTTTCAAGTAACTGGGTCCATAGAAAACTATGGATGCGTGATTCTACACAAAGTACCTGTAGATGCGTCAAAATTCACAAGGCCAAACAGCAGCAGAGATGGGAAGCATCGAGAAACAAAGATGCATCAGTTCCTGAGTCCTTGGGGAGGCGATGCAACAGTTCTGCTGCACGCAGGAGAAGTGATGCGTTGAATCCAGACTGTAGGGGGAAGTGACGTGTCGACTCCAAGACGGTTCTGGTCTGTGGGTGATGCATCAGGAAAACTTGCCGCACAGGTGCGATGCATGGAAATCCGGGATGAGTCTGCGATTGATGCAGCTGGGACAAGCGGTGCTGCGTCAGTTGCTTCAGCTGTGATCCCACAATGCGTCAGTTCTTGCAGCCACGACAGGCGCTGCATCGTCTTGGCAGTGGCGCTGCGATGTCTGGAGATTCTTCTCACACGGCGGTGCTGCGACGGGAAAACAGCTGCAAGAGTGATACGGTGATTTCTTCAGTTCTTCAGGTTTCTTCTAGCTCCCAACATCAGTAACAACCTCCAGAGGCCCAGAACTGGAACAGGCATCTCCTGGCAGGTCAGAACTCTCAGCAGCAGAATTCAGGGGAGTTGAGGGTGAAGTCTTTGTGTCCCTGAGACTTCAGAACAAGAGGCCAGCACACACAGGCCCTTGGATATTCTTCTTCAAGCAGGTTCACAGCAAAGTTCCAGTCTTTGTCCTTTCCTTGGCAGAAACAGCAAATGCAGGCCAACCCCACACAGGACACAGCAAAGGGGCAGTACTCCTCCTCACAGCTCTTCAGCTCTTCTCTTTGGCAAAGGTCCCTCTTGAGTCCAGAAGTGATCTAAAGTTCTGGGGTTTAAGGTCTACTACTTATACCCCATTGTGTCTTTGTTCTCTTCGTGCAAGGGTTTATGAGCCCAGTCCAAACCAGTTCTGTCCTCACTGGTGCAATATGATCACAGAGGGTGGAGACAGCATTGTGCAAGGGAGACATGCCCTATTCAGGTGCAAGGAAATCTCCTCCCCTACTCTAAATACAGCCAAGCCCCATTCAGCTCAGCTCTGAGTCATCCAGGAAGGGCCAGGCACACCTCAACCCCCCCCAGTGGCTGTCTATAGTGAATGCACATCCCCAACCAGACAGTCAATCCACAAACAGGAGAGGCACACAGAATGGTTATACAAGAAAATGCCTACTTTCTAAAAGTGACATTTTCAAAAACATAATTTAAAAACCATCTTTACTAAAAGTTATGTTATTAAATTCTGAGTTCAGAGAGCCTAACCTTTATTTCTCTATCTTGTCCCATTGGGAAGTTATACAGGACCTATGGACTGTGGAGTTGGTGAAACAGGCCGATTGTGAGGCGGAGGCCTGGAGATTGTATCCACATGCTGAAATGATGTTAAGTCAGGCATATCCCCAGCCTCCTTACACAGAAGAGGTTAATGGCCATAGGTAGTAGACTGCTAGAGGCGGTGTCCGGTAGTGTGGTGCACCAAACAAGGAGCCAGCATGCTCCGATGCTGGTAGGGGAGAGAGCATATATTGTCTACAGTGCCATCTTGGTAGTGAATACGGCACACCTCGATCGGCTCCAGTGAGTGGAAAAACAGACTGTGGGGACAGCTTCTGATCTCAGCGGAATGCATGCATGGAGCGATATGAAGGATGATGGATTGAAGGAAGCAAGAAAGCTCTGAAAGACAGGAAACCACCATCCGTATGGCATCTCATGGTGGAGCTCTGACTCTAGGCAGCCATTCTCCCTGGGCTCAGGCCGCCACCTCTCCTCCCCGAAGTACAAGCTATCATTAGCATCTGTCTGCAGCTCTGCAGATGATTGCTGCACTTCACTTTTGTTGGTGTGAAGCCGTGTAAGGGTGTTGACTCTCCCAGATCTTTTGTTTTGCTATTATGTGTAGTAAAGTGAAATGCTCCTGCATTACAAAGACGTTCTTTTTTGAATTGTGAAGTCTTTATTCTATGTTAACATGACAATTGTTGCACTATTAACATGCTAAATATTTTTATGACTAGGCTCTTGGAGCTAAGCAAGGCCCTAGGCTCAGCTCTCCCTATTAATTTACTGGCTCACCTTCCTCTGTAAGTTATTACGGGTGACATGCTAGGTTAGGTAAAGTGAGTTAAGTATGGTAGGTTATTTATGGTGGGTAGGTGAGAAGGTATGCTAGATAAATATGTATGATCGATAAAGAGCATGATGCCTAAGTGGACATGCTAGGTAGATTTGGTAGGTATGGTAGGAAGGCATAGGAGGTTAAGTATGTTAGGCTAGGTATAACAGGTCAGGTATGGTTGATAAGTATGGTAGATGTGGAAGGTATAGAATGCTAGTTAAGGTAGATATACTATGTAAGAAAAAGTAGGCTAAAATCATAGGCATGGTAGGTAGGTATTGTGGGTAATTTTGCAGGTAGATAGGTATGCTATGTTATATATGGTAGGTATAGTATGTAGGTTAGGTTTGTTAGATAAGTATGGTAGATATGGCCGGTTGGTATGGTAAGCCATGTATGGTAGGTAGGCATGGAATGTACAGTTGGTTACATGTTGTAGGTAGGTCAGTGGCAGCTGGCATGGAACTGGGGTGGCGGCGGGGGGGTCGGGGAGACAAAAAGTAAAATAAAAATCCACTTACCTTTTGCCGGCCGCCGTCTCTCCCCTTCGGACCCTTTACACGCCGCCTTCTCCTCTGCTTCAGTAGCGGAAGGAAGCACACAGGCTCCCTCCCTAAAGCAATCACAACGCTGCAATGCAGCATTGTGAGTGGTATGAGTACCATGCTTCGGCGCTCAGAATGGGAATGGGAGGCTGGGCATGTTCCTCACCAGGCTGTGCATTACAGCCTGGGAGGAAGATGCAAAGTGTGCATGACTGTTTGGCCGGGCCAAGAGGTCCGGCCAAGCAGTCATGCGCACTTAGGGGGTGCAAACCACTCGCCCCCCGTCACCCCAGCCCTGCGCTACCTGTAGTTAAAAATAAAATGATAATAACCAGGTTCATATCAATTTTTTTTTCTGCTGCACTGCTCTTAAAGCAGTGGGGAGACGCTCCCCGCCTTAGCAGAGGAGCTGCCACTAAGGTAGGTATGAAAAATAAGTGTGGTAGGTAGGTATGGTAGGGTAGGTATTGTAGATGCTGTTGGCAGGTACAATAAGTTAGGTTTGGTAGCACATAACATTTGTGTCTGACAATTAAAAGTATGCACTATTAAAGCATTTTCTAGGCTTCATGCATGCTAATCATACGATTGTTAAGGATAAGCACATTTTTGCTTCTAGATGAGTGGTTTTTAGGTCTCATCTAGAGACAGATAGGTTTTAACTCGATAAAGACTTTCTGTGGACCAAACAAAAAACTTGAAATGGACTTTGAGTTCCTGCATTTCTTGCCATTGTTTTGCTTTATTGTCATTCTCATTTGCTTCCATCTTATTCAATGACTTTTTTTAATCTTCTTGGTTTTGTCTCTCCCCTGGAGCACAGCTTCTTTACCGTCCTTGTGACTGGATGGCTTGTATCCCTCCATTGCTTACTTGAATTGCTTCTTTCTTTTTCATTAAACCCTCCATAAGAGTGAATGTGATTTCTTGCTCTCTCATTCAGTTACTGCTTTCCCCCATCAAATACTGCACACTGTGCGCTCCATGTTGCCCCCTCCTCGCAACACCTTCAGCTCATCCATTGTTTTGTCCACCCAGTCTTTTTTTGCTTCTCCTACCCTCTTCATTCCCCTGCTGCCGACCTGGTCCTCCATTGCTCCCTCTTGTTCCAATAAATGTTTTTCTTTTTGTAAATTTTTCAGTTTTTTTCAGAGACCTGGAAATTGCCATTTGCTACCAGGCCACTCTGTTTCCAAAAAAGGAATTTTGTATGAGTAACAATTTTTTTTTATTTACCACTGTGAGTGGCATCTATAGTCTTAGAATGGTAAAAAAAAAGAATAAAACAGCGCCCACACCATTCCGTATGTGTGCGCATGTATGGTGACACGTGCGTACATCCGTCATCACGTGTGTGTGTGTGCATACAGAACGAGGTAACCAACAGCAATGTCATGATGTGTATACTTCGTTTTTCTGTCATCAAGCCCTCTTCTTTGTTTGTTTTTTTTGTCTAAAAGTATTGACAAAGTTGATAGGTCAAAAAGGTGAGAACTATTGACTTTTCAATTGCTTGTTGCACAATGCAAGTAGTTCTGTAAATAGTTTATACTTGTTGCTTAAAATTCACAACATGATATATCGAAAAATCCAGTCATGCATGAGAAAGAAAAGAATGGATTACTCATAGAATTGCATGAATGTGCTCTGATAATGATAACGACAACAACAATAATAATAATAACGAGAACCATAATAATTATAACAATAATAATAATTATTGTTATTATTATTAAAAAATGACCCCTTTGCTTAGCACGTTATATTAGCAGAATTACACTGTATGCTCAAAGCAGAGTGTTATGAAATTGAGACAGAAGTTGAAATTGGCATTGAAAGTAGTGAATTTAAAAGACATGCACAGCAATATATTGGATAGTAGATACGTTTGGCAAAGGGACACATTTTTTGTTGCTTTTTAATCTGGTCTATGCGTTGGACGCGGAGGAGCCGTCCAATGCAACGGTGCTCATGTGCGTGGGACGGCTTCCACGCGCCCGAGTACATGTTACAGGATATCCCTCTGGTGCGGGCACCAGAGGAATTTCCTTTATTCCAAAACACCCTCGGCTCCCAAGACTGTTCTGGGTTTTCACTGAAATGACGATCAGCATTCATGGCACGCTGATGTAATTTCACTGAAAACAAAAGTGAAATGAGCCGATCGGCACATTTCACTTTCACTGCCTTCATGCTTGCGGGGCTATCTCAGCCCCGAGCACGTACATACCAAGAATGGGCATGCCAATGCCCCCAACCCCCAAACACAAATGGGACAGTCTTTCTGCCCCCCTGGGGGCCAGAAAGCCCACTAGACAATGTGGATTTATTTTTTTATAAAAGAGAGGTTGATGCTGCCCAAAATGGTCTTTGCCATTCCCCCACCACACATAGATGGGAGCTGAACTCTTTCTGCTTCCCTAGGGGGTAGGTGAGGCAATAGCATCAGATCTGCCCCCTCGGGGGGCAGAAAGCCTACTAGGCACCAGGGACTATTTTTTTTCTTAATGTAGGGGTAGGATCTGCCCAGAATTGCCATGCAAATGCCTCCACCCCCATAACAATGGGCATAGTCTTTCTGCCCCCCGGGGACATATGGGAGCAATTGCCCCAGATCTGCCCCCCGGGGGCAGAAAGCCCACTAGGCACCAGGGACTATTTTTGATTCTTAGTGTACGGATGGGGGCTGCCCAGAATGGTCATGCCAATGCCCCCCCCCCATAAAAATGGCCACAGTCTTTCTGCCTCCCCTTTGGGGCATATTGGGGCAATAGCCCCTGATCTGCCCCCCCATGGGGCAGAAAGCCCACTAGGCACTGACCTTTTTTTGCAATGTGCCTAGCTGTGTATTTTGGGCCCTAACTCAGCCAGCACCTCAGGAAACCTAGCAAACCTGTACATTTTTGAAACCTAGACACCCAGGGGATTCCAGGATGGGGTGACTTGTGTGGCTTTCACCAGGTTCTGTTAACCAGAATCCCTTGAAATCCTCAAACTTTGTAAAAATAAAAAAACATTTTCTTAACATTTCTGTGATGGAAAGTTCTGGAATCTGCAGGGAATGACAAACTTCCACCCACCCAGCATTCCCCCAAGTCTCCCGATAAAACTGGCACCTCATTTGTGTGGGTAGGCCTAGTGCCCGGTACAGGAAATGGCCCAAAACGCTACGTGGACACATCACATTTTTCCACTGACAATTGACCCTTTTTTCGCAATGTGCCTTGCTGTGGATTTTGGACCCTAGCTCAGCCGGCACCTAGGGAAACCTAGTGAACCTGTACATTTTTGCGAACTAGACACGCAGGGAAAGCCAGGATGGGGTGACTTGCATGGCTCTCACCAGGTTCTGTTACCCTGAATCCCTTGCAAACCTCAAACTCTGTAAAAAGAAACACATTTTCCTCACATTTCTGTGTTGGAAAGTTCTGGAATCTGCGGGTAGCCACTAACTTCCATCCACCCAGCATTCCCCCAAGTCTCCCAAAAAAAATGGTTCCTCACTTGTGTGGTTATGCCTAGTGCACATGACAGGAAATGGCCCAAAAAAGGTATGGTCCCTTCTCCTTTGCTAGCCATCAGGTTCAGTAGGTCCAGTCCACGCCACTACAGTCACTCTTTACCAGTTCCTCGGTGCAGCAGGCCACTCTCCCTTTGGTCCTTTTCTTCAGTCCATCAAGAGTTCTGGGGGCCAGGTGTGCCCTTTTTATGCCCACAAAATGCCGTCAGGGTGGATGCAGTATTAGCCAATAGGCTACTAGGTTCTCTGCCTCCTGAAGATCACTTCCTTTGAAGTGTGTCATCTGGCTATCCTTGAAATGTCCATTCTGCACAGTCTCAAGATAGCAGAGCCCCTCTTTCGGCGTGTAGAGCTTCCTAGCCCAGCCCAGCCCAGAAGTGTGGTTACCAAAAGGCTACACACCCGTGAAAAAACTGTTTCCCCTCTCCTTCCCGAGAGCCAGCGTGTCTACTTAAACAACAGAGCAGCCCGTTTTCCAAGTGTTCACCATTTACTCTTTAAAGGCGGTTTCTCCTGTGAAGCTCGCCTTTAAGGCCAACACCCTTGTGGCTTTTTGCGAGGGAGAGGTAACACCTCTCTCTCATGCAGGCTTCTACTGTGTTCTTTCCTGGGAGTTGTTTGCACTGTCTCAAGGAAAACCCCGTATGCACAGGGGTTTTAGGGCAATAAAGTAGCAACCTTATAAAAGTTGCACTCTGCAAAATATTACATTAATTATGACTTGGGCAACAATTTGTTTGATAGCTTATAGTAGTCCCAGTCAGAAGTTAGCAAAGCTGAAGTGTCAGCTTGTCACACTGCATATGCCAATAGGGCTGATCCAGCGGTATACCAACAACAGATACTCCGCTACCATATACTCACCTGGGCCCATAAAAAAATAATATACACACACAAATTAAGTAAACCACTGGAATGGTTAAAGTTTTACATTCTTCACAATATTCAGGATTAGTTATTTAATTTTCCTAACTAACCTTTCACTGATCAAAAAGTTCTTTTCTCTGGTCGATGGACCATTAGTTGAACTAGTTGATGGTGATAATTAACATAACCCTTAACTATTCTTTTATTTGAAGTAAATGATCACAGACTCAGGAAGTTTTAAAATCTTTATCTAAATTAAATGCATGTGAACCATCTCAAAATACAGTGCAGTCACCATCATTCTTAGGAGAGAAAATTCAATTGATTAAACATCAAGCATATACTTCGGACTCATACAATAATTAATGCTCAGAAAGGGAGAGGACAGAGAGAAAAGATCATCTACAAAATACATGAAATTATATTTACCAAGAATGGTGTGAAAGACCAACCCCCTGGCCAAAGGGCTGGTAAGGGTCCCCCAGGATAGGTAAGGAGACAAAGACTTCAGGACAGGATTCAGGACAGGATAGTTGACCTCTCTAGAATACCTACGATTGCGCCGCCCCCCTCTCTGACACTCTCTTCCTCCTCGAGATTCTTCCGCCATCTTCTGATCTAACCCAATTAAGTTAGGATAGTAAGTTCTGCTTCAGGTTCTGCATTCGGTTCTTCATCAGCATCTCACAGCATCTCTCCCAGCATCAGCATCCCTTGCGCTCGACATACAGCATCCCGAACTCCAACTAACTAACTAAAACTACCTTAATTATACCTTCGTTTCTTCATGTTCCACCCACTAAAGTCTCAATATCGTAAAAGTACGAAATATGATTGGTCAGGCAAGGGGGGAAGCTCCATCACACCATGCTTACATGTCATCCAATTCTGTTCAACTATTGTTCACAAACCCATCCCCTTATTTTTTATTCATGCATCGAGTTCCCATACATATCCAAACTTTATTTTGCAACATTATTATAAGTTCATGAATAAGAGTTCTCTTCGCTGAACTCTTCACCCTCCGTTCTCAGGGCACATCATTTGCGACCTTGGCTTCCGTTCAACATTCGTGTCATCCTTCCGGGTTAACTTTCAGTGGACATGCGCAGTCTTTGAATTACTCAGCTCAATTCAGCTATGAAAGAGACGCCCAAATGCGCACTAATAATAAAGTCAAAAAGCCAAATATTAATTTCACAAATAAATGGTCACACTGTATACCTCCCACCTCTACTCTATTTCCCTTTTCTTATTAATACTTTCCCCGCATTAGCATTAGTAAAATAGCTTGTTTTCATTTCAGCTAAGCAGATGCCATGCACGCGAGTCTTCAAGACTCCATTTTTGTGTCTTCTGCTCATGCGCTAGAATTTCCCTCCAAGCGTTACCTCGTCATACTGCGCACAACAGTTTCCCCGTTTAAAGCGGTATTAGTATGTCTTCATTGTTATCCGCATTAGTACACACATAAGCAAGCTTCACTAACCCGCGTGTTCATGTGGTGCGTATTAATTATTCACAAAACATGGTTAGTAACTTGTTAATGAGTTAAACGAGAGGATTGCCTCCGAGCAAGTCTCTTTCTTACGAGTCATTGCTCCATCAATCCCCTCTCTGATGGCATTTTGAGCCATCACAAAATTACCCATCCCTTCCCAGATGCCAACTTTAGCACATCTCAGTTTTCTCCTTCTCCTCTCTTTATGTCGTCACTTACTTCTTTTCCTTCTAAATCTTTCATCTTTTTGTATAGTTTTTCTTTCATTTCTTCTAGCGGAATTTCTTCATATTCCCTCTTTCGTTTCTTTCCTTTTCCTTCCCTTTCTGTATGTATCCTTCTCTTTCCCTTGCTTCTGCAACATTTACATGTGATCATTACTATCATTACTATTGTTATTATCACAACTACTGGTAATATTATTTGACCTAGAAAACTCTTTCCAAAATTAGTAAACCAATTCCCTATTGATGTTATACTCTTTGTTAGTCTTCCCCATACACTGTCAACCTCCAGTTGGATCAAGTCATTATGCATTCTTGTAATATTTCCAATATACCCTTTAATTTCTTTGCTTTTGTCCGGAATGTAAGTGCAGCAATGTTGAATTTTCAAGATACCACAGACTCCGCCTTCTTTTGCCAATAAAATATCAAGAGCAAGACGATTTTGTAAAACCATGGACCTTATTGCAACCATCTCTGTGTTAATCATTAAGAATCCTCCTGCAGTATCTGTAGAAAGACGATCAATTATGGTTGATAATTTGCAAATTTTACGCGAATTTAGAATGACTCCAACTGAGGGTATCAATGCACTAAATATATCGCCTACTATTTCAGAAAAACTAGCTCTTCTTCTTTGTGCTAGTCCATTAGATTTTCCATTGATTCCATTGATTCTGTCCACATGATAGATTTTTGGAAAAACTATTCCAAAATAACAGCTCCCGTACCATCTTGCAGGTAACCTATAATAGGCATTATTCCCACATACATAATAAACTCCTGGAAATACAGGATCAGTTCCCCCTTTTAGTCCCCACCCTCCTAAAATTAGGAAGTTGTGTTCACACTCACTGGAACCAATGAAATTGTTATTATAATCTGTCTTTACCCTATGGAGGCAGAATTTTCCCTTTTTCACAAAGTCTAGGGACATCGCAGCATGAGCTTCGCCCTTTGCATAAATTCCCTCTTTCTCAGCCCATGGAGGTACATGGGACTTCTGTTCAGCAGCTTTCTTTGTTAAATCCTGTCTCCTTTCTTCTACTAAATTCAAAAATTATTTTTCTTCTTCACGTAATATACATGTTAAGTTATCCTTGTGTGCTCGAACTATATCTATTGAACTCATTGTTAAGAAAAATTCACCCATGAACTGTGCATTTTTACTACTAACTACTGGATTCATATTCTTTCTAATAGGCAGTTCTGAAAATACTACATCTAAGTTTGAATAAAAATACTGAAGTTTCCCTGTTACGTAAAATAAACTTGATAAAACACTACATGATACACCATATGTTAAAGGTATATGGTGATACGTCACCCTTCTGAGACTGATGAGGGTAACTTCATACAAACATAACAATTACTAATCTCCATTGTATTAACGTACTGAAATAACAATTTAGTAAACACATTTAAAGACGAATCATTGTCTGATTCATTATGATAATTTATCTCATCTTCTACCCCTATTTCTATTTTAGTTCCCTTTATTCTATCTACTTTCTCATTAGTAATTGTATTATTCTTGTTACTTGTTTCCATCAACAAAGGTACTCCTATTGTTAAAAATAACCATACTAATACTACTAATAAAATACTACATAAGCAAAATCTTAAACATTTTCTTTTTAAACTTCGTTTCGGTCTTTCAGTGTCTCCAACTTCTACCATTTTAATCTGAGAAAATTTCTTTTCTCTTTTTCTTTCTTTCTCTGTCTAAACTTTCTTTTATTTTAAGGAGGTCTTAATTTGCTTTCATCAATCTGTGCAACATGAACTCTTTCTGATTCTTCACGTAAATCTAAGTTTTCAAATTCTTCTAGTATAACATAGGTCCACTCAGGGGCCTTGTATTTTCTGTTCAAAATTCTCAATCTTGGGCTTCTTCGTGTAAGTTTTACTAAGGTTTGTTTAGATTGCGTCTGACTCGTAAATTCATTTACTTGCTCTGGTTTCTTTTCTGATTTTCTTAGATAATATCTTAGGGGCATATTATCAAGGAATAGCGTTATTTATCGCTAACCGCCCTTAGCGCGAATTTTTTTAACGCCGCCTATCGCTGGAAAATATCGCTGAGATAACACCCTGTTAACAAGGTTTATCTCCATAGGGATAACATTTCCAGCGATAGCGGCAAAATGTGAGAATATCGCTGGAAAAGCAGCGATATTCTCGCATTAACGCTAAGGTGGATTCAGCATTAGAATCCACCTCCTATACTTTAAACAGGTAAGTCATCCTCACTAGCAGGTGATAAAATCTAGCGATAAACGCGCTTAGCGCGAATTATTTTATCGCTTCGCTTGCCTTGCTAATAGGGGGTAGTGGTGTTAGCGACTGTTTTCAGTCGCTTTTAGTAGGGAACGCCTTCCTTGCATGTCATTAGCGATAATTATTAGCGATAATTATCGCTGACATGCAAGGCAATGTAAATCCCGGCCGCTAACGCCTGAAAGCTGTCGCTAACGCCTGTTAGCGACAGCTTGCTGATAGGGCGATAAAATTATCGCCGCTTTAGCGGCAAAAAGTGCAGCTAAAGCGGCGATAAAGCCCTTGATAATATGCCCCTTAGTTTCTTCACTCCTTCTGGCCAATTGTCTCCTTTTCTAATTCTTTTGACCTGAACTGCACTTTCACCTTCTCTGTCTCCTTCTAAAGTTCTTTTATTTTCACTTAATCTAGGCACAATCTGTCCCTGTTCTTCTTCCCTTTCTAATTGTCTTTGGTCTGTATTTCCTGTATTTGAACCTTCCTCTACTTGCACCTGTTCAGGTCTTATTATAGTTTGTTCTTCTTCTGCCTGAACTTGTTCTTCTAGATCTACCTGATCCTGTTCAGGTCTTATTTCAGTTTGTTCTTTTTCTGCCTGAACTTGTTCTTCTTGATCTATCTTTCCCTGCTCAGGTTTCTGAATGTCTTTGTTTATTCCTACCTGAGTGTGTTCTTCTTTCCCTGTCTTTTCCTCTCTACCTTCCTGTCTCTTTAATTCAGTTGTTCTTCTTGTTTCGACAGCAGCATCAGGTATTTCAATTACTGGTATCCACTCCTCCTGACTTGTACTTGGCTGTTCGTCATATAGTTGTCTTTCAGAATCTATTACTCTAGATCCTTCAGCTTCACAGCTTTCAACTTCTGACGTTTCAGCTTGTTCAGTCAGTGGCTGCTCTTGTTGTTCAGATGGGCTTGGAACTCTTCTGGTATGACTAGCATGAATCCAATTGGGTAAACCTGCACACTTCACTGCTGTGGTAGTGACTAGTATGACTTGACGTGGTTTATCCCACCTGGGTGCTAGACACGACTTCCTTGCGTGTTTCTTCACTAACACCCAATCTCCAGGATTCAAATCATGTGCTTGGTCTGGCTGCCTTTCAACTGCGTCTTCTCCAACCTGATGAGAGACAGAATGCACCATTTCAGCCAATCCTTTGCAATAGTCCAATACCAGATCCTCAGTTATATTCATTAATTTATTTCCAGGAATAAATGCTTGTCTCATTGCCCTTCCCATGAGTACCTCATGCGGACTCAATCCTGTTTTTCTATCAGGAATACTTCTGAGACCCATCAGTACAAGAGGCAATGCATCTGGCCATTTCAGCATTGTGGATGCACACACCTTCCCTAATCTTGACTTGATTGTGCCATTTAGCTGTTCAACTATTCCAGAAGCCTCTGGACGATAAGCACAGTGCAGTTTTTGTTCAATGTTAAATGCAGCACAGATTAATCGAATTATCTCATTATTAAAATGAGGTCCTCTATCTGATTCCAAAGTGACTGGAAAACCGAAACGAGGTATCAACTCCCTCAATAGTAGTTTAGCAACGGTAAGACAGTCGTTGCTTCTAGTGGTGTATGCCTCTACCCATCTCGAGAATAGGCACACTATGACAAGTACATATTTCAATCCATTGCAAGGAGGCAACTCAATGAAGTCTAACTGCAGTCTGGTGAAGGGTCCTTCTGCCTTTCCAATTTTTCCCCAACTAACCACTGTCTTCCTGCCTGGATTCTGCTGCTGACAGATTAAGCATCTTTGGCAAAGGCTCTCTGCGACTACCCTAAACTTTGGATTGTACCAACTCTGTCTAAATAATCTGATCATCGAATCCCTGCCTATGTGTGTTGTCCCATGGTATAGTCTTGCCATTTGAGAGAGTAGACAATCTGGCATGACTGGTCTGCCATCTAAGTACACCCACACTTCATCTTCTGTCCTTTTTGTACAAGCTGATTTTATCCTGATTTCCTTTTCTTTTTCCTCAACTTCTTTCTGTAACTGTCTGACCTCATCCCATGTTTCTGGAACTGAGAAAAACATAAGTTGGCAGCTGGTTTCACCCGTTTCAATTTTTCTGTTAATTGACATTGTATTTCTTGCACAGTATCGAGCAATTTGGTCTGCATACCTATTACCAGCTATCACATAGTCATTTCCTGACTGATGTGCAGCGCATTTAACAACTGCTACTTCTTTTGGCAATTGTAATGCTTCCAACAAATCCTTTACATTTTTACTGTTTCTGATAGGAGATCCTGAAGAAGTCAGAAATCCCCTTTGCATCCAGAGTTGGCCAAAGTCATGCACAACCTCGAAACCATATTGACTGTCCGTAAATATGGTTATTCTCCAATTTTTCCCCTTTTTGCATGCCTTTGTTAAGGCCACCAATTCGGCTACTTGTGCAGACTTGACTCCCGGTAAACAGGATGCTTCAACTACCCCTGTTATCTTACATACAGCATATGCAGCACTTAATCCTCCCCCTTCCGTTCTCAGACAAGACCCATCCACGAACAATTCATGATCAGCTTCCTTCAATGGTGTTTCTTTTATGTCTGGGCAGGGCTTAGTACACAATTCAGTCACATCCAGACAATCATGATCAATTTCATCTTTCACTTCTTCACAACATGGATCTGGCAATAATGTGGCAGGATTAATTATTGTACATCTTATCACTGTCACATTTTCTGCTCCCAAAATCACTCTTTCATACTTAGTCAGCCGACTAGTAGTGAGATGTTGTGTTCTTGTCAAAAGAATCTCAACTGAGTGTGGAACGTAGACTTTTACGGGATGTCCCATCACTATTGACTCACTTTGCTCTAAACTCATACAAGTAGCAGCTACTGCTTTTAAGCAGCCAGGTAAGGCTGAGGCCACTGAATCCAAGCTGGCAGAAAAATTCGCCACTGGACGTCGGCTCAGTCCATGTCTCTGTGTTAAAACTGAAAGTGCACAATTTTCTCTCTCACAACAAAACAGCGCAAATTCTTTTGAATAATCGGGCATGCCTAAGGCAGGGGCCTAACATAGACAGTTTCGTAATTTCACAAAGGCTTCCAAACATTCATCATTCCAATCAATTGGATCTTTCACTCTTTTCCGAGTTAATTGTATCAATGGCTTCGCTAGCATGGAGAAGCTATTTATCCATTGCCTACAGTACCCAACCACTCCCAGAAACATTCTCATCTCCTTCTGTGTCTGAGGTAGCTGCAATTTCTTTGATTATTTTTATTCTTTCCGGTGTCACTTTTCTAACTCCTCTTTCTATTTTATGCCCTAAATATCTAACTTCTTGTTGACAGAACTGCAATTTTTCTGGAGACACCTTGTGTCCTCCTTCGGCCAAATGGTTCAGTAATGCAATTGTGTCAGTGACACAATCTTCTTGTGTTTTTGATGCCACTAATAGGTCATCAATGTACTGAACCAGAACTGATTTCCCGTGCATTACTAATGATTCCAGACACTTTTTCAGTATCTGATTGAAAATTGAGGGACTCTCTGTGTACCCTTGAGGAACTCGGCACCATGCCAAAATACGATCCTCAAACCGAAAGGCAAAAAGATACTGGCTGTCTGGGTGCAAAGGAATAGAAAAGAATGCCTGGCACAAATCAATTACTGTAAACCAGCCTGCATTCCAGGGTATCTGATAAAGGATCACCGCTGGATTTGGCACTACTGGGCAACAAGGCACTACAATTTTGTTGATTTTTCTCAAATCCTGTACTATCCTGTATTTTCCGCTAGGCTTTTTAAGTCCCATTATTGGCGAATTACAAGGACTACCCATTATCTCTTTTAAAATGCCTTGTTTAATCATTCGGTCAATTTCTGGAGCAATTCCTGCTTTCACTTCTGGACTCATTTTGTACTGCCGTGTGTTTTGTATAAACTGCACCTTCTTCCACCGTCACTTTAACTGGATCTACATTTGACATCAGCCCAATATCCTTTCCTGTAAAATCCCACACTTCTGGATTCACTGTGGTTCTCAACTCTTCCGGTAATTCACTTTCAGTTATCAATGAAAACATCTCATCTACTTCTGTACCTTGCTTATCTAGCATCATTTTGTATATAACATCTTCATCAGGGGTTTGGAAAGCAACACCATCTGGTGTACAGTAGATCATGCAGTTCATTTTGCACAGTAGATCTCTTCCCAACAGATTTACTGGACTGGAATCACAAACTACAAACCGATGCATTTCTTTAAAATTTCTGATATGTACCTCCATTGGTTTTGTGATTGGGGTTCTAATCTGTTGATTTGACACTCCTACAACTTGGATAGATTCTCCTGAGAGGGGTAGGTTTGGGATGTCTGCTGTTCTCACAGTAGACCGGGTAGCACCAGTAGAAAAGTGATGTCATTACCTTCCACTTTCCCATCAACAAATGGACCTGACTGATCTACCGGCAAGGATGCGCCAAGCACGTACTCCTCTTCCTCCCCCCTCAGGCACCGTCATTGCACGTTGTCCGAATTTTCTTCATCATTCTGCAAAAAATACTGTGTAACCACTCTGTTATTCTTACCACTTTCTCCGTGAAATCCGGTGTTCGCACTGTACTTTTGAGGGGTCACAAAGTTTGGCATAGGAGCTGGTGGCACCTGATACTGTGGAGTAACTACCTGCTGCGGCTGATTCATAAGTACTTCATTCTGCAGCTGTGGAATTAAATTTTGGTTTGGCCCATTATTATTCTGAATATTCTTACACTCGTTCTTCCAATGTCCAAGCTTTCTGCACGCATGACAAGGAAACTTCTTCTTCGCTTCCTCTCTATTCATTCGTCCTCTTATTTTACTACCATTCGCCACTTGATCATTCTGACTCTGCTCTTTCATCTCATTATCAGTCTGAGTATTTAATTTATTCTCCTGTTGTTCTGCCAGTTTTACTTGTGCCCACATCATTTTCTCTTTTAGCTTTCTACGCCTTGCCTCAATGTCATCTCCACAATATTTAGCGTATTTCAAAATTTCATCAACTGTCTTACTTTGCCAACACAACATGTGCTGCTGAATCATCTGACTAATCTCCAGTTTCAAACCACAAAATGTCCCATATCCTTATCACCAATGTTCTCAAAACCACTATACTGCTTAAACACTTGTAGTAACCACTCATAATATGCATGTACAGACTCATTTGGCTCTTGAGTTGTCCTATCTATCTTTACCCATTCTGTCTCTTTAGGAGGGATTTTCCCTTTCAAGAAAGTAATTACTTGATGATATTTCTTCATCACCTCCTCTGAGGGTGCTCCTGTCTTCGAGTCTCTAGCATACTCCTCACTTGGCCAATCAATTGTGATCTTACACTCTGTCCATAAGTCAGCAGGTACCACAATGTCAAACAAACCATCCAGATCTTTCAATAAAACCTTTGAAACCTTCACAAATCTTTCCACCTGTTTATACCATTCAACTGGTTTTTCTCTCAATCTGGGGAAATCATTCGTAAATGACAAAATATCCTGTCTACTCCAAGGGACATGAACATATCCACCACCAGGAACTTCTCTCATTGGACACAATTTCTCAATCTTATCTGATTCTCTCACTGGAAATGCAGACGATGCTTCTCTTGCTTGTACTTCCTCTTTCTTTCTTATCCACCTAATTCTCCATTTGTCAATATCTCCCCATTTTCACAAAATATTCATCAACTCTTTTATCTGTAGTCTCTTACCAGAAGCATTTACACTTTCTAAATCTTTGTCAGTAAAATCCACTCGATATGGTTTCTGCAATAATTTCGATTTCCTATATCTATTCCAATCTCTGAGGCAACTTCTGTTAATCTCTCATGAAATACTCTTGCACGTATGGTTATACTCTTACATAAAAATAACAACTCCTCATCATTATAAACGCTCAGTCTTTCTGTGCTCACATTGCCAGTTATCATTTCTTCCAACTCTATTTTCAATCTACTGATATCTAGAATCTTTGGTTGTGGGTTTCGATTGTCTATTTCCTGTGCCCATCTCTCTAAATCTTCAGGGGTAACTGTCGTTGAACCTCCAGTTCCTATAGGAACCAAAGATCTCTTTTCTCTCAAATTTGCAGGTATAACTCTCTTCGGAGTTTCAGTTAATTGTTCTACATTTGGGAAATCCATTAGTGAAATAACTGATTCACTTTCACTAACCTGATCATCCGTAATTACTACTTCTTTTCTGGGACTATTTAACGGAATTGTCACAGTTTGAGGTTTCTGGCAAGTCTTTTTATCTCCATATAATGGGATTACAGGACCAATAGTCACTGGTACTGTCAAAGCTCGGCATTTAAATTCAATTGGCTTACTTTCTGAACTAATTCTTCTCTCGTTTTATTTAAAGCTTCTCTCTCATTATCCTGCAACACCCTATTAAGTGTCACATCATGTAAAATTTGTGGGGTTAAAGGCATTCCTATCACTGGTGCACTCGGGGTAATCTTATTAGGTGCTTCTTGATACGGTGGAGGATTTTTAATCAAAATATCCTCTAATAGTTCATCATCTGATTCGCCATATCCTGTCGTATTCATGTGTTTCTTTTTTTCTTTACACTTTCTTCCTAACTGTTCTTCAGCCATTAATACTGGATATAATCCCTCGGTCACCACAGCTCTTCTCCAACGCTTCATTTGATCTCCACTTGACTCATACGGATATCTAGGCAAAAATCCTCTAAATCTCCGACCACTTCTAAATTTTTCACTGTCAAATGCCTCAATTTCCCATTCTTCCAAAGCTTCATACTGTGTCATTCTAGGATTTGGTTCTAACATATTCATTCGATCTCTCAAATTCTGAAGTATCTTCAAATTAAAAGTACCATGCTACGGAAAAGCCAAAACTCCATCACCTTTAGTATACTCTACCCAACTTTCCAACCATACACACGTGTGATATCCTTTCTCCATCATCATAAAGGAAGCAGGTGTTTTGGGTGGCGGAATAGGAATTCCCTCTCTAGTCATTACAGGCTTGTCTTTCTTAAAGAAATGTTTAATTTTCTTCATTAACGTCATTTTCTTTGGTCTTCCGAACATTTCAGACGGTCGATATAGGAAAGATATAATTTAGAGGAGCACTGTATCTATACTTTACTCAATTACCTAGACATTCATGGTTAGTCAACAGTACCTCAAAAATGTTCACAACGTATATTTGTCTTTCTTTTTTGTAAAAGGCTGTTCACAACGTATATTTGTCTTTCTTTTTTGTAAAAGGCTGTTCACAACGTATATTTGTCTTTCTTTTTTGTAAAAGGCTGTTCACAACGTATATTTGTCTTTCTTTTTTGTAAAGGCTGTTCACAACGTATATTTGTCTTTCTTTTTTGTAAAGGCTGTTCACAACGTATATTTGTCTTTCTTTTTTGTAAAGGCTGTTCACAACGTATGGACGTCTAAGGGTAGGGTTTTGAGTAAGAACAGGAAGATTGGCGCTCAAACTAGTACGCGTAATGCGAGTAGTGCTACACAAAAATGTGCGGTGCTGCCAGGTCGGAGGAACAACCCAATAACCCCCGTAAGCGTGTGAGTCGAAGAACCCACACTGGACATATACACAAGATCCTGGACACACGTGATAAGGGTATACCAGTAGTATGAGAGTCTCGTTCAGATAAAACACAGTTGTTAATGTCTGGATAGAGTTCAGTGATATTTATTAAGAGAAAACAAATTTATAGAAACAAAGCAACCAGCCGACACGTGTTTCGTCACAAGTATAATTCCTGTGACTCTTCAGGGCTTAGTGGAGTGTTCCGCACGAGAACGCAGGGTCTTGAAAAACTGTGTGAACATCAAAATCGTCCCAGGGTCAGGGGAGGACTGAAGGAATGTAGGCGAGTCTGGTGTGTTCCAGACAATGGTCGGGGCAGGTGCAGAGCCACGAGTCCGAACGTACGTGGCAGGTAAAAGGGGGCCCTGTGTGTGTTTAGAGGGGAGGCCGTCCAGTTTCCTGTGTCTGAAAACGTAAATAGTAATGCCGTGTGTGGCAGCAAGGTACAGCGCCTGGAATAAGGCCGTGGCGCCGAACCTTAAGGGGAAACCTGAGGCTCAGAAGGCGCACCCGCCTTTCTACACGCCCTTCTTCCTGGATGGTCATCAACAGCCTTATTCCAGGCGCTGTACCTTGCTGCCACACACGGCATTACTATTTACGTTTTCAGACACAGGAAACAATTTTTGAGGTACTGTTGACTAACCATGAATGTCTAGGTAATTGAGTAAAGTATAGATACAGTGCTCCTCTAAATTGTAAATTTGGATGAATAGATTGTTTTTTTTTTCGGTTGACCCGGAAGAGTGAGCATTGTACTGAAGATTAGCAGGGACAAACGGTGTGCAGGCGAATTCTATAACCAAAACCGGCTTTGCTATTGTATTATGATATAGGAAAGAGTCTTCCGTATATCTTCTAGCTCTGTTACCTACGTCGTGTCCTATGTCAGCACGACTCACACCCGCAGTCAAATCAGGACTCAACATACAATTCTTTTTCGACCAATCCTAGCGCGACTTCTATCTATCAACCAATCAGACTCAGGCTCGCGCTCGTGGTCTGACCAATGCTAGCGCTGCCTTTTGTGACGTCAGTATTGCTCCTTACTACTGACCCCTCCTTTACAATCTGCTTCTGTCACACGCCCGCTGTTTCAACCAATCCCAGCGCGGCTCTCTGTGACGTCAGTACAACTCCAGCGACTGACCCTCGCTTCACAAGGTAATACGAAAACTTATTTCTTAATACTTTTCATTAAATTCTTTGTTAATAACAACATAAAAACATTCGCTACTCTGTCTGTTCCACTAAACAAAAGGATAGATTTCAACTTATTCTTGCGTTTCAGAATTACTCTTCTTCTACTGCGAGTAAAACCCCTGTTTACTCTTCATTCAAGCTCAGGAGAACCTGTTACTTCTCCAGTGTCACCCGTATTGGGAAATGAGACCTTTTGCTATCATTCGCACTCTACTTTTATACGAAATATTCCCTAGTTTAATACTGCCAGCCCTACGTTGCTTCTCAGTATTATTCCAACAGACGAGTAACCTCACTGCAGTATGGCTTCTGTCACCACCCGCTATTCATTTTCCCGGGATTCTGGACAACATAAAACAATACGCTAACTCTTTTTGTTAAACATAAATCGCTAATTAATAATCAATACTTATCACCAAACTAGTCAATAATAACCATAGCTCTGCTACCAGAAAACTGATCCAGCGGTATACCAACAACAGATACTCCGCTACCATATACTCACCTGGGCCCATAAAAAATAATATACACACACAAATTGAGTAAACCGCTGGAATGGTTAAAGTTTTATATTCTTCACAATATTCAGGATTAGTTATTTAATTTTCCTAACTAACCTTTCACTGATCAAAAAGTTCTTTCCTCTGGTCGATGGACCATTAGTTGAACTAGTTGATGGTGATAATTAACATAACCCTTAACTATTCTTTTATTTGAAGTAAATGATCACAGACTCAGGAAGTTTTAAAATCTTTATCTAAATTAAATGCATGTGAACCATCTCAAAATACAGTGCAGTCACCATCATTCTTAGGAGAGAAAATTCAATTGATTAAACATCAAGCATATACTTCGGACTCATACAATAATTAATGCTCAGAAAGGGAGAGGACAGAGAGAAAAGAACATCTACAAAATACATGAAATTATTTTTACCAAGAATGGTGTGAAGGACCAACCCCCTGGCCAAAGGGCTGGTAAGGGTCCCCCAGGATAGGTCAGGAGACAAAGACTTCAGGACAGGATTCAGGACAGGATAGTTGCCCTCTCTAGAATACCGACGATTGCGCTGCACCCCTCTCTGACACTCTCTTCCTCCTCGAGATTCTTCCGCGATCTTCTGATCTAACCCAATTAAGTTAGGATAGTAAGTTCTGCTTCAGATTCTGCATTCGGTTCTTCATCAGCATCTCACAGCATCTCTCCCAGCATCAGCATCCCTTGCGCTCGACATACAGCATCCCGAACTCCAACTAACTAACTAAAACTACCTTAATTATACCTTCGTTTCTTCATGTTCCACCCACTAAAGTTTCAATATCGTAAAAATACGAAATATGATTGGTCAGGCAAGGGGGGAAGCTCCATCACACCATGCTTACATGTCATCCAATTCTGTTCAACTATTGTTCACAAACCCATCCCCTTAATTTTTATTCATGCATCGAGTTCCCATACATATCCAAACTTTATTTTGCAACATTATTATAAGTTCATGAATAAGAGTTCTCTTTGCTGAACTCTTCACCCTCCGTTCTCAGGGCACATCATTTGCAACCTTGGCTTCCGTTCAACATGCGTGTCATCCTTCCGGGTTAACTTTCAGTGGACATGCACAGTCTTTGAATTTCTCAGCTCAATTCAGCTATGCGTGAGAGGCCCAAATGCGCACTAATAATAAAGTCAAAAAGACAAATATTAATTTCACAAATAAATGGTCACACTGTATACCTCCTACCTCTACTCTATTTCCCTTTTCTTATTAATACTTTCCCGCATTAGCGTTAGTAAAATAGCTTGTTTTCATTTCAGCTAAGCAGATGCCATGCACGCGAGTCTTCAAGACGCCATTTTAGTGTCTTCTGCTCATGCGCTAGAATTTCCCTCCAAACAGTGTCCCCGTTTAAAGCGGTATTAGTCCGTCTTCATTGTTATCCGCATTAGTACACACATAAGCAAGCTTCACTAACCCGCTTGTTCATGTGGTGCGTATTAATTATTCACAAAACATGGTTAGTAACATGGTTAGTAACTTGTTAATGAGTTAAACGAGAGGATTGCCTCCGAGCAAGTCTCTTTCTTACGAGTCCTTGCTCCATCAGGGCTACTTGCCTCTTCCACAGTAAAAATGACAATCACTGTTTTTTATGTTAAAACATGTAAAAGTACATGTTCAACTATTTGTAACAACAGTCATGATCTTTTGCAAACTACAATATATAACCTTTGCTCAGCACTGCTGTCAAAGTCTTGTGTCACCAAGGAACATATAATTATGGATCACTTTAGGTGTTTGTAGAGCCAACTTGCAGAAAAAAATGCATCTGCTTCTGTACCCCATGGCTACAGTTTCCAGTTTCCAGTTAAAACCTTCAATAACTGATAAACCGCTACTGAAGAGAATATTTGCATTTAACTTGAAACTAGAAAACATTGGATGTTGCTGTACTTTAGCTTCTTTTGGACCCTGTGGTGTCAAGGTAGTTTAAGTGCATCCTTTACCTGGAAGCACCTTTTGGTGATGGATACTATAGCTATGACCCACTCAGGTCTTGGTAAGCAACTTAATATTCTCTTGTGACCATCCACAAGGTCCTTGGACTCTCAAAACCTCTATTCACTCCTGTTTGGGTCCATGGCTCACCTCCTATTGTTTCAGCTCACTGTTCACTAGAGTTTGCAGTGTAGTGGTCAGCTGAAAGCTCTGGTATCAGGATTCTGTCAATAACAATCCATATGCATAGAGATACCTGCAGACCCAATCTCCACCTGTAAAGCACTGTAACCAACACTCCTTTTCTTAATTTTACATGGTGAGAGTCTGCAACATATGCCTACAGGTGTGGCTTTCCGACATACAGAAGGATCAGAGACCATATTGTGAATATCTTTAGCACCCATCCACTGGTCCAGAAGGGGTCAATGCACTGGTTTTGCAGAAACTGACATTCCTACAGTGCATATTTTAATTCATGAAATCTACAAGATAATGTATGAGCTGTTGACAGTATAGCTTAAACAGATGCATACAGCAACTGCTCTATGTACCTTGGTATATGTTGCAAGCAGCGTAATTTGAGCAGAAGCAAGTGCAATTACTCATTCTGAACTTGAGCACTAACATAGAAAACATTCATAATACAGTCCCAGGATCACCAAATTCAACTTTCACTCCTTTTGTTTCCACATCAAAATGAAGCTTGGAACGTACGGTGTTGAAACCAGGTTTGACACTTTGCAACATTACCTGTACAATCCACTGTGACTGCATTTAATGGAAAAATATTGAGCTGTGCTTGTTTTTACCCCCAAAACGGAAAATGCAGGACAGAAGGAGAATCACTGGGAGAAATTATTGGTCTTGGTTACCAGCAATATTACATTGAACAATCCAACAATGACTCTTTGCAACAAAAGAAATTAGCAATAACGGCCTGCTTAAAATATGTTTATGGAACATTGGTGGCCTAGCTCCCAAAAACTTTGACCAGGATATCTTAAGTTACTGGGAATCGTTTTAGATAATTATGTTTCCGCATCAATAAAGGGGTCATTTGAAGTAATCCCCATCGATCATCCAGGCCTGCAGATTCTGGGAATAATCAATTGGATCTCCTAGATCAATACCTTGTTCATCCTAATAAATGTCTACATGCATCTGAATGTGAAAAGAAAGGCAGAAACAAGGAAAATAATTCTGGACTCTATTCTAGTGCTAATAAATAGATTTCAACAAGCTCAAATCCTTCTATCAGGATACTTTAACTTGAGCTTAATTCATGCATCGGATCTTGACGAAGACATCATTGCGCAAAACAGCATTTGGAATATCTCTGCCCTCGCTGAGCAATCAATGAATACCAAGCCGAGAGATAAATTAGGTGCTTTTCTGGCAGAAAAGCTGGAGCAGCTAAGGTTAAGAACACTGAATAGTAGACCCCCATGTGATGGACCCCTGGCATATACTCACCACTCTTCTTTCCACCAATTAATATTTGATTACACCTTCGTGGCAATATCCCTTTTTCCAGCAGTTGTGAATTTCTGTATAGCTCCTAGGCTGGACAGTGACCACCTACCTCAATCAATAACCCTCGCTTTTTCACTATCAAAATATGAGGAAGCTAAAGATAATATTGGAACAACTCATATGTGTAAATATAAAAGAATTAAGTGGTTAGCTAAATCAATAGATGCCATTGAACTATCAGCCAAACTCGTCCTAGAAATACTTAAGGCTATCCAAACTGATCAGATAAAGTTATGGGCACCTCTCTCGTCAACTCTTAATGACAAGTATACAAAAAGCACTCCTGTCAAAGTCTGCTCAGAGTCAATTTTGCTCTGCCCGTTGGATCCAGATGCCATTCATCATCGGTGCGGCTGGCAAAGAAGAAGCTTAATCAAGCGCTAGGAGTCATCAGAGGCAAAGAGGCCAGTCTGCATCAGCTTGCCGAGTTACGCAATCTGAGGAAATCCTATATAAAATCTTGTGGGAATACACTAGATTACAACAGGATCTGTACTGGCATAAACTTATTGACACCTGCAAAAAGGCAACTCAAAGACTTTCTGGCACATGGTCAATAGTGATAACAAATCTGTGAAGCCACTTTGTATATCCTATATAACAGAAAAGGGCTGGGTTAAACATCTAGCATCACATTTCAGAGGAAGGCTCCTGGGAAAAAGGGGGTGCAACAAGGTACTCTGGGATAATTCCAGAAGCAAGTTACCCCCATTACTACTAAACAGATTTCTGCTGTCATAAGACAAGGCCAACAAGATAGTGCACCCAGCCTGAATGGAATCCCCTAAGCCCTGTATAAGAATGACCCGGAGTTTTGGGCAGAGAAACTGAGTAAACTCTTCAATCAGAGTTTGCAAACCAAACACATCCCAGAAACCTGGTGAGGCTTGGTAATCAGCCCAATATTCAAGGGTGGAGCTAGAACAGACCTAGCAAACTATTGGCTGATAGCGCTATTAGACGTCAAAGCTAAACAGTTCCCCAGAGTCCTTTTGAAAGATCTTACCAGCTGGGCAGAGGAGATGAAACTAATTTCAACAAATCAGTCAGGTTTTGTAAAGGGTATTGGAATGGCTGTAAACATCATGCTGATTTGCTTCTTTTTGACAAATTGAGGGGGGAAAAGCAGAATTTGAATCACTGCTTTGTGGACTTTAAGGCAGCATCCGAAGCAGTACAAAGGAACATCCTCTGTTTGGCATTCTGGATCCTCTATTGAAAGCTATTCAGCTTCTCTACTCAAAGACATGGATCAGAATAAAACTGGGTGCGAAGAAAGAATATTGTGAAAAGTTGTAATGATGCAATGCTTAAAACAGGGCTGTGTCTTGGCACCGTACTTGTTGAACTTGTTTATGGCTGACCTTGCACAAGCTCTGGACAATGTCATATCACATGCGCCTAGATTGAATAATTTTAGTATTTCCATTCTACTCTATGCAGATGACATAGTTCTAGTCAGTCAAACCATGATCGGCCTACAGAGGCTAATCAATGCACTAACACAGCATGCTGAAGCACGCATGATGAAGTTAAATTGTGTAAAGACCAAAACTCTGTCGATATTAAGGAAAACATCAACACTATACAAATGGGACTTAAAGGATCAGCCCTTGGAGAATGTTACAAAATATAAGTACTTGGAGTCATGATAGATGCATAAGAGCATTTGTTGAACAAAAAATGCTAATCAAGAGGAAAGGGGCAGCACTAATGTCAGCCTTCAGTGCTCTCTTTAATGCTTTAAGAGGCCCTAGTATATTATCGATCCCGAAGGTGATATCTGCAAAGCTATTACCAACTCTGGCGTATGGCTCAGAGGCACTTTGTGGCAGAGACTCAATGGCCATAGAGAGAGCGTAAGAACTTGTAGATATGTATTCTCCCTCCCACATTACGTTTCACCTGCACATATAGACCCCTAGAATTTGGAAGCCCAAAAGAAGGGTTTTTTAAGATATGTGAATTATATGAAGACCTGTCATTAATTGAAATTGGCTCCTAATGGAACTTTAGGTGAAGTTTTATGGAGTTAAATAAATGAGAACCTCTTAAACCCAGCGGAGATATATTTGGAGGAAGCCATAAACAGATTCCATTTACAGGAGCTCTGGGAAGGTTCATTCTCTCATTCAGCTTTTTAAAGAGCAATAAACTTTCAAGTCAAAAAGATCCCTCTCCTTGACGACCAAGCCATGTTAACTGAGAGGTCACACGCTTGGATGATCATTGGTAACTAGACGATCCTGAAACGCGAAATTATTTTGGTGAAACTTATGCTCTTTATATAAAAGTAATATACATGAGATACAGATTCAGCGTCTCACTATTAATTCCGCCATTGTGGGAGAGGTCAATGGCTCCATTTATGTGGGTCGGCAAAAGAAGATATAATGCATTTTATTTGCATGTGCCCAGCATCAATGGAGGAGAGAAGAAAGCTCTTGAGAATCCCCTTCCTGAAACGTGGTCTACGCTCTTGCAGGCATGCCGTGACTCCTTGCTTTAAGTCAGAGGATACCATGCTCAGCTGTAGACTTGTGACATTTCTAACATCTGCTGAGTCCACAATTAAAACCAGGGACCTGCAGGACAATATCCCTGATGCAGGCAGCCGCGGCCCATGCAGGTAAGAGCGGTGGGCTGAGTGGGGGGGATTTCGATGGACGATGGCGAGGGAAATTAATTATTTATTTAATTTACCCTCGTCATCGTTCCTCGAAATCCCCCCACCGCTCTTACTTGCGCGGGCCGCAGCTGGATGCAGGTAATGCTTCCGCTCTCGCTTAAATGTACATCGTGTAATTCCGTTGATGAATACGTTTTAGCTTATTGAGAACTGCACTTCGATATTTATACAGTAGGTCATTTTAGATATTATACAAAATTGGTATTTTTAGTGTTACCTCCAGTAATTATATGACTTTCTTTGACATATTGTGAAAACATAGAACTGAAAGTATGTTGTTTTTAGAATTTTGGTTTTAGTATGATTTGTGAAGCTATTTGGTATGCTTTTAATTAACAAACAATACAGGAAATCAATTACAATTGCAAATAGTTCCAATAGAAAAGAGCACGCTGCCCAGGACATAACGGTTGATTGCCTTATGCAACTCTCGCACCTGCCTGGCAGGAGCACAGGCCCCACAATGCTTTCAAATAAAAGAGGCCCATATGCTTGATAAAAATGAATGCTTAGCAGTCTTTCTGCTGGCTTTCAAATGTACACAAAAACGCACAGACATCACCTGCCCAACAATAAAATAAACGTTATTCATAATGTGAACGGCATAGGTAAACAACCAAATCATCCTGCATGTCATGAAGTTTCTTTAGTACCTCCGTTGCTTTCTCATACAGCACAGTTTACTGGCACCTGTGGTCATATAGCTAACAGCATGCTTATCAATTCTTTAGCAGGATTCACCCTTATTGTAGTGCATGGATGGGCCCAGATCAGACAGCAATAATATACTTATTGGTCCAGTTCTTTACTGGTATCTCGAGGCACAGTACAGGGCAGTGTAACACTGACTTGCAACAATATTGGAGCCCAAAGACACCAATGATAAATAACACCAGTTGTCATGATTGGTGCCTAGTAATCCCTAACTTCCCTGGAAGCCCAGAAACCTTTTTCAGGACTTAACTCCCATAAAGTGTGTTCAGGGACATATACAGAGCAATAATATTAATAATATTGCAATTATAATAATTTTAGCCTACACTCTCAACTTTCATCCACCCCTTTTCCTTTAAGGAATCAATTATAACTCACCAAAGGTTTATAATGAAATATGTGTAGATACCCCTCTTGATACAGGCATACAGGTGCTTAATACTGAATAGTGTTTTCAGTCATAACTATATGTCTTTCTCAAATATTGGTGGTATGATACATCTACTTTTTTGACCCATAAGAATATTTTTGTTCTTTTGTTAGGACAATCTGAACCGCCATCATTTTCCAAAATAATTTTCACATCACCTTTTGAACTAAAAAAGTAACAGAAAAAGTAGACAAAGGCAACCAAAGACTTTAGTCCCAGCTGTCAGTCACATTTATTTGTACCGCACATGCATATGGAAATGTATATCCTAAAAGGGCATTCGAATGAAAAAAGTAATGTATACAAAACGGAAATTAGAAAAGGTGATGATAAAGAATAAAACAAGAAGGGAATAACCCGGGAAAATACAATACTTTAGAATCAATTGTCTGCATAACAGAGCTCTCATCCATAAGTCCACGTGTCTTTTAAAAGACAAAGGGGCATATTCACAAGAAACTATAGCCGAATTAACAGCACTTTATCGCAGCCAAAGTCGTGATAAATTTACCTCCCCATTCACAAGCCGGTGTTAACAGCCCACAGTACCAGTTTACCCGCGATAGCAGCCGCAAAAAACATCGCCACAGAGGACCCCCGCAAATATCGCTAATGAGATGCAGAGTAGGCGTTCCCGTGCCAAAAGTCGAGACAACATCACACCTCAACATTCTCAACGACCAGCCACATCGGCGATAAAAACACAAAACAGGCGATAAGGCGCGTTAGCACCAGGAAATCTACACCTGCTCTGACCTGGTGTAAAGTCGGACGGCAGCCTGCAAACCAAAAGGGAGCACTTCCCAGGGCTACATCGGAAGGGCAACAGATGCCATGGAGCCACCCATCATGCGGCCCGGACACCCAAGAGGGCCACAACACCCACCGCCACCACCCCCAGGACCACCCCTCCCTGGCACCCCCCGACCAAAGACATGCCACATCAGCCACACCTAAACATGTACAAAACATTCCGCTTGATGTCGCACAATCACAACTGGTGACATGCATGTGTCGTCACAGAAATGAGCAGCACACATTCACTTTGAAGCAACAAATGAAACTTTATTAAAATGAACACCGAAATGAAATGAAGACACATGGCCGCTCCCCTCGGGACAATACGTAGGTCACAGCCTGTAAGACAAAAAACATGATGAGAAGGTGTGTCCTGCGCACATCAGAGGACAGAGAGAGAGCGAAGGAGAGAGAGAGGAAGAGACGGAGGGAGAGAGAGAGAGAAGAAGAGAGAGCGAGGAAGAGAGGGAGAGAGAGAGAGAGAGAGAAGAGGAGAGAGAGAGGAAGAGAGGGAGAGAGAGAGAGAGAGCCACCCCTGCGCACCCAGGCCACACTGCTCACCTGCTGCCACCGGTGTGTCTCCAACCACGTGCCGGTATGTATAGCAGGACACCAGGTCACACATCTGAGTAAGAGCCGTCAGCTGAAACAGAGTCCAGATACATGAGTGGCACAGTACACACACTTGCACAAGACAACATCGCCTGCCCGCCCATGCACACCCAGGCAGAGGCACCCCAACCCCTCCCGCCGCCCATCGGAGCATGCCCGCCCATGCACACCCAGGCCTCAATGCTCACCTTCTGCCACCAGCGCGTAGACAGGAGGTCCCACCACGTGCCGCTGCAAGCCACAAGCCCGGGGCCCGCGGACATGGCACCCTCCACATCATACAGCCCCGCTCCGCAGGCCACCAAGTCTCACGTTTGGTGCTGGGTCTTGATTACTCCGTGGCATAGGACATACCAGTGCACCCGGCACCATCGCAGGCTGCTCACCCGCTCAGCCCAATGGGTGCCACCAACTCTGGGATCCCGGAAGCGACGCCACGTGGCAGTAGGCCCACGCTGCCCGCTGGCTCTGGCATACACTGCGGTCCAGCAGGGCACACAAAACCTGAGCTGTCCGGACCGCCGGGACGGGGCATCATCGCTGGCTGCACACCTGCTCAGCAGCTTAAGGTGCCACTGACTCAGTGCACCCAAAGTCACCGTCCCGTGGCGGGGTGCCTGTGCCGTCCGCAAGGCCCCGTGTGCCACTAACCCTGTGCAACCCCAGTCTGCGCCACGTGGTGGTAGGCCCGTGCCGTCCACAAGGCCTCGTGTGCCACTAACCCTGTGCAACCCAAGTCTGCGCCACGTGGTGGTAGGCCAGTGCCGTCCACAAGGCCTCGTGTGCCACTAACCCTGTGCAACCCCAGTCTGCGCCACGTGGTGGTAGGCCTGTGCTGTCCTCAAGGCCTCGTGTGCCACTAACCCTGTGCGCAAAAACTCATGGGCCCTTAATGATTGAGAACCGTGGAGCGTCTGTCATCCAGTCACCACCGGCAGAGGGGAATGTGACGTCGTCTGCCCCTTATGTTGGCGGAGTCACATGGCCTGTGATGCCTGTGCCGGATGGGTGTGGTGTGCGTGCAAACCTGACCTCAGGGAGTGGCTGTGACATGCTGACAACTAGACCAGTGACCTGCACACCACCAGCGAGTACGCCTGCGACGGGTAGCAATGAGGGCCCCCCCTCGGAGCGTTAGCGGAGTGGTCTGGCCTGCCGTACGCCGGACCAGCGCAGGGCTTGCAACAATGACTCGTGGGCTCTGGGCGTGGTCAGTCCATGTCAGGGCAAGGAAGTGACTAATGCGTGTGTCCCTGTTGTAGTGTTCACGGGACCCGGTACACAAAATGCAATGTAGCACCCTCTGACTGGCATCCCACAGGATGAACATCATTGACGCAAGGGAAGTCACTGTCCCTACATTCATCCACACATTCACACATGCATGATGAAAGACATGACACAGCAGTGCGTCACTGGATGTTTATTGCACATCCAGTGCAGTTATGCAGCTGGAGCGGTACAGGGCAATGCCGAGCACACTACACAATATGGGCACGTGGAGGGCCAGCCAGAGTCCATCCGGGGATGACATGTACTGCAGAAGAGGAAGGGTACAGTCCGCAGTCTGGTCGCCGTGTCATTGGTCGTCAAAGAGGATGTGGCAGTCCATGTCGCTGTCCAAGGTGAGTGCATCGGAGTGTATCAGGGTCAGTGGAAGGTCATGAGGCCATATGCGGGACCAAGCAGAAACAGGCCAGGTGGTGGACATGTATGCTAGTGCCTCCTTCTGAGAGCCAACCCATCCACGTCCTCGTCCTCGGATGTGTGCTCTGCCCCACCTGTGGGTGTTGCAGTACCGGCTGCGGCACTGTGTGCCACTGACACATCAGGGGCCTGAGTGGATACGCCTGCCACACTGGGAGGCGCTGACACACCAGGGGGCGGAGATGTGGATGGTGTGGTGGCAGCCGCATTCATCAGCGACACGCCTTGTGGCAGCAATGCCATGATGAAGTACTGCAGGGCATGGTAGATCCCTGCAACATTTGATGGTGTGCAGCGGTGGCTGCCATCCTTTCCGCCTCCATCCGCACCATGTCCTCCATGAGCCTCCACATGTGTGCCAGCTCACGGCTGGCATCGCTGGAGCCACTCTGAGCGGACAGGTGTTTTTCTCTCCGTGTCATGACTCCAGCGATGTCAGTCAGGGCTGGTTGGAGACCATGGGGCGGACGTAGACACCCATGGATGGCGTCCAGTTTGGTAGCCATGAGGTCGAACCCCACCCGCACCTGCTCAGCCGTCTCCCTCTGGCCCTCCAGCACACGGCGTTGGAAGGCCATGTGTTGTTCCTGGGGGTCTTGGGAGAGTGCCGGGGCTGTGGGTGCCTCCTGCTGGTTGGTTTGGGTGGTGGGTGGGGTCTCATCGATGTGGCTGGGCTGCCCTGATCCTGGAGGTGAGTGGCGGATGAGGTCAATGATGTCTTGGATGGTTTGGGTGTCGATGCTGGTGTTGTCCTCGTCATCAGTGAAGAGTGGCTGGGACTGCTCTGCAGGAGGTGTTGACGATGCCCCTGTGATGTGAAGGGGAGATGGTGTATTACAATGTGTCCACATGTATGTAGCCGCATGGTACAGGTTGACATTCAGACAGCATGGCATTGTACATTGTGACAGTCTGTGGGTCTGGGCGAGGACCCAGGGTCATTGTGGGTGTGCACTGTGCCCTGCTTGCTTGTGCATGTGTGCCATTGTGGCCATCTCCACCCGTCCCCCAGTACCTGGTGGTCACTCACCCTGTTGCGGTTGTGTTGTGTCCTGTCGAGCAGTGTCCGGTCCCCCGACTCCAGCCACAGTCTCCACACTGATGACTGTCGACACCAGCTCCTCCATGTCATCCAGCTCCAGCTGTGGCGCTGGGCCCCCACCTCCGGTCTGCGTTGCTGCCTTCTGGTTGGCGGTGAGTTTCTCCTTGGTCTTCCGCATGATGTCATTCCATCGCCTCTTGACCTCGTCCATTGTCCGCTTGTGCTCTCCGTCAGCATTCACCTTGTCGACGATGTCCCGCCATATTCCAGTTTTGGTGCCCAATGACACGTTGGAGGTGACAAAGAGTTGTTGATGGTGTTCCATCACCTCCGTGACTATGATCCTGTTCGCCTGCGGACTGAACTTGGTCTTCCTTGTCTTCTTGTCCGTGCCCTTCCCTGTCCCCGAGGTCCCAGGCTGGTCGTCCGGGGTGCTTGTGGGGTTGCGCTCATCCTCTGCGCCTGCTCCGGCTGCCTCCATGGTGCTTGGGTGTTGGTCAGTTTGTGTGTGGGTGTTTTTTCTACTTTTATGGTGATTTTTGACGCCTGCCAGGTGTGTGTTGCAGGCCTGGCGCTGCTTGTCGCTGATTTCCTCATCGCGCTTTGGCCCATCGCCTGTTTTTTGGTGTTGTGGTTTGTGTTTTTATCTCCATCGTTGTGGTTGTATCGCGGACATTGTCCGCGGTTTCGGCAGACTATCGCTTGCTACCACCTTGTTGTGAATTCCACGTTGACACAGGGTTATTTTCCCGCAATAGGCTGCGATATTGAAAGTTGCGTTACGCTACTCTTGCGGTAGTTATCGCACGTTCTTGTGAATATACCCCAAAATGTTATACAGCAGCAAGGTACAATATCTACAAATCACAGCTTTTAAGCCCAGAATGGCGACCCTCTTAGGACTCATCCCCATCCAGTGAACGAATGTTACTGGTTTTATTTTATTTTATATCAATTATCTTCTCACTTCCATGTCATCAAACAACAGACCGAAGGATGCAGCTCATGACAATATCACTCCAATGTCCATCCACTAAATGTTCTCTTCTCTGTTCTGTAATCATAGACTTGGTACGTATTCCATTAAGGTTTGGGGTAGTAAAAATGAACCACCCAATCAGCTGTGTGACCCTCCAGATGACCCAGTTCCCTTCGACTAGTTTGATTTTCTCTTTCATGAAAGGAGGGATAGCCTGGTCCAGACAGTCATGTGTTCCCCAGGGAGGCTCAGTATAAGGACACATGCAACCACTGATTTTGTGTGTGCCTCCATGCATCACGAAGATTCACTCCTTTCCTAGGTGCAGGATATCATTTGGTATTGTGTATCTGATCAGCATGACTAGAACCCTATTCCAAGTAAGCCTGTACCTTAAAATTTTCACTCATCATCATATAGAAGTTAAAGTTGTAGTTGTATCTTAGATTGTGCTTGTTGTGATTTCACCTAAAGCACAGTAAAGTCCATTTGATACTAATTACTCGCTCCATGGACCAACAATGTCTCTTCTACCGATACTACAACTTCAACGTTAGCATGAGGAACACAGAAGGACTGTACACTCATATTAAACCTGACAACTTCTGCTGTCTGCCATAGCTTATGTAATAAAACAAAGAATTAAAAAGCAGTAAACAGAGCAGAGCTTTGTTTCCACCCCATTACAGACCTTCTGTATACGGGCATTTTATTGGCCAGCGGCTGTGTGATAGCCAAGCGGCTCTCTCTTGTTGCTAGGGGGTAGAGAGTGCTACCCTATGTCTTCTAAGCCTGTAAGTGACACTACAATGTAAAGCAACAGCCACGGTGCACGAAATCTCCTGATTGTGACCAAAAGTGTGACCACCCAGTCACTGCATGCACACTCTGTTAGAGGGCCCTAACATGAACAGATTGTGTTGTGCAACACACGCCAAATGAGACCCAGATGATGAAGATGGTCTACTGAGCAAATATGTAGCAGAATGCACAAGCCACTCAGATCCCATGCAGCTGAAAAAGTTCCACGGATCGGACGTGGCACAACTTTTAAGAAGTGTGACACGTGCAGCCCGCTTAGAGAATCAAGGTAACAAGGAGGCTGTCTGGGGAAGAAGTGGCAGAAGACAGGCATGTTATCCGTCTGCGGAAGCAGTGGACCAACAAGCCGAAGCAGGCAGGTAGAGAAAAAGAGGCATAGCACGTTGGCGAGAGCCCTTCAATGACCAAGGATGGCAGTTCGGGAATGACCCCTTCGGTGTGATGGAGATGACCACTTCAAAGACTGAGGACAGTGACAATGATCTTAAATGTACGTCATGAACCTCCGCTTTGGCAGCTACAGATGGGGTGGGGTTCGTGATGGGCCTCTTCTGTCTGCAGCTCGGCAGATACAGTCTCATAATTAACGTGAAAGGTTGGGTGAGAATGTGAGTGAAAGGATGTACGTAAGGATGGATGTGTGAGTGTAAGAGTGGATGGATGGATGAGTGAAAGGGTGGGTGGATAGATAGATAGTTGATAGATGGACAGACGGATGGATAAGTGAAAGGATAAACAGATGTATGAGTGAGCGAAAAGATGGATGGATGAGTAAGTGAAAGGATGGAGGGATGGATGAGTAAACGGATGGAGGGATGGATGAGTAAAAGGATGGATGGCTGCATGAAAGGGTGGATGAATGAGTGAAAGGGAGGATGATGGATGAGTGAAAGGATGGATGAGTAAAAGGATGGATGATGATTACAAATTTAAATGTAAGGATGGATGAGTGAAAGAATGAATGGATGAGTGTAAGGGAGGGTGGCTGGATGGTTGGATGAAAGGGTGGATGGCTGATGAGTGAACGGTGAATGGATGGATGGCTGAGTGAAAGAATAGATGGATGAGTGAAAGGATGGATGGATGGATGGATGAATGAAAGGATGGATAGGTGGGTGGAAGGGTAAATGGCTGAGTGAAACGATGGATAAATGAGTAAAAAGGAGGACAGAGGGAGAGAAAGTTTGGATGGATGAGGTGAATGGGCGGATGAATGGGTGAGCGAAAGGATGGATGGATAAGTGATGGAGATGGAGGGACGATGGGTGAAAGGATGGATGGGTGAATAGATGGGTTTGATAGATAGGTTTGGAGATGGATGGATAGCTTTGGTTATGGATGAGCAGATGGATGGACAGAAGGACGGAATGGTGAAAGACTGAAATATGAATGGATGACAGAATGTAGATGTAAAATGGTGAACATCAGCGGGTGGATGGAAGGATGAAAGGATGAATGGATAGATGTTTGGATGGAAGAGAAAAGAGAGCTCTTCTGGGGAGGTAGCAATGACTTGCTTTGCTTACTTAGGGCGATAAGAGCTTTGTTTCAAAGTGGGGGGTATTTTAATTTTCTGCCTACTCCCTTGATGTATGTGTTAAGCTCCCAAAGCTCAAGGCTTTGTGTCCTTCAAAATGCTGTTCTGGAAAATAACAGAGACTGAGGAAAAGTTCCAGAATAGGCTTTCTGTAGGAGCAGCAGTGTAGGAATTGAGAGTGGAAGGCCCAAGACAGAGGTGGTCCCGTGGTGCACTAGATGTTGGCAGTACGATGAGATGGTCAAGGAGTGGTGAGAGAGGAGCAGTGTTGGAGTGGTGGTGCACTACACATGAGTGGGTGTTGTGGATCGCAAAGGAGAAGGACAGGAGAGGCAGAATAATGAGGATCACATGGACAGTGCAATGGAGGCTTTGAGGGAAGATGATTGGAATACTATGAGGGGTTGGGAGACAGATGGGGTGGAATGGGACCAGGATTATGCTCAAGGATTGCTGACTTGTTGGTGGACATAGCGGGTGGCACACATACTGTTCAGAGCAAATGCGGTTTAAGGACCAGAGGTTCCTGATTATGTAGCTGAAAGCATAGAAGAGAGTTTTTGAGAGTGGTGAGCTTAGAGAAGCAAGCTGAGTATTGTTTTGGAAAGGACTGATAGTGCTTTCGGTAGGTCTTGGATATGGAGAGATTGATAAGTCTGCAAAAAGAGAGGGATTCAAAGTTACCTAGGCAATAGGGCCTACTGGTTATGCCAAGGCAGGGTATATTTGTTTTTTGAAGCTTTGTGTTCAGACTGGTGACTATCAAAGAAAACATTTAGGTCAAGTATTGTGTCACCATCCCCAAATAGTTACACAGAGAGATCTGTTTGAAGGAAGAATCAATGAAAGAGCAGTGTGAATAGGATTGGCGACTTAGACTGCAAACCGAAGTTAAGAATTTGGCTTTGGCATTTGTTGTTTAGGCCACCATGCTGTGCAAGAAGAACCATAAGGATATTGTTTCACTACTGGAGTAGTTGGATATCATTGGACAGGAAAATTGTAGTTTTGGAGCCACAGTATGGCTTCGATATGACGAACAGCGCTGCTCAAGAAAGGGGAAGATGGGAGTGTAGAATGGGAGAAATGGACAGTGATCTGACATCTCATGGCACCTCTGAGGTCACTTGTGGCAAGGTATGTGACCAATGGACATCCATTACCCACTTCCCCTCCCTTTTCAGGGCATGCTTCCCTGGGAGGGATGGGCACATCTGCGGAAACAGAAGGTCCTTAAATAGGAGTATGCAGATCATACAGCAAGGGGCTATGCACAGGTGTGCTCACAATGTGCTGGAACACATGTATTGTATCGGTATGCAAATGTATTTAGGAGAGGAGACAATTCTTATAATAGGTAAGAGGAGGGAAAAGGGGGCCTTTCACGCAGAGCCCGTACACCAGTTTAGAATGATGTTTCATGCCAGTGGCTGGCATACTACACTGACAGGGACAGCGTGGTTTACCACAAACATGGGTTTAAGGTGGTTTCTATATTCCATATGGCCATCCCCTTGAATAATATTAGGGAGAAATCCTAGCTTTGTATGCTTACCCAATTTTTAGTTAGAGAAGGAAGTTCACAAGGGTAGTATGGAGTGGCCTTACGAAAGACTGCTAACGGCACACCAAATTTTATACCCACTGAGCATTATACCCAAGAAGATGGCTTGTGAATACAGGTTGATGTCCAGCCTATCACAGCCAGGAGGAGATTGTGAATGAATTTTACCTGTATAGAGGATTAGAAGGTTTGTTCGCATTGATAGGGGTTTACAGTTGGAAAATAGGTGCGGATTGTGTGCTGTGATGGCTAGGGATGATATGTGATATCGTTTTAGGCTGCTGCTGGTGCATTCAATACATTTCTGCCTCTTAGGCATGCATCTAGTGGATGTTCAGTGCCCTGTGTGGTGTTTGAACACTTTAGCGCCTTCCTGGATTCGGTTGTCAGATGGCGGACAGGGTGTAATTCCGTCTGACATTATCTAGACGACTTCCTCTTTGTGGGGGCAGAACATGTCAGCAACCATTTCTCTGCACTTTAAATATTTGGCTGTGATTCGAGAAATGACTCAACATCATATGATTCTGGGCAAACCAATTAGGCGCAGATTTATTAAGGGCTTGCATCGCTGTTGCGTCACGCAAGGCGGCACGAGGCAACGCAAGCCCTTAAATCAGATTCACTAATCCACGCAAAGCCACCTTGCTTGGCTCTGCATGGCTTAGTTAATCGGAGGTAACGCAAGGCACCACAAGTCGCTGCCTTGCCTTACTCTGCATTGGGAAGACATTCCATGAGTGGAGCGGCGTATTCACACGCATCGACCCATGTTTTTAGGCATATTCCCAGAGTTACTAAGACTTGCGAATGCGGAAATGCGTTTAATGATATACCATCCCAACAGAGGTGTAACAAGGGGAAATATCTTTAT
The DNA here is from genome assembly GCA_963921515.1 of Calotriton arnoldi. Classification (NCBI taxonomy): domain Eukaryota; kingdom Metazoa; phylum Chordata; class Amphibia; order Caudata; family Salamandridae; genus Calotriton; species Calotriton arnoldi. The sequence continues at coordinate 121,073 of CAWUFW010016055.1, forward strand.
TTCTCCTCTTTATTTCCTCTTTTTGCATGTCTGCATTCCGCAGCACACATAGAAATAGAAACATTCCTCTGAGGGTTCTTTTTAAGCAGGAAGGTGCCCCTTCTACACAAAAACAATCCTGTCTGTAATACAGGCACACGTGCACCATACTGCAAGGGTGCCTGCATTGGCGAAAGCAGCACATAGTGTGCCAGCACAGTGAGAGAGCAGTATTAGTATGGATGGCGCATTCCAGCTCTCTTCATTTGATGCAGTGCAGCAAGTTGTCTTGCTCGTTGTGCTGCGCCAAATCATATTAACTCTGGGCCTCAATCTCTTGGTGCCTAATAATGTGACACTTCTTGTTCACTTGTAAAGAGTTCTGATGCCCGCAGGCCAAGTTCGCACGGTATACAAGTACAAAAATAATGGATGTTCCATTGGCCAGCAACAAGACAGAAAGTGACAGAAAGCCCTGTACCTGTGCATGTGTTTTTGGGCAATTAAATTGAATTTGGTTGGGATGGACTGCAGATTACCAGCTGGCAAACTGGAGAGTTTGAGAGTTCTGATAAGTGCTGTGAAGTCGCTGAGGAAGTCTAAATTGAGATCAGTGAAAAAGCTGCTAGAGCTACTGAACTTCGCCTGCAAGGTGATGGTAACTGACAGGGCATTCTGCAGGAGGTTACCCTTGATGACAGTTTTTGAGCGCAGGTTGCATCATGAGGTAAAGTTGAATATTTCTGAAAGAGAAGATTTGGAAGTTTGGGAGGCGTTTCAAAGCAATTTCAGTGGAAAATGCATGAGGGTGTTTGAGGGTGAGCAGTGCCTGTGATGTGACGCAACTGGACCTACATTTGTGTGAACTTTTTGTGCCTTTTTCTGAACTCTTTGTGCCTTTTTCTGAACTGTTGTGCCTTTTTCCAAATTATTTTGCCTCCTTCTGAACTTTTACACTCTTTTCAATCTTTTTCAATCCTTTCGGGCCAGATTTACGACCATTCAGTTTAGCGAGTCGCAAATTGCACAGAATTGCGACTCGCTAAACTGAATGTACAACAGTGTCTCAGACACTGTTTATGATTTCCAATGGGGTCGCAAATTGCATGCCTCATCAATATTCATGAGGCAAGCGCAATTTGTGACCCCATTGGGAATGGCTAGCACTCACGGGGATGGTGGCCTGCTGGGGTCAGCAGACCACCATGTCTGTGACTGCTTTTTCAATAAAGCAGTTTTTTTTAAAATGCAGCCCGTTTTCCTTAAAGGAAAACGGGATGCATTTAAAAAAGAAAAATGAAACTTTTCAGTTTAATTTTTTAAGGGCAGGCAGTGGTCCCTGGGACCTCTACCTGCTCTTAAAAAATATTTTCGCACCCATTCACAAAGGGGAAGGGGTCCCCTGTGGACCCATTCCCGTTTGCGAGGGGTTTACCACCTACTTGAAGTAGGTGGTAAACTGCGATTGATTTGCGACCACAAATGTGGTCACAAAACAATCATACATTGGTGTTAGACTCGCTATTAGGAAGGGACGCCCTTGACACGCCCCTTCCTAATACCGAGTCGCAAACCATATTTTGCGAGTCGCTAATAGGTTAGCGACTTGCAAAATATGGTTTGTGCATGGGGCAGACCAATTTGTCAGTCGCAAACAGGCCGAATTCCCATTTGCGATCGCAAAAAACGGTCGTACATCTGCCCCTTCATCCTTTATTTCTTGTGCTCCTTTCAGGCCCTCATAGCCCCCGTGCTTTTCCCTCATCCCACCTCCCCGCTCCTTACCTGTTCTCCTTTGTTTTCTTGCTTCTTCCCGTATCTTCTTCCCACCCTTCCTATCCCTGCCCACTGCCCCCCTGCGCTCCTCCCCCTCCCAAATCCTACTTAATGGAAGCCACTGCACGACCCCATTGAGCAGGTGCCTAGGCCCAAGCTCCCCCTCCACTTACCTGGTCCTTTGATCAGTATAGGCCTTCTGAACGCAGCCTTGCACCTCCTGCAGCCTCCTTTCTCTGCTCTCTCTCCCTCTCACACCTTCCCTCTTGTGACCCAATTCTGCCTCTTTCCTCTTCGCTTCACACTCTTGTGCCTTCTCTGAGCGTTTCACTCTTGTACCTTTTCTGAACTTCAATGCCTTTTTCTGAACTTTTGTGCCTTTTTCCAAACTCTCTGTGCTTTTTTCCAAACTCTCTGTGCCTTTTTTCTTTTGCCTTTGTGTCTTTTTTCAAACTCTTCCTGCCTTTTTCTGAACTTCTGTGCCTTTCTCAGAACTCTTGTTCTTCCTTCTGAACTTTCACATTCGTACTCTTTTTAGTCTTTTACAATTCTTTTGTCCTTCCTTTTTCGTGCTCCTTTCAGGCCTCCCAAAGCTCTCCTCCCATGCTTTTTCCTCCTCCCGCCTGCCCCGTTCCTTACCTGCTCCCCTGTGCCTTCTTGGGGGCATATTATCAAGGACGGCGTTAAAATTATCGCCGGTTTAGCGGCAGAAAACTGCCGCTAAAGCGGCGATAATGGAAGCTTGATAATATGCCCTGGAGAATTCCAATAGAAGCCCATGTTCACACCAGAACATGGACTTCTGTTGGAATTCTCAAGAGCATATTATCAACTCCATTATCGCCGCTTTAGCGGCAGTTTTCTACCGCTAAACCGGCGATAATTTTTAACTCTGTTCTTGATAATATGCCCCTAGATTCTTCCTGCATCTTCTTCCCACCCTTTCTAGCCCAGCCTTCCACCCTCTGTGCTCCTCCCCCTCCCAGGACCTACTTAATGGTGGCCTCTGCACAACCTCATTGAGTAGGTGCCTAGATCCAAGCTCTCTCCTCCACTTACCTGGGACTAGTCCTCTAATCAGATTAGGCCCTTGCCGACCCAACTTTGTGCCTCAAGGTCCCACCTCGCTCCTCCTGCAGACTCCTCTCTCTGCTCTTTATCACGCCTTCTCTCTTGTGCCCCACTTCTGCCTCTTTCCTTTTCACTTTCCATTCTTGTGCCTCCTGTGAACTTTTTACTCTTGTGCCTTTTCTGAACGTGTGTGCCTTTTTCTGAACTCTTGTGCCTTTTTCTGAACTTTCTATACCGTCCTACATCAATCATCGACTGAACATCCATCTACCCACAAGACACCTGCGCTCCTCCTCAATTGCCCGCGCGCACATCCCCCGCATCCATCACAGCCGCAGCGGCGGCCGATCCTTCTTCTACATCGCTGCCAAGACCTAGAACAACCTGCCCCTCCAACTCCGAAAGGCACCCTCCCTGGCAGGCTTCAGAAAGAAACTCAAGACCTGGCTTTTCGACGGAGACACGGCCACCTCAGTGTTCAGATACCCCTAAGGGTGGCAGTGCTGCGCTATATAAATGCTGATTGAATGAGTGATTGATTGATTTTCTGGACTCTTTGTGCCTTTTTCAGAAGTTTGGTCCCTTTTTCTGAACTCTTCGTGCCTTTTTCGGAACTTTGTGCCTTTTTCCAAACTTTCAGGAACCCACAGCCCCCATGCCCCTTCTCGCTCTCTTTTTCGGAACTTTGTGCCTTTTTCCAAACTTTCAGGAACCCACAGCCCCCATGCCCCTTCTCGCTCTCTTTCCTCCTCCCGCCTCTCCCACTCCTTACATGCTCTCCTGCGTCTTCTTTCTTCTTCCTGCATCTTCTTCCTGCCGTTCCTAACCCCACCCCGAGCGCTCCTCCCCCCACCCAAGACCTACTTAATGGCGGTCACCAAGCACCACGACCCCTGGTCGGATAACCCTCCGCTGCTACTCAGCAGCGACCCTTCTCATGCTCAACTCAGGATGCCTATCCACCCGTTGCTGCTGCACTGCATTTTCTGAGCACGGTAGGGCCCTTCTCCAACTCCCACTGCATCTTTACCTGCAGCATTAGGCCCTCACTCTCACTCTCAACCGATACTCCGACTCCCTTGCCAGCCTCTCACAATCTCACCTCACCAAACAACACACCAGACCCTCAGCAAACACGCACATGTATACTCAAGCCCGCTCACTCAAAAACATACACAATTGAAATCTGAAACCTCCTCAGCAGCAGCGCACCTGACCTCCTCTTCCTGACAGAAGCCAGGATGAGCCTCATCTCATCTCCTGACATCACTGTGGCCATCCAAGCAGTATACAAGATCACACGCCAGGACCACCTTCACATACCCATTAGGGGACATGTCATCATATACATAGACACCCTCAATTGTTCAGTTTCCACAGGCCCAGACATCACTTTCATGTAAGACATGCACTTCAGCCTACAAACTAACGACGGGTTCACCCTTAAGGGCACCCTAACTTACGGACCACCCGGACCATGAAGAAACTTCAGCAACCTCATTGCTGCCTTCATCGCCCTCTCACTTTCAACTCCAAGGACTTCCTTCTTCTTGGCGATTTCAACCACTGCTCCACCGACCTCCGCATGAGCCTGGACAACATGGGACTTTCCCAGCTCATCATGAACCCCACACACAGCACAGGAAACACTTTAAATGTAGTCTCTAGCAACAGCATCAACTACCACTTCACCTCACCACTCACATGGACCGACCATTCCATCATCCACTTCAAAATCTCCACAGCACAAGCAAAAACTCGCATAGGCACCAACCTACCAAGCTGGAAATGGAACAGAACAATGGAAACTGACCTGGCAGTGCACTCGAAACAGACCAACCCAACACCATCAACAACCAAGTAGAGGACATCACCAACTTTAACCAGCAGATTTCCATCTGTGCTGATGCTCTTGCACCCATCAAGACTTACCAACAAACAGACCGACTGGTACATGAAAGAACTCCAGGACTCCAAAATATACTGCAACAGCTAGAAAGGAAATGGAGAGCCAACTATGACGACGACGCCAGATCAACCTCAACAGCTCTCAGGCACTATCACCACCTTCTAGGATACACCACAAGAAGATCCCTCATCGACCAGACTGAAGCTAACTCCAACAACGGAAAAGAGATCTTTGCCATCAAGGAGTTCAGTACCCCAGAAGCCTCAGCCAACTCCATCACCCCCTCCCAAGAACTCTGTGACAACCTCAACCAACTTTTTCCACAGCAAAATTGAAAAGTTCTAAAATAACTTTGAAAAACAACCGAACTCCAAGGACATCATCAGCAATCTGCCCACCTCCCCCGCAGACACACCTATAACCAACTGGAAAACACTCACTGAGGAAGACACCACTTCAATCATCAAAATCGTCCACTCCGCTGTCCCCACAGACCCCCTGTCCACATCATATCTACAACCTAGGAGAGCCATTGATGAGCAAATTCCTCACTCACATTATCAACTCCTCCATCGTTTCCACAACCTTCCACAAGGCCTGGAAACATTCTGCAGTTTCAGCCGTCCTCAAGAAACCTTTGACAATCCTCAAAGAGATGGGCAACTTCCACCCCACCTGCTGACTACCGTCCCCAGCTAAAGTCATAGAGAAGGCAATTAACCATCAACTCACCAACAAGTCCTCCATGGCCAGATCCAACTTCACCAAATGCATGAGCTGCGTAGCAGAATAGATAATAACCAATTGCCTGAAACTCAACTTGACGGAAGACGGAAGTGCTGATCAAGAACTCCCCCTGGAACTTCATCTGGTGGCCATCAGACCTTGGTCCAGCACCTATACCCTCTAACTATGCAAGATACCTGGGAATCATCTTAGATGACAAACTCAACATTGCCTCACTGGGTGAACACCGTCAGCACCTCCTGCTTCCATGTACTACGCATCCTCAAAACAACTTCAAATGGATCCACATGAGCACCAGGCATACCGTCACACAAGCCTTAGTCACTAACAGACTACACTACGGCAACACATTCTATGCCGGAATCTCCAGCCACCTCCTCCACCAACTTCAGACCATCCAGAACGTTGCAGCTAGACTCATCCTGGATCTCCCACGTCACACACCCATCACACCACACCTCAGAGAACTCCACTGTCTGCCAATACACAAACGCTGCCAATTAAAACTCCTCATGCATGCGTACAAGGTACTGCACAACATAGGGCCAGCATACCTCAACTGCTGCATTCGCTTTCACCAACCCACAAGCTTCCTATGCTCAGCCTCACTCTCACTCACACCCTCCCCCCGTAACTGCAAAAGCAGAACGGGCAACCTAGCCTTCTCTTACGTTGCACCCAAAACATGGAACGACCTACCTCCACACATCAGAGCCTCCTCCTTGCTCCTTAAATTCCGTAAGAGACTGAAGACCTGTCTCTTCAACTATCCCCCAGCAGAAGACCTACACACCTGCTCCAGCACCTGCAAACCCTTCAGTGATAAGTTACGATCTACAAATTCATATAACATAACATAACCAGGTTTAGTGTGTACTGGTATGGTGGACTGCGGCCTGTTGAGGGAGTGTAGAAGAATTAAGTATAGCCTACCCTTCTTGGATTTTTTCCAGTGATTGTTGGATTGGGGATAAACACTACACAATAGCAAAATGGTAAACAGGTAAAGCACAAAGAGCATGTTGTTGAACAAGTTTTTGGGAATGATTGTTTGATAGGTTTGCTCTGAGTGTGGAGATTCATATTTGTAATATTCGTGGAGTGATGAATAAAATAGCCAAAACACTATGTCATTCACGCAGTGCTAAATGTGAGCCGGTCTTTGTAGGAGCTCAACGCCTGGACTTATTTTAAAACATCTGCAGTTATTTATAAAAGATTTCCATATGGTAACGCTGTCTGCCCTTTTTTGAGCAGAGCAGATCAGTAGTGTATTACTTAAAAATCAATGTTCTTGAAAAATATGAGAGAACTAGAAATTCCAGGCCATCCATACATCTCGAGGTGACCTGGAACAGTCCAAAATGTCACACTTGTAGAAGTGTGATCGTTAGGAAGAAAGGATGGCACTGACATTCAGCAGCAGTGGCAGGGGCTGTGGGTGGTACCAGCTGCAGTAGAATCCTGAAAAATACCCTGGGACCTGGTACTTATATGATGACAAATTAAGCACTGCGGGGCAGATTTACAAACCCCTTGCGTCACTTTTACGCTGCCGTTGCGTCACTTTTGTGACGCAATGGCAGCGTAAAAAATATGGAAAATTTACAACGTGACGCATCTAGGGAGATGCGCCACGTTGTAAAGCCCTGCGTGATATTATACCTGCGTCAGGTATAATGTATGCAGGGTGGGCGTTCCCACGCAGGAAAGCCTCGTAAAAGTGATGCAGTGAAATCTACAAGATTTCACTGCGTGACTTTTAGGACGCCACTGTGTCAAAACCTTAGGCCTGCTTGAAGCAGGCGTAAGGAGTGACGCAGTGTATTGGGAATAGGCCGCAACACGCATTGCTGGAGTTGCGTCGTGCTTGCGACACGACTCCAACAATGCGTGACTTTTCCACCAACAGATGTGTCAGAATTTCTGACGCATCTGTCAATCCTTGCGCCATAGTGCGCCGTATTGTAAATACGGCGCATCTATAGTGGCGCAAGGGTTTTTCACGCAGGCGCAGGGAAACTGACGCATCTAAGATGCGTCAGTTTCTTGTAAATCTGCCCCTGCATTCATAGTTGACATGATTCCATAGACTGGCATCAGAGGAGAGTGGATGGCACGCAGGGTGCCCAGGGAGCTGCAGCATTTGGGCTTGTGAATCTAAGGTAGCTGATGGAGCAGTCCTTGACCCCATCAGCATTAGAAACTCGCCGAGCAACTTGAAGAAAACTGTTTTTGCGTCTACAAGTTGTAGTGACAGAGACAAGGAAGGGCATTTGTTGAAGAGGAGAAATATGGAGAGTTACGTAGTGCAGCTTCTGAATTGGGGTTTAGCTCCTGCTACCATAATATACAGATTGGCTCGGTTAGAGTTTTGGGGCAAGATGTTTTGAGGATATGAACCAATAGTCAATGGGCTATGTCAGAGGATGCTGGAAGTTTGGCCATATTTCAGGGAATAGGGTGGACAGCAGGAGACTGGTAACTTCAACTGATTTGAGATGGCTGGACTCTGGAGAGAGTTTGGCGGATGTGCATTAAATGTAGCCATGGTCTTTGGGGCCTTCCGGGTGTCCATAATGGTTGCAGGCGAGAGCAGGCATCGGTTGATAGGGAATGAAGGTGAGTTCCAGGGGGGATCGGGGCGTTTCTTTTCGGGCCGAGCAAGATAGACCAAAGTGGTGTGGGAAGACGTGTATGTTACTTATAGGACAGCGTAGTGTACAGTTTACAAGCCCTTGCACTGCCCAGGTCAAACAGGATTACTTTAGAAGCCATCCTAGAGTCATTCGATGATCATCCAACTACATTAGAAGTCATTTTCACATCATCAGACATCATCAAGCTCTTGAAGTCATCAGCAAAGCTTAAAAGCTCTGCTTGATGATTTGAGGATGACTTGAAAATTAGCATCTGATGACTTTAGAAGGTGCCATTATTCATGATGATTTAAGGATGACATGAAAATGAGTATCTGATTACTTTACAAGATTACAGGATGAGATTGTCCCTGATGACTTTAGGATGATTTGAAAATCAGTACCTGATTACTGCAAAGGTACCAATGTGTTTTCAATAAGATGTTTTTCTTCTGGTGATTTTAACACGAATTGCTGGTTACTTCACGAGCATGTCCACCGTTCTGGTTTCAGTTTGCTAGAAAAATTCTAACCGTTGGATGATTGCACGATTAATTGCAGATAAACGCAAAATGGCATATAACTTTTCTATTATACACAACCGAGCATACAGTGTGCTTTAGAGAACTGTGAATAAGTCAAATGTTATTTTTTAACACATTTATTTGTTTTTGGCACTTTCTTTTCGTACAAAATGGGTAAAACAAGCATCCACTGTTAAAATCATCAATGGTGGCTCTCCAACCTTCCTTGATCCAACTGGTTTCCTCAGGGTCCTTTGAGAAGGGCCCTGAAACCGTAAAATATCAACCGCGACTTTCCCTGTGTTATCCTATGGGGAAACAACTATTACAACACAGTCATTACAACGCACTACCTTTACAACGCAGCTGTTACAACGCAACTGCCTTTACATCGCATGCCTTTACATCGCATGCCTTTACATCGCATGCCATTACAACGCATGCCATTACAATGCATGTCACTACAACATGTGCTATTACAACGCATACCATTACAACGCATGCAATTACAACGCATTATAAGGTAAGTAAAGGAGATTTTTAGTTTTAGGGTGGGTATGGGTTTTGGGGTACATGGGAATAGTAATTTTAACCCCTACACTATCCAACACTAACCCTACTGTTGCACTCACTGGAGTGGGAATAGTAATTTTACCCCTACACTATCCAACGCTTACCCCACTGTTACCCTAAAAGTATTATGCGTTATAATGGTATGCGTTGTAATGGTAAGCATTGTAATGGTAGTTTTTAAAAATGCGCGGTAATGGCATGTGTTGTAAAATCGTGCGATGTAATGGTAGTTGGGATGTAAAAACCGCATTGTAAAGGCATGCGTTGTAATTGTTTGTGTTGTAACGTCATATATTCTCCTATGGACACTTGACCAGGTGTAACACCTCTGCATCCGAGGGCCCCTAGCTACTTACCTTTGGTGGTTGTGTGCTTCCTCTGGCTTCTTCATCCTTGGATATCAGTCCTGGTTTGGTACTCACCTCGCATTCTATTTTCTTAGTATTTGGTTTGGCGGCCCCATAGGAGCCCATGTGTTTTCTATGCTTTACTTACCTGTTCTGAAGTATATTTCTAGGTGTATTGATATCTCCGGGTAGGAGATATACCAAAGTAGTTCTAGTGTTTTGTTTAATAAATATAGAAGTATTTTTCTAACACTGGTGTGGTTCTTTCTTGTGTGTAAGATTCACTGACTGACTGTGTGTTAATGTACATGCTTTACACCCTCCTGAATAAGCCTTAGCTGCTCTCCACAGTTACCCCTTCACAGCTTTGGTAACAGGGACCATTACAACTAATACTAAGGATTGCCTGGACTCAGTGCACGGTGCCTCACGAATTGGTGCACACCATATACTGAGCCAGCCTCCTACGCACATTCCTTTCCATCGATCAGTTAAACAATTCTTCTGTAGATGGTAAGAACTGGTAAAAATACAAGGCGAGAATTGAGGGAGATTACAGGGAGAGAGAGATAATGAAAGGCAGGAAGAAGAAACTTGAAGGAAATGGTTAGAGGGATAATGATGAGGAGCTGGAGAGATTGTATGCGGTGCAAGAGATTTGAGGGGACGGGAAAAGATAGTAGAGGCTGCTGCTGGTAGGGGCTGGGAGACAGAATGGTATAAGGTGTAGAAATGCAAGAGGAATAGTGTAAAGAAAAGTAAGTAGTATTGGTGGCTGTGATAAAACTTGAAGGAGAGGAGGATAGTGAGTAGAGTTTAAGAGGAAGAGAGAAAGTGACAAAACACAGTAGGTTAGTAGAAAGAAGTCAGGAAAGGAGGGAATGGGGACTGGAGGAGAGGGCCCGACCGGAGATGGACTAATGTCTTGAAATGACATTTTTGTGACACCCTGGTCCTCACTGTTCGTAAAGGAGATGTGGCAAAACACAAGAAGGTGCAGCGGTCATGTACTCCAATGCTTTGATGATTTTCACAGACAACCTTTGAAATGGTTAAAGGAGGATGGGGGGGCATAGAGTGTATGTTGCGGGAGGTCTTGTAATTGATGCCCTGAGGTTCAGCGTCGTGTATTATTTTTTGCATCACTTGACATAGTAGGAGCCTACTGCAGAAGGCAGTTGTAGGCATGGGCAGGGCCGGACTGGCCGTAGCGGGCACCGGGCGTTTCCCCGGTGGGCCGCCAGGGTGGGGGCCGGTTTTGTGCCCCAAGGGGGCCATTTTTGTTACCGGGGGCCGGAAATATCAGCCCCCTGTAACAAAATCGGCAGCAACCGGCCCTAACAAACAGCTCGGCCACATCCCTTTTCTCCCCCTGGGAGGCAGCCAAGCAGTTTGCCGGGCCGGTTTTGGTTCCCAGTCCGGCCCTAGGCACGGGATTCCTATAATGTATTTACTAATCTGACCAGCAGTGCTTTGAAAGGGGCTGTCTTGAAGATGTTTTTAAAAAGTGTATTTTGGCATCATGTGCATGCCTGCTTTGTTTAATCAATCGGTGTTTACAGTACATGGGTTTAATAGCGCAAATACATTTATGTACCATTGGGAGCCTTCATTACATAATTTTACGTACAAAATAACCAACTCACTGGGCCCACCTGTTCTTTCCATCCCCCTTTGACAAGATTCCATATGCTATGATGAAAAAGATGGTATGATCTCAGACTACGAATGGACAAGCTACACCAGCAGTAAGACAGATTTAAAGATCCCCATTAGTACACAATTGAAGAGAGTAGGATAGATTAATGAGGTGTGGCAGAAAACTGGTTTTGGGTGATAGTATAAGACGAAAGAGATTGTATGATAAATGGTTGGACTAAACTTACGCTGTCTTGACATACTTAATTCTGTTGAGTGCTGATACATGTCAATTGTATCAGTGGGAAATGTATGTGCTACAGTAGTAGTCAATCACTTGCTTATGTACAAGATCAAAGACTTTAGCCTACGTCATCGTGTCTATTCCTCTGGTAGCAAGCACCCATATTCACCAATCAGCAATTCATTCTTTTACACTCTTCCTGTTAGTTAATAACCCAAACCAATGGCTAGCACCCACCAACCTTATTTTGGAGAAACATTCAGAAAATACCACTTTCTTGCAAAAGTTACTGGGAGACACAAACAGAGTGAAGGAAAGGTGAGGCAGAAAGAACTTAAGAAAGAAGCAAAAGAGAGAGAGGAATAAAGTGGACGAGTGTGCAAAGGAGAGTGGAAGCATGTGCAGGGACTCTCTCTTTCACAAAAGTGGGTAAGTCAACAAATTAACAGGTCGAGCCAACCCCGAGTCGGGCCAAGGGTCTGTCCTGTTGTCTCTTACAGCCAGTGTACGAGCCGAGCCCTGCAACTGTTTGCCATTTAATCATACAACAAACATCACATAAAATATGATAAAGTCCCTTCAAAATTCAAAAACGTTCATTTCTTTAACATTTGGAAGCTTGGACATTGATACGTCCACATTATAGCGCTGCACTGAAAAGTACTTCTTAAAAGTGAAGCATTCCTGTCCCCACCTTGGCGACAGTGCCATTGGTGAACTAAGAGTCAAGGCAGTTGTCATGTGAACCCAGTAAGTGTCCCAGATTCTTTTAGCTAGATCAACATTATAGTCTACTAAATCAAAGTCGGTAGGTTATTGCGGAAGAGCACTCCGAACACTAGGTGCTGTGCCCAGAGCATTATTGAGTTGGCAGTTTTAAGGAATGAAGGATTTTATTTGTGGGAGTGAACAGGGGATAGAACGTACATTTACATTCATTAGAACACAGTTTTTTTAAAACATTGTTCACATTTACAAAAGGAGGCAGGGCAGCACAACCTGGAACCACGATAGTGTTGCCCACATTATCTCTAAACAGGGCAAGAATCAGTTTACTGATAACAAAATAAGACAGACCCTCCCCCCAAATATCAACCAATTTTCTCTTAATGCAAACCACAAACTATGTTGCAAGACACATGATAAACATTGTGCTGCTCAGACGTCATTAATTTTCTACTGATGAGGCCCCGGTTACTTACAATATAATTACTGCATCAACCCTGAATGCGCTGATTTTACCTTTTAGATTGTGATGTTTTTGGTTGTGCATTTTTATACAAAGGTGAAATATTGCTTTTCGATTTGTAATAAACAAAAAGGACAGAGATGGTGCTTTGGCATGGATAGCAAAATATACTCAGCGCCAATGGTGGAAATTGAATTTAATTCACCTAAAAGTGGAAAGACTATGCTGGTTCTATTAGTGAACTCCCCGTGACCTGGATACTGCTGCCCAACGATGAATAATGTTATTCCTACAAGCCAGCATTGCAATCACGGTATTTTTGTGAAACAAACATTCAAAAGAAACGCACTACAACCGGACAAGGAAGTGAAGGAACTATATTGAGGCCCATGGTTAGTACTGACAAGCTTGTAACGCGAGTCTCTAGTTTTCATTTTGTCTTATGGGTAAAGGAAAACATAAAAGGACACAGGCATTGAAAAAATATTAAACAGTCCGATCTGTTTTATATGGAGAAACAATACAGGGAAGGAAGCTGGGACTCGAACCCGGGACCGTGAAATTAAAAGAGCAGTTCTTACCGCTCGGCCAATTAGCCCTGCCAAAAAAACACTTAGAAATGGCATACATGTTTTATTTTCCAAATTCCCACTCTCTGCTTCCCCCTCACCTTTAAACAGGTACCTGAATAAATCATAAGTTGAACTACAAATGCCCTACGCACATCCGGGGGCGCCGGAAGTGACGTCATTGCACTGCAGCACCAATGGAATACCGTGAGGGTGCAATGGTGCATGTGGCACGAAGACGCGGACTCTCTCTCTTTTTATTCTTTTTCAGAGTTTTGCGCACATGTGCTAGCAAAGGAAAACTGCATGCGATTCCGCCATCTCAGGTAAGCTTGGGCATGCAGGACCGGTTTGGGGAAAATTGGGTCGGGGATTCATATATGCTTATACTCGCCTGGTTTGTTTGTGGCCAAAAGTTCAAAAAGGTCAACCTGATCTCCTAAATGGGGGAAGGGGCGCAGATACACTTCGTAATGAGAAGCGTTGCTTTTTAAGCCCAACTACCAATTTAACTGTACTGGCTTTCACGGCAACCGGATGGTGTGCTGTCCTCCAATAGGCGCAGAACCACACCTCCCCCATGCTGCTTTGGGTGGCGGGACTCAAGCAGACCTACCCTGGCACTGCGACCTACCCTTTGGGAGAATCACACAGACAATTGCATCGAGGCCGGTAAACCCCATTAATGGATCCTGTTAATTTCAACGGCGGGGCATGGCCTGTCCCTGGTAGGATGTTCTCCACTAGCGCAGGAAGCGGCAGCCCGTACTGATCTTGGATGCCATCATCTAGTGCCGCAGGATGGAGGCCCTCACTCGACCTGCTTGACAAACCACGCCGAGGGGAGTGAACCTGACCCTGCCATTTCAAGAGCCTTGCCCCGGACCATTAATTTCTAGGTACGCTGTACTGAGGTCCCAAAGAAATACCAAGCAGCTCACTCGCACCATCGCTGGGGCCTGGAACTAATAAAGCTGCAGATTGCTGGTGACCTTTGCTTCCCGGCTGCTATGCCTCAAACTGAGGATGAGCGCACTGCATCTCCTAAAGGGCCCAATACTAGAGGAATGTGCAGTGGTGGGCGCGACCCTGTTGTCTGCTCCCTGTTTGTCCTTCCCTGGGGAAAGATGGAGTGCCCACGCTCACTGCGATCCACTTCCCTGCGTTAACCGTCCTTGGTACTGCATGTTTTTTGTGAGGGGCACATGCGGCAGCGGCGTAATGGGAAATGTCACCCCGCACCCACACACACACAGCCAAACATGTATTAAGGAGCCCCTCATTAGTGCCCCATGAAAGGATTGTCGTGGGCATCCTCCTTTCGCACCCAACTCAGGCGTGGGCGCAGGGATTGGATCTACATAAAAGAGCGAGATAGCTGAGAGAAGTAATGCACAAGCTGCACGAACTGGCCTGTAAGACGTGTCACGGGTTCGATAGCCCACACTTTGATTCCGTCGTGGTAAATTCTAGCTCACTGACTCCCAGTGTTCGCTGCGGAAGTAATTGGAAGGTGCCCCACTTTATTCGGGTCTCGTCCGGATTTCCATGCATTGTGCAGACTGAGAGCAAGTCCTCACATGCCTGGGCAATGTGTTTTCCTCCCTCGAGGGGCAATGCTAGGGCCTGCATTGATGACGGGCAGTTCTGCCTGCCGATAGTGCTATCCCCTGGGAGAAGCGGTCACTGCAGGGTAGGCCTCCACTCTGGCAGAGATCCAGGTTGCTGTTTCTTGGCCATCACTTCCAGGTGGCAGAATACTTTAAAGCAAGCCCTGGTGACGCTGTTTTCTCATCCTGCCGGGGATAACCAGCTGCCCATCCTTCAGAGGTGGATGCATCCACCTTGTTTCAACCGCAGTAGGCGTCGTGACTTGCTGTGGTTTCCAGATCAGAAGGGAACAACTGTGCAGTACAGCTCCTAAGAGGGGCATGGGTTCAAATTAGTGCAGGTCTTGTTGCTCTATACACTGCAATTCTGTGCAACTGTCGTATTGACCGAACCTTTCACTTATTCAGTAGTGTAATTCTAAATTCCAACGCCCGCACTCCGGGAAAAATTGTACAGTGTTGTACCAAAGGATGCAACAGGGTCCGGGTTCAGATGCCTAGCCAGCATTCCACTCGGAGCCCCAACATCCCCTTGTCCCACAGTGGGGGCTGGAGGTTGAAAGGGGGGCATCGATGGTGGG
Organism: Calotriton arnoldi; assembly: GCA_963921515.1. Taxonomy (NCBI): domain Eukaryota; kingdom Metazoa; phylum Chordata; class Amphibia; order Caudata; family Salamandridae; genus Calotriton; species Calotriton arnoldi. Next base: position 136,469 of record CAWUFW010016055.1, read on the forward strand.
CACATTAGGGTAGTTGCTCGTGCACATAACTGAAGAAGGTGTCTTGTTACCTCCAGTTGCTGTTGTGGCATGCGCATGGGTCCATCAGTTTAACACCGATGGGATGCGGCCTCAGACTGCAGGCCACAGACCACGTGTGGTGCAGGTATAGAAGGGGGGCAATTGCGCCCTAATCATCATACCAGCCGCCTATGGAAATAACAATTGAATAGCACAGAGAGTTAGGACAGAACAGGAGCACTACCCAGGGTCCGACCCCCTGCGTCCCTATCCAGTTCGAGCCTCGGCAGGGACGTTCAACATGCTGTGATTCTGGGCAAATCACTTAATCTGCCTGACCCTAACAAAAAAATGTATGTGTCCGTCTGTAACGCACATGGTGCTCAAGTGAAGTGCTCTGATTCCTTGGGGATATTATCTACTGGCAGTCGCCAGTAGATAGTTATAGTTAGGACCTATTTTCCATAGGAAATCCGCAACATTCTATTTGAAATAACTCTTGCGCCGTTTGATGAATCTTCGCGAAAGCTTCCAACTTGTTGGGGCGCTCCGCTCCGCTCCTACCCTGAAAGTCTCGGGTTGATTCATCAAGCGAGGCCGAGAAAAAGGGGGTCCCAAAACTCGTTTTCCCCATTCATTTTCCATAGGATCCTTTCATCGCAGCTACAGCCCGAACTGCTGAACGGAATTACACCAAATTTGGCAAAGAGGTAGCCCTTGGTTCAGTGTCGTGCCTTTTGCTTAAATGGTGTAAACCCGTTCAGTAGTTCCTGAGAAAATCAAAAGTAAAGTCACATATATATCCATGGCCGAGTAGGGTCGGCGTATCCTGAGCGCACCCTGCGTGCACCGTCCCGATCACGAGCTGCATGCTAATTGGCTGTCAAGTGGCTGTCAACACTCCAAATCAGGAAGTGTTGGCTGCCATTTTGTCCCTCGGTAGAACCGAAGGACAGAAACAAGTGCGCAAAGCGCAAAAAGGGGGTAGGGTTGAAACACCCTGACCCCCTAGGTCTGCTCAGGGGGTCCCACAAGGGCCCCCTGGGCAGAAAAAAGCTTTTTTTTTTTTTTTTAAATCGGCGGGATGCGCTTAGGGTGCGCGGATCCCGCTGATTAAAAACAAAACTATTGAAGCGCTTCGATGCTATTTTGCCCCCGGGTGGCCCAAGTCCCGGGGGCATGCGGGGGTAAGTTTATATTTTATGTGGGGGGCGTCTAAGGCCCCCCAAGCCCCGGGGACCGCCACCCCTGGGGCTTTAAATGCAAAATGGTGCGGGAGGGCTATCCGCCCTCCCGCAGCCCCGGGGTCCGCCACTCCCGGGGCTTCTGTTTTTTAAATATTACTTAACCTGTGTGTGGGGGCTCGACACCGCCCCACACGCCCCGGGGACTGCCACCTCCCCGGGGCACTAATAAAAGAAATGTAGGGGTCCGTTTCGGACCCCGACCCCCGGGGACCACCACCTCCCCGGGGTTTGTACATGTTGGGAGGGGGGACGTGCGGCCCCCATCCTTGAGCCTGTGATGGCCCTGGGGACCACCACCCCCCAGGGCCGGCTCCTGCAGTGTCTCGGGGTGGCTAACCCAGGACACTGTGGTTTGCTATGACAGGACGGGAGCCTCGGGGCTCCCGCCCTGTCATAGCAAACTTGGTTTGGATTTTGAAAGTGAGAGCAGGAAACCTGCTCTCTTTCAAAATCCAAACCAGAATGCTTTTCCACACGGGGACCTGCATGTTAGCAGTTCCCCATGTGGAAAAGCAATGCCGGCTCCCGAAGGACGCTGGGAGCCGGCTGGGACTGTGGGGGCATTGGGGCTCCCCCCACGGTCCCCAACATTGTATATAGGCCCCGGGGGATCGGGTCCCCGGGGAGAATAAAAATTAGTGCGAGGTGGCAATTTTTTTTTTACGGTAAAATTAGGAGTCGCGCATCCAGCGCGGCACTCAGCGCGGCCCCTGGTGTGCACGTGTTGGATGCGCGACCCCTAACGTGTTTGGTACACGATTCCAATGCGTTGGGTGCGCAAATCCAAGTAAAAATTGCGCGACCCCTAACGCGTTTGGTGCACGATTCCAACGCGTTGGGTGCGCGAATCCAAGCAAAACAAAGGTAACATTTTTTTAGATATAAATGAAGTTTAGGTGTTTAGGTCTTGGGTGGCTCTAAAAAGAGCCGTTCTGTTTTTTGGGATATTTTGGTACCTACAAGTAAGTACCGATGCAGAGTCTAAAGTTGATGAGGAAGACTCTGTTACCCTCATCTGTAAAATGAACACCATCTCTCCTATAGATGCCGTCCATATTAAAATGCAGATTGTTGTTTTAAATAGACCCCATTCTATAATCTCTGAGATAAGCAGAAACAGCTTTATTGACATGTTTCCTAGCTTTCTCAATCTGTGGACAAAATTGATTGGACCAGTTCCATTTCTGTCTTTGACATATATTAGAATAGACAAAGGCAGTTTGGGGGAAAAGTGACATCAATTCTCCAAAGGTGTCCTTCATAAGCATTTCCAGACCTACCCCATTCAAAGTGCCTAGGTCATTGCCACCACAGTGCACAATTATGAGGTCAGGGTGTTGGAGATGCAAGAAGCTTTTAACCAATGGCATCAATTGGTTCCACTTTAATCCTCTCTTTCCAATCCATTTAATGTCTACATTTGGCAAACCTAGGTGTTTGTCAATACCACTGTTTTCAGCATACCTTTGGCTCCAGAAAATATAGCTGTGTCCCACAATCCACACTCTAAGCATCTTGAAAGGAGGTCTGGATGCACTGAGAAGGTGTCTGTATGTGAAATGGCAGTTTCACAACTAAAGTTTTTCTAAAATGGTGGATAAGATGCAGTTTTTACACAAACAAACAAATGATTGGCTGTTTGAGAACATTATAGTCTGAAAAGTAGGGCGCATGTTTCTGTGTTTCAAGAGCACGTTTCTTATTGGTTAATGAAAACTGTTTGAAAGGAACATTAGATAGGATAAGCTGATATTTTGAAAAGTCAAGCGCACTTGCTGTTTGGATTAGCAACATTGTGTGCTGAATTTGTGACCTGTGAGTTCAGTTGAGTGTTCCATGAACTGTTACTATGGTAACAGGCAGTAAGCAGATTGGGGGAAGGGTTGAAAGTTATATCAATTGGATAGGCTTGAAATGTGTAACCAATAGAAATGTGTGTTAGGTTTTGAATTAATGTGGGAAGCAATGTTATTTGATATTTACATGTATATGTGTGCAGAAAGAGAGGGAAAGTTTGCCATTTTTTGGTTTTGCTAAGAGCAGTGCAGTTGAGACATTTGGATTAAGAACATCTGGTGTGTGACTGACATACTTCTTTATCAACAAATCAATTTGAAAGGTGAGTTATTAATTTGTGAGGGGTTGTATGTTGTGCCTTTGTTTTTAATAACACTAATGTGTTTCTCTTGCTAAAGTCCAAGGAACAGTGTTGCTTGTCTAGAATCACACTCTGAGTCTGTGTGCATTTGGGCAACCATTGTGAGAGAAGCATTTGGGTACTTCATGTCTTTGCAGACAGATAACCGCTTTAAAACCTGTCATGTTGTCAAGTTTTTGTAGTAATAGAAGCCAGTCATTGCTTGTGCATTCGCAGAATGAGACAGTCATTCACAGTAGACTGCAGTACTGAATGATGTAAAATGTGTGCAGTCACCTTACCCCTTCCAGACTAGTGAAAGTGTCTTGGTAAAGTCCAAGGAACAGTGTTGCTTGTCTAGAATCACGCTGTGAGTCTGTGTGCATTTGGGCAACCATTGTGAGAGAAGCATTTGGGTACTTCATGTCTTTGCAGACAGATAACCGCTTTAAAACCTGTCATGTTGTCAAGTTTTCGTAGTAATAGAAGCCAGTCATTGCTTGTGCATTCGCAGAATGAGACAGTCATTCACAGTAGACTGCAGTACTGAATGATGTAAAATATGTGCAGTCACCTTACCACTTCCAGACTAGTGAAAGTGTCTTGGTAAAGTCCAAGGAACAGTGTTGCTTGTCTAGAATCACACTGTGAGTCTGTGTGCATTTGGGCAACCATTGTGAGAGAAGCATTTGGGTACTTCATGTCTTTGCAGACAGATAACCGCTTTAAAACCTGTCATGTTGTCAAGTTTTCGTAGTAATAGAAGCCAGTCATTGCTTGTGCATTCGTAGAATGAGACAGTCATTCACAGTAGACTGCAGTACTGAATGATGTAAAATGTGTGCAGTCACCTTACCCCTTCCAGACTAGTGAAAGTGTCTTGGTAAAGTCCAAGGAACAGTGTTGCTTGTCTAGAATCACACTGTGAGTCTGTGTGCATTTGGGCAACCATTGTGAGAGAAGCATTTGGGTACTTCATGTCTTTGCAGACAGATAACCGCTTTAAAACCTGTCATGTTGTCAAGTTGTCGTAGTAATAGAAGCCAGTCATTGCTTGTGCATTCGCAGAATGAGACAGTCATTCACAGTAGACTGCAGTACTGAATGATGTAAAATGTGTGCAGTCACCTTACCCCTTCCAGACTAGTGAAAGTGTCTTGGTAAAGTTCAAGGAACAGTGTTGCTTGTCTAGAATCACACTGTGAGTCTGTGTGCATTTGGGCAACCATTGTGAGAGAAGCATTTGGGTACTTCATGTCTTTGCAGACAGATAACCGCTTTAAAACCTGTCATGTTGTCAAGTTTTCGTAGTAATAGATGCTCCAGCAATCACCCTGTCACTCCCCATGCACTCCTCCAGTCAGCAATCCAGTACCATGTACTAATGCAAACACTGCGTCAAAACCCAACCGCTTATAAATTCACCCAGGCATTCTCCTTGCAGTACTCTAATCATTTAATCAGTACACAAGTACTCACGCAGTGACCCAGGCCTTAACACATGCACTGCTACAAACCGCTGTCCACTACGCATGCAGTCCTCTAACCACCTACACACTTGTCTTTCACACCTTCATTGCCCCAGGCAGTATCCATACACTCCAATAAACACCTTGTTACTCCCCATGCACTCCTCCAGTCAGCCATCCAGCACATATACTAATCCAAACACTGCGCCATCACCCAAACACTTATAAATTCAGCCAGGCACTCACCTTGCAGTACTCTAATCATTCAGTCAGTACCCAAGTACTCATGCAGTGACCCAGGCCTTAGCACATAGATTGCTTCAAACACCTATCCACTACGCATGTAGTCCTGTAACTACCTACACACTTGTGTTTCACACCTTCAATTCCCCAGTCAGTATCTATACACTCTAGCAATCTCCTCTAGTGACCCATTCAGCTCCATGTACTAATCCATTCGCTGCGCCAAAGCCCAATCACTTATAAATTCACCTAGGCACTCTCCTTACAGTATTGTTTAAATTCAGTTAGTATCCAAATAGTCATTCAGTGATATAGAGCCTTCCCACATACAGTGTTTCAAACTCCTATCCACTATGCATGTCGTCCTCTAACCATCTACTCACTTGTGTTTGTGGCCTTTAATTCCCCAGGTAGTCTCCTTACACTCCAGGAAACACCCTGTTACTCCCCTTGCAATCCTGTATTGACCCATTCAGTACCATGTACTAATGCATTCACTCTGCCAAAACCCAACCGCTTATAAATTCACCCAGGCATTCTCCTTGCAGTACTCTAATCATTTAATCAGTACACAAGTACTCATGCAGTGACCCAGGCCTTAACACATGCACTGCTACAAACCGCTGTCCACTACGCATGCAGTCCTCTAACCACCTACACACTTATCTTTCACACCTTCAATTACCCAGGCAGTACCTATACACTCCAGCAATCACCCTGTCACTCCCCATGCACTCCTCTACTCAGCCATCCAGCACCATATACTAATCCAAATACTACGCCAAAACCCAAACACTTATAAATTCACCTAGGTACTTTCCTTGCAGTACTCTAATCATTCAGTCATTACCCAAGTACTCATGCAATGACCCAGGCCTTAACACATGCACTACTACAAACCCCTGTCCACTACGCATGCAGTCCTCTAACCACCTACACACTTGTCTTGCACACCTTCAATTACCCAGGCAGTACCTATACACTCCAGCAATCACCCTGTCACTCCCCATGCACTCCTCCAGTCAGCCATCCAGCACCATGGACTAATGCAATTACTGCACCAAAACCCAAACTCTTATAAATTCACCCAGGCACTCTCCTTGCAGTACTCTAGTCATTCAGTCAGTACCCAAGTACTCATGCAGTGACCCAGGCCTTAACACATGGACTGCTACAAACCCCTATCCAGTACGCATGCAGTCCTCTTACCACCTACACACTTGTCTTTCACACCTTCAATTACCCAGGCAGTACCTATACACTCCAGCAATCACCCTGTCACTCCCCATGCACTCCTCCAGTCAGCCATCCAGCACCATGTACTAATTCTTTCACTGCACCAAAACTGAACCACTTATAAATTCACTCTGGCACTCTCCTTGTACTATTCTAATGATTGTTTTGCTACCCAACTACTTATACAGTGAGCTAGGCCTTAACATGTGCAATGTGTTTGTATAGTAATAGAAAGGTATAATTTATAAGTTTATAAAAATTAATTTATTTATAATTATTTTTTACAGATATTGTTTATCATAATTAATATAAAGTTATCATGCCTGAAAAATCAACAAAGAGAAACCAACAGCTAAAGGACAATTATTTGACAAAAACTGCAGAACAAGTATTGGATGACGAACATCATCTGGGTAAAAAGAAAAAGTCTTCCGGTAAGACAACAAAAGAATTCCTTAAAAAAAATTCAAAGCCTAGAAATACTGTACAGATTGTACAAAGTACAAAGAATGCTTCTACTAGTAAAAAGAATATGAGTAAAAAGAAAGGAGAAAATGGAAAATTACATTCAAACGATACAATGAATGGTAAAAGAAGGCAAAATCAGTTTAAAGAAATCAGGACAAAGTTTTCTTATAATAGAGTTGTTTTTAACTTGCTTAAAGATGTAAAAAAATATAAAAAAAGAGCACTATTTTATAAAAAGAAGAAGCATATTGAATCCATTGTTCAAAAAGCTTTGGAATTAAAAAGGAAATTATTTATTTTAGTTTTAAACAGAATTCGATCACTACATAAACCAATCCATTTTTTGAAGGCCAAAAGTAAGAAGAAAAAAGTAATTAACAGAACACATTTTTGTAAATTTTTTTGGGGTGAATGGAAACATAGTTCAAGTTCAGAGCCATTCTTTAATGAAGAGAGTTATTTTCAGACCAATAATTTATTGCATGCAGTTGATACCAGTGGTCGTGCTTATGAGGTTAAAAATGGATGTGCAATTGATAAAGAGAAGATGGTTCCTAGAAATGTAGAAGAAGTGATAGCTGATGAAGCTCTAGGGAGACGTCCTAAAGCCCCAGTGTATACTTGGAATTGCAGTAGTATTTGTAGTGTACGACAGGAATCTATTGATATTTTACGCAATTTCTTACGAGAGTATACTAAAAAAGTGTTAAACAGAAGATTAAGATGTTACAAGGACTAGACCCTTGCAGAGTGAGAAAAAATACTGGTTTGCAAGGTCATTCTCTGGCTTGTCTTTCTAGAAAAGTATGTCAAAGTGTTTTTCATCATTTTAGGATGTTAGCAGTACATCATTCTCAAATGCGGAAGTTAGTTAGAAGATTGTATTATGCAAAAAGTCCAGCACTAAAATTAAATGAGTTGAACAGTGCTCTTTTGCGTGGGTCAGTATCAGATGTGAAGAAGGTTTGTGATGAAATTGAGTTTTGTTACTTTGGTCCGGAAGAAGAGAGTGCAGAAACTAACACATTAATAGAAGAAAATGTTGAAGAGAATGTGCAACATACTACTCCCAAAAATTTTGAAGAACAAATTACAAAGTTTAAGGTGATTTCAGGTGAAAGGCCAAATTATTCTTGTATTTGTTGCCGGTGAACTCACTATAGAAATCAGACTAGGAGTGTTGATCTGTATTTTAAAAGTGAAAAACAAAATAATGATGAGTGGAAGAATTTTGCAACTTATTTGTGGGTAGAGAATTGTTTTGATTTGGGTACTGATCAACGTATTTGTAAATATTGTTATAACAAATTGGATGAAAATAAAATGCCTGCTAGAGCTGTTCATAATGATCTAGAGTTGATAACTATTCCTCCGGAACTAATAGATTTAAACACGTATGAGTCTATTCTGATTCAATGTGTACACCCATTTCAGGCTATTGTTCGTATGGAGCCAAAAACAGGTAAATTGCCTCCGACTGATTTACAGAGAGGATTAAAAGGAAGAGTTGTATATTTACCACTGGATTTAAAGAAAAATATTGACACTATTGGTGTAGAGAATGTAGAAAGTGAACCATTAGTTATTCTAGTTAATGGTGTTCCTACTAAGAGTAAGAAAATCTGGCAAGAATTAGTGGATGTTAGAAAAGTGCAAAAGGCAACATTATATCTAATAAAAAACAATGAGTACTATAAAAATGTGTATGTGGAAGAAGAAGAAATACTTTTAGAAGATGACACTGAAACGTCAAGTGGTCAAATTGAAAAAGTGGACATGTCGAAAAATGAAGAAATCTATGAACATTATAGTGTACATCCACTTCATTCGAAAGAAGTGATGGGGAATACTATTGAGTTATTCCAAATGAAGGAAGCAAAGGGTACTCCCATCAGTGTATGGGAGAAAAGTTTGGAAGCTCGTTGTTTTCCGCAGCTTTTTCCAACTGGAAAAGGTGGACGATATGATGAACGACCTGTGCAGATTCCTGCATCTGAATATCGGACAACAAGATTGTATGCAGAAGATCCAAGGTTTCGACAATGTATCCCATATATATTTCATCTTTTGTTTGAGAGTGACTTATCTGGACTTTCATATGCAGTCAACCACATTTTGAAAACAGGAGTACATTTTCAAAATGTTTCTGCAAAGCAATTTATGGATAAAGTACATCAGAGAGACGATCATCTAGAATCTCAGCTAATTAATTTGATGGCATGTCAGCGTGGTACTAATGAGTATTGGTACCGTCGTCATGGAGAACTTAAATGCATGCTAAGGAACTTAGGAACTCCTACGTGGTTTGTTACCCTAAGCTGTGCTGAATACGCTTGGGATGATTTACTTGAATTTCTTCGAGAGGCAAATTCAAATGTAAAAAATATTGAATACAAGACACCTGGAGAATTGTGCTCTTTGGATCCTGTTAATGTGTGCAGGTATTTTAATCATAGATTTGAAGCTATGATGTCTTTTATCTGCAATAAAAGAATCCTCCTCTTGGAGAAGTTCTGGATTTTTTGGGAGAAAGGAGTATCAAGCTAGAGGTGCTCCTCATATACATATGCTGATATGGATCAAAGATGCCCCTAAATTCGGAACTGATTCTGATGATACTGTTTTGTCTTTTATTGAAGAATATGCCACATGTGCTATACCCAAAAGAACAGAAGGAAACAACTTAAGACAACAAGTTTTACGATTCCAAAGCCATCGATGCGGAAAATACTGTCGACGAAAGTACAAGTCTAAGGAAAAGTTTTATACCAAATGTCGTTTTGGATTTCCACGTCCTGTAATATCCAAAGGAAGAGTAAACAGTTTTATGTCAGCTATGAGACATACCATCACTAGAAAGTCTCCAAAAAATACATACAATTTGAGAAGAAGTGAAGAATCAAAATATATAAATGATTATAATCCTGTTATTCTCTCAATGTGGAATGCTAATATGGATATTCAGTATGTTGCGGATAATTCCATTGCTGTTGCTCGGTATGTAACTTCCTACATTACAAAATCAGAAAAGACAGAATTGAAAGAAATGTGGGAAGAGATTTCTCACGAGAAGAGTCTAAGTAAGAAATTATACAGTTTCAGTTTGAAGATGTTATCCCATCGAGAAATTGGAGCGTATGAATGCTCAGATCGGTTATCATCTGCAAGTTTATACTCAAAATCTAGAAGAATCATTTGGGTGAGTCTAGGTCTTGCTGCAACGCGAAATCGAGTACTTAAATCTGTTCAAGAAATTGAATATTTAGCAGAAAAAGAGCCGGAAAGTACAGATATTGTGAAAACAAATATGTTGGACACATATTATCCAAATAGAAGTCATCATCTTGAGAACATATGTCTCTATGAAGTGCTGCAAAACTACACTTTTAAACGGAATACTACAGAAAACATCACTGATGGAAAATATGCAGTGATTGGTTCCGAAGGATGTTTGGTGAAACAAAGGAAAGGAAATTTGATTAATCACAGAAAACTGAGTTGTGACACTGCTGATAAAAGAGAATTTTACTATTTTGCACTTTTACAACTGTTTAAACCGTGGCGTTCAGAATTGGAATTACTTGGAGATTTTCTGAGCTATGAAGATTCCTTCAATGCTTGTAAAGATACCATAGAATGTAGTGCTTTTGCAAATTATGTGAGAATGTTGAACGATGAAATTGATCAAGAAGCTACTATTGCAGTTGAGATTGCTAGAGACAGTTCTCAAGACAGTCAAAGTTCTCCTCCAATGAGTCAGGATCCACTTGGACAACCAATTGTTGAAAATGAAGCAGCAATCGCAATGAATGAGGTGGAAACAGCAATGCATCAAGCTCAAGAAGATATTATGGACTTAGGAATCTTGGAAGAACAACTAAATGTTGAACAGAACGAAATATATCAGCAAGTGAGACAACAGATTGACCATGGATTTCTTCATGAAACGAAAGACTGCACATGCACATCATTTCAACCTATCCGAATGTATGTCAGTGGTCAAGCTGGAACTGGGAAAAGTTTCTTAATTAAAGTATTGACCAGTTATCTGCAGAAAACAACTAATTCACATTTGTCTTGTGTTGTAACTGCTCCAACAGGGTTGGCAGCACACAACATTAAAGGAATCACATTACATCGTTTACTAATGCTACCTGTAGAGCATGAAAACAAATTGGAATATCACAAGCTATCTGGTGAAGCTTGTTATGAAGTTTCAAGAGTGCTGAGGAAAATGAAACTTCTAATTATTGATGAGGTGAGCATGGTCTCGAACTTAATGCTTGCTTTTGTGCATTTAAGAATGCAGCAAATTCTTAAAACAGAATACGATGTCTTATTTGGAGGAAAACATGTCATAGTTTTTGGAGATCTTCTGCAACTTACTCCTGTAAAAGGACAACCAGTATTTAAAACACTTGTGCATGAAGACACCAGAAAGTCTTTGGGAAGTGTTGGCAACGTTAATATTTGGTCATATTTTGAATACAAAGAACTTATTACAAATATGCGACAGGCAAATGATGTTGATTATGGATCTATTCTTGAAGATATAAGAATTGGAGTTCTGACAGAACAAGGCAAACAAGCTTTGCTAAGTCGACTACTTACGAATTTGTTTCCAAATGAAAATATAGTTCCAGAAAAAATATATATGAAAATTGCTGAAAGTAAATCTATAATTTGTTTAATGCCAACACTGCGCGAGTGTTCTACATTCAATGAACAACTTTTGAAGCTAGAAAATGAAGAAATAATAAAAATGGAAGCCATTGATAAAATAGAGCATGAAGGAATCACTATTATTTTGACAGAAAAATTGAAAACAAAACTGGATTCTTTAGAAAAATCGATATCTAAAACTGCTGGTTTAGAAAAGAATTTATATCTATGTGTAAACTGTCGAGTAATTTTACGGCGTAATTTGGATGTGGAAAAAGGTTTAGTTAATGGAGCTATGGGGAAAGTTGTGAATTTTGTAAATTTTCAAAAACGAGATGGAATTGAATTTTTAAAAATTAAATTTGATCATATTGAAGAAGTAAAACAAATTGGTCGTTGTTCTGTTCGTTTTTGCTTGTTAAAGATTTGTATGTCCGTAGGAAACAATTTCCACTTTCTCTGGCATATGCAGTGACTATTCATAAATCTCAAGGATTAAGTGTAGACAGTGCTTTAGTGAACATTGGAAGTAGCGTGTTTAAAGAGGGTATGGCATATGTTGCTTTATCCCGAGTCAGAACTTTATCTGGATTGTTTTTGATTGATTTTGATGAGTCAAAGATTACTGCAGATGCAAACTGTGTAAAAGAGTATAATAGGTTAAGAAGAGCGTATGCTCCCAATTTAGGTGAATATCCTGTATTTGAAAAGCGTGTAGTAGGTCGAAAAAGAAGATATGAGAATATCTGTAGTAAAGTGATAGAGAAGGAAAAAAAAAAAGATAATGTTGTGCTTGCAAGGAAAAAGAAAAAGGACCCTGTTCAAGATATTGTTGGTTATCAGTTTGAAAATAGTTCAGGTATCAACTGCTATGCTAATGTAGTAGTTAATGTTGTTTTTTTTCTTGAAAGTTTGCTACAGCAAATTATGGAGAGTCGGGAAAAAAGATTTTGTTCCTTGTTGCATTCTGTTTATGAAAAATTGAGAACTGATAACAGTAAAATGCAAAGCGTTTCTGATATTCGTAAACTTTTGGATATATGTTCTGGTTCTACACAATTTACGGAAAATATCCAACAAGATGCTCAGGAATTTCTAATGTATATGCTTACCGTATTGGAAAATGAAGGCATAGAAATAGAAAATCTTTTTGGCCTTTATTATAAATGGGAACATCAATGTCAAAATTGTTTGTTTACATGTAGCACTAACATAGACACTGAAAGATTTATATATTTGACATTACCAGACTGTAAATCAGTGTCTTTCAACGAACTAGTTAAAGCAGCAAATCAAAACATGGAGTGTAGCCAATGCAAATCAGAAATGTTATCAACATTATTTATACAAAGATATGGACAATATATAATTTTAATAATGCAACGTTGTACAGCTGATGGAAGAAAATTGGAAACTTTAATAAAACACTTTGTAGCAAGTCAACTATCAATATCAGGAAGGACTTTTGTAGCAGTAGCAATAATTTTCCATCATGGTCCTTCTACAACATCTGGACATTACACTGCCTATTTGAAATGTAATAAAGGATGGACATATTGTAATGATGCTCAATTGGTTTTTAAACAACGTTTGCCTAGCGAATTACCAAATTCCTACCTAATATTTTTAAAGCCAAAGTTTTAGGAACATAATTTAGTCTCTGAGGAATTTATTAATATGTACTCATACAATTACTATTGGACATTTTCAATATAAAGGATTTGAAGAATACTATTTGGCCTAGAGGAAAAGTATATATTTAAATTATGGACTCTTTCATGCAGATTCTCTTAGGATATATTTTTAAAGAACAACATTTACAGTGTATGTAAAGTTTACTTAGATATTTTTTTTAGAAGTGAGCATGTTATATATCTGTCATTTCTATTATATGGTATGTTATTGAGGATGTACATTTTATGGAATGTTCAGAAATAGTTGAGTATAGTAAAAATATTTTAGAAGTAATTTTGTTTTTTTTTAAACAATCTTATTGATTGTTTTTTTTTTTGCCCGCTGTTATGTGATGAGTAACATTGAAATCACTGTTTGTAGTGAAATTCAATATATTCTGAGAACAGCAAAAAAGGCGAAGAAAATAATTTATAAAATGTTAAAATTATGTTTTTTGGGAAAAAAAATAATATTATATAGTATAACTGTTTTTTTTCTTCTCTTTTACAGATATTAATTCTACAATATTAAATTTTGAGAAAGTTTAGTTATAAAAAACAACTGGAAAAAATGTTTACTATTTTTTATATCTATTAGTGTGAAGGTAAGATTAACAAAGTATTAGAATGGAAAATGGGCTGTGTTTGCACACTGGTGAAGAAAGGGGGATGGATGGAGTAGATATCTGTGAAAACAAGCTTTGTGGGTGTTATAAGTTACGGGATAAAGTTACCTTAAATCCTTAGTGTCCCTGGAGTCAACTAACCCAAAAGATATCTGCAGAAAGTGCCAGACAATTGTATTGCACAGAGGTGTAAAATGGAAAATGGGTTCGGACCACCTCTGTGCAACGCAGCTGTATGGTGTTCAATACAGAGACATGTTCAGCTAGTAGAACCCAGGGATTTTCAAGATTAAAAGAGACTACGGGGCATATTAGCAAGACTGGCGATAAAATTATCGCCGTTTTAGCGACAGGAAACTGCCGCTAAAGCGGCGATAATTAGCTTGCTAATAAGCGTTATAGAATTCCAATAGAAGCCCAGGTTAGATGTCCTGCACATCTAACCTGGGCTATTGGAGATTCTATAACGCATATTAGCAAGCCAATTATCGCCGTTTTAGCGGCAGTTTCCTTCCGCTAAAACGGCGATAATTTTATCGCCAGTCTTGCTAATATGCCCCTACATTTTTCAACTTTAAACACATCACAGAGAATGTTTGCACATGTGACATAAGGCCCCATCCCTTCCCTTCACCACTCTATAAACATGTCCTATCACTTTGTCAAAACCTAAGTTGAAGGGGCGTTCTATAGGTGTTGCTGTGCGTGTTTGCACAGAACACTCATAAAAGTAGACACATCTCCAGATTTATCAGAAAACATAAATCTGGCCATGTGTGTGAATGCTGCACCATTCTCCAATTGGTATAGGAAGGCTCAACAAGGAGAATTGTTTTCATTTCTCCTCATTTTTCTCTTTCAATATATGCTGCATTGCACATTATACATTGAAGAAGAAAAATGCCTTCAGTGATTGTTTTTGTGGAGGAAGGTGTGTTTTCCTGCACAAAAACAAACTCCACATGACACAGATATCCTTGCACCATGGTGTAAGGGTACCTGTGTAACTACATGGCTGCAGTGTAAGCAGCAGTGCAGAGGAAGCAAAGACTTGCAACATATTTATGGACATATGTTGCATCCCTGTGCTCGGAAGTACTATAGCACACTGCGGCTAAAGAGGTTACAGTGTCATGCTGCAGCACTTCCTTATAGTTCTGCACTTATACATTCACCATTCACTACTAATGCATTCTTTCAGTCAATTATGCACTACGCATATATTCAAGCAAACTTTCACACACTATCATACAAATATAGCTCTTTTTTTAACCAGAGAAGTTAGTTCTGAAAATAACTTTTTTTTTGGGGAGTTTTTTTGTTTTATATTTTTTTTGTACTTTTTTCAACGATTTTGAATTTTTTTTTGTATTTTTTTTAACAGGAACAAAGCAAACAGGAGGAACAAATCTGTGATTTTAGAAAAAATAAATAAACAAAAATTCAGCACTGGTGGTTTCTTTGTGCTGTGCAGATCAGGTCAATTGACTGCTCCACATAGCACAGCAGTTTGTTGCATTTAATGCAACTAATTTTTAATTGCCCAAATTCAGGCCGGATGTCAGGATGGCCAGGTGAAAATGATGCTGCAGATGTGCTGGCCACTGCTGTTGGTGGGTTGTCATGGAGTCTTTTGCACTCCTCCCTCGCCAGGTTGACAGGATGCAGAGTCTTTAGGTGCTTCAACATACTTGCGGTCCCGCAAGAGTACTTTTTTGCAGGATCACCTCGAGACAACACCCTCTTGCAGATTTTACAGGTGACCTTTACTGCATTTACTTTCTTCTGTCCCTCAGGAATTGTGAAAAATTTCCACACCACTGAGGTGTATCTTTCAGGGCGTGGAGGCTCTACCACAAATCCATCATCCGAAGAATGTTCTGAACTGGAAGATGGCTGCTGTCCTGAAGCCATTGTCTTCTGATAAAAATCAGTAGCAGGTATACAAATTACCAAAAATAAGTTGCTCCTAGGTGTCAGATGTTCCTCCAAAGAAGGTCTTAGAAGAATGATTAAAATGGGTGGGGTCTCTCAATAGTTACACTAGGAAATGTTGTTAACCAATCAAATCTTTTTTTTTCAGGTCACATGGGGTCCGCGTACCGTACGCACAGGCAGCACGCAACCAGCGCGACGTCGTGGAATTCAATTTAAAAGAATGTTTATTAAAAGTAAAAGGATATTATTTTTATTATTAGCTTAGATAATGGGTTGCCTTAATATGTATGTTAAATACATATTTATATCATTTTTGACATTTGAAAATTTTGCAGTAGTCGCGCACCCACCGCGTCGAACATGTATATGACGTCACGCGTAAGTGTGCAAGCCACCATACAGTAATACGTATCTGCCGCGTATGCGTCTGGAGTCGCGTACCGGTCGCATAGCAATCGCGCAGGAAAATGCGTAGCCAACGCATACCGTACGCGGATCCCACATAATGATCCTAAAATGGCGGCTAGGTTCCGCGCAGTGATCAAGAACGGCACGCTTTCGGTGCGCGGTTCCCAAAAAATATTGAAAAAAATAATAATTAAATAATAATATAAATATATTAAAAGAAATTATAAAACAAAGATAAAACATTACAGTTACAAAATTTCTAAAACCATTTTTTTTTCCAATTACAATAAAAATATATAATGTAATTATACTTTAAAATATGTAAAAAAAATAGTTTAAAAAAATGTAGAAAATTACTATCAAAATAGTAAATATAACATTTACTATATAGAAAAATTGTCATTGAAAAAACCTTCGAAATTCAGTTAAAAAACCATAGGTTTCTGGCACGTTATAGTTAGAAATTAGCATTTAAAAAACCTTTGAAATTCACTGAAAAAACCATAGGTTTCAGACACGTTAAAGTTAGAAATTAGCATTTAAAAAACCTTTGAAATTCACTGAAAAAACCATAGGTTTCAGGCACGTTATAGTTAGAAATTAGCATTTAAAAAACCTTACAAATTCACTGAAAAAACCATAGGTTTTAGGGACAGTTATAGTTAGTTGGACATTGCACTCGTACAAAACCCGTGAAATTCCCCCGTTATAGTTAGTTCAGGTAACTATAACTCGCGCCCCGAATGCACTGCTGATGACGTCACATATTACATCACTCATGACATGGTCAGTGACATCACTGATGACATCACTGATGACATCTCAAATGACATCACTGATGACATCACTGATGACATCACTGATGACATCAACCAGTGACTGTGCGTTTCTGTAAAGTTTAAATATGTTTAATATATATAGGGAAAGGCGTATTGAAGAATGAGTGGGTGTATAAGTGTCTGAATGGATGATTTAGTACGTGCGTGACTGACTCTACAAGTGAGTGATTAAACGTATCTTACTGAATGCATGGGTTAGTGACTAAACTGTGTGAATGTCTGTATCCGTCTGTTTGTTGGTGTGTAAGTGGATGCATGGATTTGCGAATAGCTACATGAGTGTCTATATGGGTTATTGATTGGTTCTCTGAGTATCTGTATGGCTGCCTGAGTGTTTGTGTGGGTGGGGTGTGTGTGACTCTGTACATAGATGTGTGAGTGGGTGATTCACTGGGTGCATGATTTCAAGAGTGCATCTGTGATGGATTGCTTGGGTGGGTGAGTGTGTGTATGGGTGTGTTAGTGAGTGAATGTATATCTCAGTGGTACATGTGCGAGTAACTACATATGTAAAAGGCAGTATATATGTGTGTTAGAGTATTTAAATGGCTATAAGTGAGAGTGTGTGATTGTGAGAGTGGCTGTATGGATGCGTGTGTGCTTGTATCAGTTATTCTATAAGAGCGTAAGAATGTGCTAGTATTTGTATGAGTAAGTGAGCTGGTGTGTGTATAACTGTATAGGTGAGTAAATGGGTGTGTGATTAATTTTTTGCATGACTGACTACGTGTGTGAGTACCTCTATGGATGACTGGCGGTGTGTGAGTGTTTATATAGGTGTATGAGTGCATATGATAGTCCTGTACTGAGTGACTGTAAGTACGAGTGACTGTACGGGTGAGTGAGTAGATGTGTGTGTGTGTAGACCTAAGAATCAGTGAGTGGGTATGTAGTTATTGGTATTGGAGTGTGTATGGTTTTGAGAATGGCAGTCTGTAATTTAGAGTGGGTGTATCAAAAGTTATATTAGGGTGTGAGAAGATGCATGAAATTATCACATGGATGATGTCATCAATGATGTCATCAGTGATGTCATTTGAGATGTCATCAGTGATGTCATCAGTGATGTCACTGACCATGTCATGAGTGATGTAATATGTGACGTCATCAGCAGTGCATTGCGGGGGCGCGAGTTATAGTTACCTGAACTAACTATAACGGGGGAATTTCACGGGTTTTGTACGAGTGCAATGTCCAACTAACTATAACTGTCCCTAAAACCTATGGTTTTTTCAGTGATATATTATCTACTGGCGGTCGCCAGTAGATAGTTATAGTTAAAACCTATTATCCATAGGAAATCGGCGACATTCTATTTGAAATAACGTTGGCGCCGGTTGACGAATCTTCGCGAAAGTTTCCAACTTGTTGGGGCGCTCCGGTCCGCTCCTATCCTGAAAGTCTCGGGGTGATACGTCAAGCGGGGGCCGAGAAAAAGGGGGTCCCAAAACGCGTTTTCCCCATTCATTTTCCATAGGAACCTTTAGTCGCAGCTACAGCCCGAACTGCTGAACGGAATTACACCAAATTTGGCAAAGAGGTAGCCCTTGGTTCAGTGTCGTGCCTTTTGTTTAAATGGTGTAAATCCGTTCAGTAGTTCCTGTGAAAATCAAAAGTAAAGTCACATATATATCTGGGCGGAGCCTAACCACACATGTCATCGTGAGATCTGATTGGCTGTCAGCACTTCATCCTGGAATTGCTGGCAGCCATCTTGGGACCAATATAAATGATAGTACCTCATTGAAATGCATTGTAGTGAATAGAAGATTTTGAGGGTCACCAAAAGGAGAACTATAAAGGGTGATAACAGGCTTTAGTTACATTAGAATTTATTTGTTGATGGTACCATACTAATTTTAGGAATTGTGGTGTATTCTAAGGTGATTTTACCATGTGAAAAACCTTCAGCTGGGATATCATGAATCATGTTTGAGAGAACACTATTTTCTCATGCTTGTCCCATGGAGGTTTGGAAGGTGCTCCAGAAGCTAAAATGAGAGCATATTTTCTGTAAATTCACATTATCTTTCTCACTCATGTGAGAATGAAGTCTGACATTCTCAGTAAAACATGTACATCCAACAAGGGCAGAGACTGTCAGTTGATTCCTTTGTGTTCTACTGCAGCTTCCCAGAGTGTTCTAAAGAACAACTAGAGTGCTAACAGCCTTACTTATGACAAAGTATGGCACACCTGAAGCCATCTTGATTGGAATAAACTGGTAACACTTAAACAATTTAATTTAAAAAGGAACAAAATGATGGGGTTCATTTTGTCATAGAAATTATGGTTAGTGCTGTAGAAAGAAAAATTAGGACATGTTTCAAGTGTGATCTCAAATATCTTCCTGTTATATTTCAACAGGAGCAGCCTGCCAGTTGATGCCTTTGTGTTCTACTGCAGCTTCCCAGAGTGTTCTAAAGAACAACTAGAGCGCTAACAGCCTTACTTATGACAAAAGTATGGCACACCTGAAGCCATCTTGATTGGAATAAACTGGTAACACTTAAAACATTTAATTTAAAAAGGAACAAAATGATGGGGTTCATTTTGTCATAGGAATTATGGTTAGTGCTGTAGAAAGAAAAATTAGGACATATTTCAAGTGTGATCTCAAATATCTTCCTGTTATATTTCAACAGGAGCAGCCTGCCAGTTGATGCCTTTGTGTTCTACTGCAGCTTCCCAGAGTGTTCTAAAGAACAACTAGAGCGCTAACAGCCTTACTTATGACAAAAGTATGGCACACCTGAAGCCATCTTGATTGGAATAAATTGGTAACACTTAAAACATTTAATTTAAAAAGGAACAAAATGATGGGGTTCATTTTGAAATAGAAATTATGGTTAGTGCTGCAGAAAGAAAAATTAGGGCATGTTTTAAGTGAGATCTCAATTCCTCTTCTATTTCATTAGAACATTCTGACATGCAGACTGAAACAATCACTTTCAATACCAGCAGCAGACTACCAGTTAACTCCCTGGTGAGCAGTAGCTTTACTCCAGTGATCTAATGAGCAACTAGAGTGCTAACATTCTGAATTTATGGCAGATGTGAGACATCTGAATGCCTTCTTGATGGAATCAAAGTAAAAAACTGAAAGCATTTCCTACTGAGGAGACTGCAGTAAATGAAGAAATTAGGAAACTTCATAACAAAGAAGTCTTCCAAGATGGCCACCAGTGAAAAAGAGCCCAAATGTAGCACACATATTACCCAGATGTAGCCCACATATAGCCCAATGACAAAAGTGTGCAAAACACTTTTTATTTTTAGTTTTTGCAGTTTTATGTAGTGCAGACTGGTCAGGTATTGGAGCATTGCATCTTAAAACATGACCCCCTACACTACAAAAACACCACTGCACTACCTTAAACCTAAAACACTACCCCCAGCACGACCCCTACACTACACAAGCACCACTGCACTACCCTAAACCCTAAAACACTACCCCCAGCACGACCCCCTACACTACCCAAACACCACTGCACTACCCTAAAACACTACTACTTGCACGACCCCCTACACTACCCAAACACCACTGCACTAACCTAAATCCTAAAACACTACCCCCAGCACGACCCCCTACACTACCCAAACACCACTGCACTATCCTAAAACATGACCCCCTACACTACACAAACACCACTGCACTACCCTAAACCCTAAAACACTACCCCCAGCACGACCCCATACACTACACAAGCACCACTGCACTACCCTAAACCCTAAAACACTACCCCCAGCACTACCCCCTACACTGCCCGAACACCACTGCCCTGTTCTAAACCCTGAAACACCAGCCCCTGCATGACCCCTACACTGCCCGAACACCACTGCACTGCCCTAAACCCTGAAACACCACCCCTAGCACGACCCCCTACACTGCCCGAACACCACTGCACTGCCCTAAACCCTGAAACACCACCCCCTTCACGACCCCTACACTGCCCGAACACCACTGCACTGCCCTAAACCCTGAAACACCACCCCCAGCATGACCCCTACACTGCCCGAACACCACTGCACTGCCCTAAACCCTGAAACACTACCCCCAGCAAGACCCCCTACACTGCCCGAACACCACTGCACTGCCCTAAACCCTGAAACATCACCCCCAGCAAGTCCCCTACACTGCCCGAACACCACTGACCTAAACCCTGAAACACCACCCCCAGCACGACCCCCTACACTGCCCGAACACCACTGCACTGCCCTAAACCCTGAAACACTACCCCCAGCACGACCCACTACACTACCCAAACACCACTGCACTATCCTAAAACATGACCCCCTACACTACACAAACACCACTGCACTACCCTAAACCCTAAACCACTACCCCCAGCACGACCCCATACACTACACAAGCACCACTGCACTACCCTAACCCCTAAAACACTACCCCCAGCACTACCCCCTACACTGCCCGAACACCACTGCACTGCCCTAAACCCTGAAACACCAGCCCCTGCATGACCCCCTACACTGCCCGAACACCACTGCACTGCCCTAAACCCTGAAACACCACCCCTAGCACGACCCCTACACTGCCCGAACACCACTGCACTGCCCTAAACCCTGAAACACCACCCCCTTCACGACCCCCTACACTGCCCGAACACCACTGCACTGCCCTAAACCCTGAAACACCACCCCCAGCATGACCCCCTACACTGCCCGAACACCACTGCACTGCCCTAAACCCTGAAACACTACCCCCAGCAAGACCCCCTACACTGCCCGAACACCACTGCACTGCCCTAAACCCTGAAACATCACCCCCAGCAAGACCCCCTACACTGCCCGAACACCACTGACCTAAACCCTGAAACACCACCCCCAGCACGACCCCCTACACTGCCCGAACACCACTGCACTGCCCTAAACCCTGAAACACTACCCCCAGCATGACCCCCTACACTGCCCGAACACCACTGCTCTGCCCAAAACCCTGAAACACCAGCCCCAGCACGACCCCCTACACTGCCCGAACACCACTGCACTGCCCTAAACCTTGAAACACCAGCCCCTGCACGACCCCTACACTGCCCGAACACCACTGCACTACCCTAAACCCTGAAACATCACCCCCAGCACGTCCCCCTACACTGCCCGAGCACCACTGCACTGCCCTAAACCCTGAAACACCAGCCCCAGCATGACCCCCTACACTGCCCGAACACCACTGCACTGCCCTAAACCCTGAAACACCAGCCCCAGCACGACCGCCTACACTGCCCGAACAACACTGCACTGCCCTAAACCCTGAAACACCAGCCCCAGCACGACCCCCTACACTGCCCGAACACCACTGCACTGCCCTAAACCGTGAAACACCAGCCTCAGCACGACCCCCTACACTGCCTGAACACCACTGCACTGCCCTGAACCCTGAAACACCAGCCCCAGCACAACACCCTACACTGCCCGAACACCACTTACTGCCCTAAACCCTGAAACACCACACCGTGCATGACCCCCTACACTGCCCGAACACCACTGCACTGCCCTAAACCCTGAAACACCACCCCCAGCGCGACCACCTACACTGCCCGAACACCACTGCACTAAACCCTGAAACACCACCCCCTGCACAACGCCCTACACTGCTCGAACACTACTGCACTGCCCTAAACCCAGAAACACCATCCCCAGCACGACCCCCTATACTGCACGAACACCACTGCACTGCCCTAAACCCTGAAACACTACCCCCAGCAAGATCCCCTACACTGCCCGAACACCACTGCACTGCCCTAAACCCTGAAACATCACCCCCAGCAAGGCCCCTACACTGCCCGAACACCACTGCCCTAAACCCTGAAACACCAGCCCCAGCACGACCCCCTACACTGCCCGAACACCACTGCACTGCCCTAAACCCTGAAACACCACCCCCTGCACGACCCTCTACACTGCCCGAACACCACTGTACTGCCCTAAACCCTGAAACCCCATCCCCAGCATGACCCCCTACACTGCCAGAACACCACTGCACTGCCCTAAACCCTGAAACACCAACCCCTGCATGACCCCCTACACTGCCCGAACACTACTGCACCGCCCTAAACCCTGAAACACCACCCCCAGCACGACCCCCTACACTGCACGAACACCACTGCCCCGCCCTAAACCCTGACACACTACCCCCAGCAAGACCCCTACACTGCCCGAACACCACTGCACTGCCCTAAACCCTGAAACATCACCCCCAGCAAGACCCCCTACACGGCCCGAACACCACTGCCCTAAACCCTGAAACACCACCCCCAGCAAGACCCCCTACACTGCCCGAACACCACTGCACTGCCCTAAACCCTGAAACACCACCCCCAGCAAGACCCCCTACACTGCCCGAACACCACTGCACTGCCCTAAACCCTGAAACACCACCCCCAGCATGACCCCCTATACTGCCCGAACACCACTGCTGTACCCTAAACCCTGAAACACTAGCCCCAGCACGACCCCCTACACTGCCCTGCCCTAAACCCTGAAACACCAGCCCCAGCACGACCCCCTACACTGCCCGAACACCACTGCACTGCCCTAAACCCTGAAACACCACCCTCAGCATGACCCCCTACACTGCCCGAACACCACTGCACTGCCCTAAACCCTGAAACACCAGCCCCAGCACGACCCCGTACACTGCCCGGACACCACTGCACTGCCCTAAACCCTGAAACACCAGCCCCAGCACAACCCCGTACACTGCCCTAACACCACTGCACTGCCCTAAACCCTGAAACACCAGCCCCAGCACGACCGCCTACACTGCCCGAAAACTACTGCACTGCCCTAAACCCTGAAACACCACCCCCAGCAAGACTACCTACACTAGCCGAACACCACTGCACTGTCCTAAACCCTGAAACACCACCCCCTGCACGACCCCTACACTGCCCAAACACTACTGCACTGCCCTAAACCCTGAAACACCACCCCTCAGCACGACACCCTACACTGCCCGAACACCACTGCACTGCCCTAAACCCTGAAACACCACCCCAGCACGACCCCCTACACTGCCCGAACACCACTGCACTAAACCCTGAAACACCACCCCCTGCACGACCCCCTACACTGCCGGAACACCACTGCACTGCCCTAAACCCTGAAACACCACCCCCAGCACGACCCCCTACACTGCCCTAACACCACTGCACTGCCCTAAACCCTGAAACATCACCCCCAGCACAACCCCCTACACTGCCTGAGCAACATTGCTCTGCCCTAAACCCTGAAACACTAGCCCCAGCACGACCCCCTAGACTGCCCGAACACCACTGCACTGCCCTAAACCCTGAAACACCACCCCCAGCACGACCCCCTACACTGCCCAAACACCACTGCACTGCCCTAAACCCTGAAACACCAGCCCCAGCAAGACCACCTACACTGCCCGAACACCACTGCATTGCCCTAGACTCTGAAACACCAGCCCCAGCAAGACCCCCTACACTGCCCGAACACCACTGCACTGCCCTAAACCCTGAAACACCAGCCCCTGCATGACCCCTACACTGCCCGAACACCACTGCACTGCCCTAAACCCTGAAACACCAGCCCCAGCACCTCCCCCTACACTGCCCGAACACCACTGCACTGCCCTAAACCCTGAAACACCAGCCCCAGCACCACCCCCTACACTGCCCGAACACCACTGCACTGCCCTAAACCCTGAAACACCAGCCCCAGCACCACCCCCTACAATGCCCGAACACCACTGTACTGCCCTAAACCCTGAAACACCACCCCCTGCACCGCCCCCTACACTGCCCGAACACCACTGCACTGCCCTAAACCCTGAAACACCACCCCCTGCACGACCCCCTACACTGCCCGAACACAACTGCACTGCCCTAAACCCTGAAACACCACCCCTGCACCACCCCCTACACTGCCCGAACACCACTGCACTGCCCTAAACCCTGAAACACCACCCCCTGCACCGCCCTACACTGCCCGAACACCACTGCACTGCCCTAAACCCTGAAACACCACCCCCAGCATGACCCCTTTACTGCTCGAACACCACTGCACTGCCCCAAACCCTGAAACACCACCCCCAGCATGACCCCCTACACTGCCCGAACACCACTGCCCTAAACCCTGAAACACCACCCCTGCACGAACCCCTACACTGCCCGAACACCACTGCACTGCCCTAAACCCTGAAACACCACCCCTGCACGACCCCCTACACTGCCCAAACACCACTGCACTGCCCTAAATCCTGAAACACCACCCCCAGCAAGACCCCCTACACTGCCCGAACACCACTGCACTGCCCTAAACCCTAGAACACTACCCCCAGCATGACCCCTACACTACCCGAACACCACTGCACTACCCTAAACCCTAAAATACTCCCCCAGCACGACCCCCTACACTACCTGAACACGACTGCACTGCCCTAAACCCTAAAACACTCCCCCAGCACGACCCCCTACACTACCCGAACACCACTGCACTGCCCTAAACCCTAAAACACTCCCCCAGCACGACCCCCTACACTACCTAAACACCACTGCACTGCCCTAAACCCTAAAACACTACCCCTGCATGACCCCTACACTACCCAAATACCAATGCACTACCCTAATCCCTAAAACACTACCCCCGCACAACCCCTACACTACCCAAAGACCACTGCACTACCCTAAACTCTAAAACAATACCCCCGCACGACTTCCTACACTACCCAAAGACCACTGCACTACCCTAAACCCTAAAACACGACCTCCTACACTACACAAACACCACTGCACTACCCTAAACCCTAAAAAACTACCCCCAGCACGAACCCCTACACTACCCAAACACCACTGCACTACCCTAAACCATAAAACACTACCCCCAGCAGTACCCCCTATGCTACCCAAACACCACTGCACTACCCTAAACCCTAAAACACTACCCCCAGCAGTACCCCCTACCCTACCCAAACACCATTGCACTACCCTAAACCCTAAAACACTACCCCCAGCAGTATCCCCTACACTACCCAAACACCACTGCACTACCCTAAACCCTAAAACCTAAAACACTAACCCCAGCACGACCCCTACACTACCCAAACACCACTGTACTACCTAAACCCTAAAACACTCCCCCCAGCACGACTCCCTACACTACCCAAACACACTGCACTACCCTAAACCTACCCCCAGCATGACCCCCTATGCTACACAAACACCACTGCACTACCCTAAACCCTAAAACACTACCCCCAGCACGACCCTCTTCACTACCTAAACACAACTGCACAATTTGTTACAGGCGTTGCAACGCAGGCCTGTGGTGCTTACTGGAAGTACCTGGTGGGCTGGTTGGGCCCCAGGGACTCTCAGGATTCAAGGTGACCTAATCCCCCAACTTAAAACGCGCCACGGGGCGCGTTTGCACAGTGGTGAAGGGAGGGAGCGGGGCCTCAGGTGACATGTGCGCAAACACGCCCTGTGGTGCGTTTTAAGTTGGGGAGTTAATTCCCTTTGAATCCTGGGGGCCAACTAGCCCACCAGGTACCTTCAGTAAGCACAACAGAGGTGCGTTGCAGAGAGGTGAAAAAGGTGCGTGGCCTCGGAACGCCTCTCTGCAACTCAGCTCTGTGGTCCTAACTGTAGGTACCTGGGGGGCTAGTTGGACCCCAGGGACCCTCAGGATTCAAGGGGACTTAATCCCGCAACTTAAAGCGCGCCACGGGGCGCTCTTTGCACACATGTCACCTCAGGCCCCCTCCTTCACCACTGTGCAAACGTGCACTGGCTCTGGTTAGTCAGAGTCAGTTACCACCAGTACCCGTCTGAAAAAGTTGTGGGCACAGGATGATTTTGCAACAAGGCCTCTTTCTGCTCCTCTTTTGGTTCTTTCTGCACATCTTTTGCTTCTTTCTGTGCGTTTTTTCTTCTTTCTTCACATGTCCTACCTCTGTTGGCATAGTTAGAAACTAGCATTTAAAAAACCTTTGAAATTCACTTAAAAATCATAGCTTTCAGGCACGTTATAGTTAGAAATTAGCATTTAAAAACCTTTGAAATTCACTGAAAAAACCATAGGTTTCAGGCACGTTATAGTTAGAAATTAGCATTTAAAAAACCTTTGAAATTCACTGAAAAAACCATAGGTTTCAGGCACGTTATAGTTAGAAATTAGCATTTAAAAAAACTTTGAAATTCACTGAAAAAACCATAGGTTTCAGACACGTTATAGTTATAAATTAGCATTTAAAAAACCTTTGAAATTCACTGAAAAAACCATAGGTTTTAGGGACAGTTATAGTTAGTTGGACATTGCACTCGTACAAAACCCGTGAAATTCCCCTGTTATAGTTAGTTCAGCTAACTATAACTCGCGCCCCGCAATGCACTGCTGATGACGTCACATATTACATCACTCATGACATGGTCAGTGACATCACTGATGACATCACTGATGACATCACTGATGACATCTCAAATGACATCACTGATGACATCATCCATGTGATAATTTCATGCATCTTCTCACACCCTAATATAACTTTTGATACACCCACTCTAAATTACAGACTGCCATTCTCAAAACCATAGACACTCCAACACCAAAAACTACATACCCACTCACTGATTCTTAGGTCTACACACACATCCACTCACTCACCTGTACAGTCACTCATACTTACAGTCACTCAGTACAGGACTATCATATGCACTCATACACCTATATAAACACTCACACATGTCCACTCATCCATAGAGGTACTCACACACCTAGTCAGTCATGCAAAAAATTAATCACACACCCATTTACTCACCTATACAGTTATACACACACCAGCTCACTTACTCATACAAATACTAGCACATTCTTACGCTCTTATACAATAACTGATACAAGCACACACGCATCCATACAGCCACTCTCACAATAACACACTCTCACTTATAGCCATTTAAATACTCTAACACACATATATACTGCCTTTTACATATGTAGTTACTCGCACATGTACCACTGAGATATACATTCACTCACTAACACACCCATACACACACTCACCCACCCAAGCAGTCCATCACAGATGCACTCTTGAAATCATGCACCCAGTGAATCACCCACTCACACAACTATGTATAGAGTCACACACACCCCACCCACACAAACACTCAGGCAGCCATACAGATACTCAGAGAACCAATCAATAACCCATATAGACACTCATGTAGCTATTCGCAAATACATGCATCCACTTACACACCAACAAACAGACCGATACAGACATTCACACAGTTTAGTCACTAACCCATGCATTCAGTAAGATACGTTTAATCACTCACTTGTAGAGTCAGTCACTCACGTACTAAATCATCCATTCAGACACTTATACACCCACTCATTCTTCAATACCCCTTTCCCTATATATATTAAACATATTTAAACTTTACAGAAACACACAGTCACTGGATGATGTCATCAGTGATGTCATCAGTGATGTCACTGACCATGTCATGAGTGATGTAATATGTGACGTCATCAGCAGTGCATTGCGGGGGCGCGAGTTATAGTTAGCTGAACTAACTATAACAGGGGAATTTCACGGGTTTTGTACGAGTGCAATGTCCAACTAACTATAACTGTCCCTAAAACCTATGGTTTTTTCAGTGAATATATATATATATATATTCACTGAAAAAACCATAGGTTTCAGGGACGTTATAGTTACAAATTAGCATTTAAAAAACCTTTGAAATTCACTGAAAAAACCATAGGTTTTAGGGACAGTTATAGTTAGTTGGACATTGCACTCGTACAAAACCCGTGAAATTCCCCGTTATAGTTAGTCCAGCTAACTATAACTCGCGCCCCGCAATGCACTGCTGATGACGTCACATATTACATCACTCATGACATGGTCAGTGACATCACTGATGACATCACTGATGACATCTCAAATGACATCACTGATGACATCACTGATGACATCATCCAGTGACTGTGTGTTTCTGTAAAGTTTAAATATTTTTAATATATATAGGAAAAGACGTATTGAAGAATGAGTGGGTGTGTAAGTGTCTGTATGGATGATTTAGTAGGTGCGTGACTGACTCTATAAGTGAGTGATTTAACGTATCTTACTGAATGCATGGAGTTAGTGACTAAACTGGGTGAATGTCTGTATCCGTCTGTCTGTTGCTGTGTAAGTGGCTGCATGTGTTTGTGAATAGCTACATGAGTGTCTATATGAGTTATTGAATGCTTGTCTGAGTATCTGTATGGGTGCCTGAGTGTTTGTGTGGGAGAGTGTGTGCAACTCTGTGCATAGATGTGTGAGTTGGTGATTCAAAGGGTGGATGGTTTCAAGAGTGCAACTGTGATAGACTGTATGGGTGGGTAAGTGTGTGTAAGTGTGTGTTAGTGAGTGAATGTATGTCCCAGTGGTACATGTGTGAGTAACTACATATGTGAAAGGCAGTATATATGTGTGTTGGAGTATATAAATAGCTATGGCGAGAGTGAGTGATTGTGATAGTGGCTGTATGGATGAGTGTGTGCTTGTATCAGTGACTGTATAAGAGCGTAAGAATGTGCTACTATTTGTATGAGTAAGTGAGCTAGTGTGTGTATAACTGTATAGGTGAGTAAATGGTAGTGTGTTTAATTATTTGCATGACTGACTAGGTGTGTGAGTACCTCTATGGATGAGTGGCGGTGTTTGAGTGTCTATATAGGAGTATGAGTGCATATGATAGTCCTGTACTGAGTGACCGTAAGTATGAGTGACTGTACGGGTGAGTGAGTGGATGTGTGCGTAGACCTAAGAATCAGTGAGTGGGTATGTAGTTATTGGTGTTGGAGTGTCTATGGTTTTGCGAATGGCAGTCTGTAATTTAGAGTGGGTGTATCAAAGGTTATATTAGGGTGTGAGGAGGTGCATGAGATTATCACGTGGATGATGTCATCAGTGATGTCATTTGAGATGTCATCAGTGATGTCATCAGTGATGTCACTGACCATGTCATGAGTGATGTAATATGTGACGTCATCAGCAGTGCATTGCGAGGGCGCGAGTTATAGTTAGCTGGACTAACTATAACGGGGGAATTTCACGGGTTTTGTACGAGTGCAATGTCCAACTAACTATAACTGTCCCTAAAACCTATGGTTTTTTCAGTGAATATATATATATATATATATGTCACAGCATATAATGCAGTATCATATTCCTTTTCTTGCCACCTAATTTAGTCAACGTTGCCAGCGTTAGGTTTTCCAATATTGCATAATTCCAATGGCTCTCAGAATAACCAGTATATGTGGCTGTTATAGAAATACGCGTGGCTGTTTTATTAAATGAATTTAATTACAAGTGAAGCTTTGAAACAACTTTGAGTTTCTTCGAGACCTCTGCTCAGCATTCAGTGATTGTGTAAATAACAACCTCCCTGTGAATAAAAAAGTGCAACCTCTGCCTGTAAACATTTCTCGTTCTTGTGTAAAGCGCTCAGAGGCCAACTGGGTCAAGTTCACGCTATATAAAACTGCAGTTAAATGCTTCACTTTTAAACAAATTAAAACGTCTGCAGTATCTAATCTGCTTCTACGATAGTTCGTTGGCTCAAATAAGAAAAAAAAATAAAGGCTTCTACAGATGGTGTGCCCATCTGCAGATAGGCTTTAGGTGGCACGTTTTTAGGTCTCGGCCTGCACCAGCACTTGCGCTGGTCTGGCTGAGAGTTTTAGTAAGCGGGTTTTGGAAGTGCAAACCCACTGGCTTTTGGCTGGCGACCAGCTTGCGTTCACGATGGCGTGCACGCGCGCAGCTGCCATCTGGGTTTCCTATCTCTTCCTCATTTCCTCGTCATGGCTCATTAACTCTCTGGACTCTGATGTTTCAATCGCAGCAGCAGCTCACATTACCAACTGACGGCCCTGGACTACAGTCACATGAAAAACAACAGCGATTAGCATTGAAATGCAAGCTTTTTTTTGTCTAGTTAGAAATATTGCTTCGGTGGGTTGATTTCACCTTATATCGCTATTTGTTTTATATTGGGAGTCACAGCCTAATTACCAGTATTTTTGTCTCACTCTGTTTTTTTTTTTATATTTATTCGCGCAAAGCACAAAGCTATATTTAAGGTTACTTTTTCCGCGTCACTTCTTCACTCTATTTAAACTCCACACCCCACTCTTATTGTCTCTCTCCTTCTCTCTCTCTCCCCTCTCTAATTCTCTCTCTACTTAATTAACTCTCCCCTCTCTATCTTTTTAGCCTTTCATTCTCTCTCACCCCTTTATCTGTTTCTCTTTCAAACTCCTTCATTCACTCTCTCTCCCCTTCTTTCTCTCTCTCTATCCCGCTCCACTCTTTATTCTATGTACACCCTTTCTCTCTCTTTCTCTCTCACCACCCTCTCTAATTGGGCATTATATCTTCACCCTATCTCTCACTCGGCAACTCCACAGCATCACTCAGCATCACCACAGCATCACTCAGCGCAACCACAGCATCACTCAGCGCAACCACAGCATCAATCAGAGCCAGCACAGCATCAATCAGAGCCAGCACAGCATCAATCAGAGCCAGCACAGCATCACTCAGCACCAACACAACATCTCTCAATGCCATCACAGCATCACTCAGTGCAACCACAGCATCACTCAGTGCAACCACAGCATCACTCAGTGCAACCACAGCATTACTCAGTGCAACCACAGCATTACTCAGTGCAACCACAGCATTACTCAGTGCAACCACAGCATTACTTAGCGCCACCACAGCATCACTTAGCGCCACCACAGCATCACTCAGCAGCACCACAACATCACTCTGCGCCTCCACAGCATCACTCAGCACCACCATAGCTTCACTCAGCGACACCACATCATCACTCAGGGCCAACACTGCATCACTCAGCACCACCACAGGATGACTCAGCACCACCACAGGATGACTCAGCACCACAACAGGATGACTCAGCACCACCACAGCATCGCTCAGCACCACCACATCATCGTTCAGCACCACCACAGCATCGTTCAGCACCACCACAGCATCGCTCAGCACCACCACAGCATCGCTCAGTGCCACCACAGCATCGCTCAGGGCCACCACAGCATCGCTCAGGGACAC
The DNA here is from genome assembly GCA_963921515.1 of Calotriton arnoldi. Taxonomy (NCBI): domain Eukaryota; kingdom Metazoa; phylum Chordata; class Amphibia; order Caudata; family Salamandridae; genus Calotriton; species Calotriton arnoldi. Next base: position 168,539 of record CAWUFW010016055.1, read on the forward strand.
CACAGCATCGCTCAGGGCCACCACAGCATCGGTCAGGGTCACCACAGCATCGCTCAGCGCCACCACAGCATCGCCCAGCGCCGCCACAGCATCTCTCAGCGCTGCCACAGCATCACTCAGCGGCGCAACAGCATTGCTCAGTGCCGCCACAGCATCGCTCAGCGCCACCACAGCATCATTCAGCACCACCACAGCATCACTCAGGGCCACCACAGCATCACTCAGGGCCACCACAGCATCACTCAGCGCTACCACAGCATCACTCAGCGCCAAGACAATATCACTCAGCACCACCACAGCATCACTCAGCACCACAGCAGTATCACTCAGCAAGACCTGAGTATCATTCAGCATCACCTCAGCATTGGCTCCACAACAGTCACCACCACCACCACTACCACCTCAGCATCACTCAGCACCACCTCAGCCTGCTCTCGGAATCTGGCATCTGTTGATTCTCCCCTAGCGTCTGGCCGATGCTAGTGTTATAATACAGGTACTACTTCCCAACCTTCACCCTCCGATTGTTTATGCCCCCTCAAAAAAAAAGCTTTAACAAACAACCATTGCAACAGGCAGAAACAAGTTGCCAGCATTGCAACAACAAAAGAAAACTAAGGACATTTTTATTGTAAATACTTTTTTAATATGGTCGTTCAGTTTTACATAATGCCTTCTTGGTCATATATAAAGTAACAAAAATGCTTCAGACACTTTTTTATTATAACTTTTCAGCATGCTGCACAGCAGCCACACTTCTCTACAGCACAGCTTGAAGACATTGGCAAAGTCAATAGCTCTGGCTAAACACTTATAAGGCCCCAAAGGCGAGACCTATTGGCTATGCCAATGCTTGTTATAAATGAGGACACTGTCATTGCCACTGCTTTATGACTGCCGGGTAAGTATTGCACTGTGCATTTGCTGCAGTCCTTTGTCTGTTTCTTTTATGCAAATGTGTGTGGCCATTGCATCGGAGCGGAAGCGGAAGTACAGTGTGAGCGCCCAAGGGCGTGGGGAAAGAGAAGATGCTGCTGTGTCGGGCCACGCTTGGATTTGGTGCTGCATTCACGAGAAGGAGAAATCATTGTTCTATTTCATTCGGTATTTTTAGTGGTGTTGTGGGGTCGAGGATGAGCAGAGATGGAAAGTAAGGGGTGTTATTTCCGGCCTCTCATCGCCCTTTGGGATTTTTTTTGCAAGTGCTGTGCTTTGTTTGAAAGGGCGGGAGCCCGCCATTAAAAATTGCAGCCCTCGACTGCTCCGTTTTGGAGAGGTGGATGCATTATGTCTCTCCATTGCGATATTTTCCAATTTTGTCTTTCTTTTTTAAAATGTGGGAATGGGACACAAAAACCTGTGGCTTTGCATGATTGTGCGTTTTGAGACCCTGTATGGACCGTTGAATGCAGCACTTGCATAGTGGGGGGTAGAGGTGGACGAGCCAACAAGTTGAAAGGGGTAGCCGAGCTGGAGCGGAGTCAAGAGATCTGGCTCTTAAAACCCATGTACGAGTCTAGCTTTAGAAATACTTTGTCTGGAAATCATGCAAAAAATATGATAAGGTGTCTTGAAAATAAAAATACTGTATTACTTTAACATGGGAAAGTGTTTCATTTTAGATCATCAGATGATATCACTGTATTGATAAGTATTTATTGCATGTGACATGATCTGATAAACATTCCTGCCTCCTTTTTGTTAACAATGTGAGGCAACTACATTGTCATGTCAACTCTAAATGTGACCTAGATTCTCATTCTTCTTAGAGTAATATCTTAGTTAATTAAATCAAACACGAGTTTTTTTGCACATTGCACTTCCTGCACTCGGGTTTTTGAAGGTGGTCTCTCTCTCTCTAGCTCTGTTATGAGATAATGAACGGAAAGGAGACTCGAAAAGGAGAAATAAAGTATTTGCATAGGCTCACTCAATTTCGTCTAGCTAGGAAGCCAGGATAGACCTGGTTTCACTGAGACATTCAGCCACGAGATGGGAATCTCTCTTTCCCATCAAAAGTAATGCCCAGTCTTTAAATTGTTGTCATATGTTATTAGTGTCAATGACAATCAGAAACCAGTTTTTATAGCACAAAGCACACTTTGCCCAATGACATAAAGGCACTTCAGAACACACACAGATTACATTACACCTTTTTTTGTCAGCACAGGGACATTTGACCAGATTCAGAGGATGTTGAGCCAAGGCTGGGATTTGAACCTGGTTGCCAGGGGCGAAGCTTCTATTGGTGCAGCAGGTGCAGTGGCACTAGGACATGTAGGCCTGAGTGTCCCACTGAACCCTAATTATTTCAGTATTTTGCAATTCAAACAGTAGCTATGGGTTATGGGAGGGGCACGTCCTTCCTTGTTCTAGGACCCATGACACATTGGCTATGCCACTGCTGTCCCCCCATATGCCAGGGTTGGCATTTCTAACCCCTAGACAACATCTCAACCTGTGAAAATTCGTCTAGTTTCGGGTTTGGACTTCCAAAAGCACTTTGCCTCGAGGCGTCAGTGGCTCCCCACCACTACTGAGGGTGGTTATGAGCTCGCCTCTCAACACAAATGGGGCAGGGTCCGTTGAATTTCATGCTTTATAAATGTAAAAGTGTTTGTGTGGGAGCCTATCTGAATGCAATTCAATCAATCAGGGGGCTTTTAAAGCGCGCTACTCACTCATGAGGGTCTCAAGGCGCTGTACAATTAAATGTGGTACTTCATTTTGAAAGAAGTGGTAGTGGGAATTTGTCTCAAAGCCTGATCCTATGTGACTGAAGTGTCAGTGTGATTCTCCACCAAAACTTAATACTGATGGGGTGACTGACACTTCATTATCTCTTATCAGGAATACCTATTGTGATGCCACGAAAACTTCTTTTGATCGCAGGAAACCCTAACACGATCAAAGAATCACTATTGTGTGTCTTGGACAGCAAAGCTGTACATTAGGTGAGGCAGGCCCAGGAGTGATAGTCGTCATCACTCAACTTTACATTTTATTACTGCATACATCATGAAGCAGAGTTATAGACTTTCTCGCTCTCCCTCACTATCTGCTTTTCTTACTCACCTCACCTCGTTCCTTTCCTGCTCTCCATGCTCTGCCTGCTTTTCTTCTTTCCATTCTTGCTCGCTACTAACTGCTTTTCACTTTCCTGTCGTTTCCTTCAACGTTCCTTTCTCTCCCCTTCTTCACTCTCCTCTAGGTACACTTTCTTCACTTTTACTTCCCCTCTTTCCACTTTTATCTTCATTGTTTCTTTGTTGCACTCCAATCTCTGCTTTACCCAGTTCTCTTCACTCTTCTCATTCCTTGTCTGTCTGTGGATCCCTCCTTGATCTCTCCTCCTTCCTCGCTCTCCCTTTTATCTGTTTTTCCTTCACACACCTATCCTTCATGACATCCACCTCTTCTTGCTTCCTTCCTCCTTCTCCACTGTTCTTCCCTACTCCTCCACCTGACAAAATGTTTTCCCAGGCCTGGTACAATAGTGCAATAATGGTTCATGCAATGTGAGAATGTTTTTTTGGGTGTCGCATACAGAGTGCAAGTGCTATGCTGTCAGTCATATTGTTACCTGTTTAGGGGGCTTACAGTCCACCAACAGCATACCATTAGTTCTTTTTGTTGTCATTCTCATTTGCAATCTTTCGCTTGCCTAGCTCCTTTAGGGTTCCCTTCCTTTCTTGTGTTGCTTATCCCTAGAGCATGGACCACATACATGTGTTCTTCCTCATATTTGTTATTCTTCATCTTTTTGCAGTGCACGTTTTTTTAGTATTATTTCTGGACGTGCAATGTGCTTTCCTACTTTTAACAGGCACCCAGCTTCTTATTTATGTTGCTTTCACCCTATCTGTCTCTGTTGACGCTTTAGTTACTTATACTGTACTAGTCTACTCCACCCCATGCCACTCTGCTCCACTCCACACAGTGCCACACTGCGGTGCTTTATCCCACTCCAAGTCACTCCACTCTGCTCTCTGCTTAGAGTGGCTCTAAGTCACTTCACTCCATGCCACACTTCAGCACTCTCTGACACTCTTTACACCACCCAACTCTAAGCCAGTTCAATCAAAGCCAATATCCTATATGCCACGCTGTAACGTTTAACCATGCTGACAATCAGCCATGCTGCTGTACAACATGGCTGAAATATTTTGGCAAAACTAGTAGCTCTCACGTATGCGAGAACTATTGGCTTTGCCAATGCTTCCAAATTTTGTGCAGTACTACTCTCCATTCACAGGACTCCACGTCAATCTGTCACTTCACTCTACACCACGCCACTCCACACAATGCCACACTGCAGCACTCTATTGCATTGTAATTGCATTTATATAGCCCTTACCTCCCCTTACGAGATGTCGAAGTGCTTTTTCGGTGAGTAGCGTGCTACTCCAAAACCCATAAAGGATTAGTGGTGAATTAGTATAGTGAAATATGAAAGTAATTTGAGTGATGGATATGTTAGTCAGTTATTTGGATTAAGGAGGATAGTGGAGGGATAGAAGAGGGGCAAAGGTTTGCATTTAGATAGCGCTTGCTACCTCTGATGGGGTGTTGTAGCACTTTATCAGCGAGTAGCATGCTGCTCAGGCACTGCCACTCTACTCCACTCTCCTCTACATCGCTCTACTCCACTGTATGCCACTTTACGCCACTCCACTCTATGCCAGTTCAATCGAAATCACTATCCTATATGCTGTGCACTAACTTTTAGCCCTGCTGACCAACAGCCACACTACTGTACAACATGACTGAAATACATTGGCAAAATCAATAGCTTTCACGTAGGCGAGAGCTATTCGCTTTGCCAATGTTTCTAAGTTTTGTGCAGTACTATTAACCCACTCTGCTCTACCCCACTCTAACTCGCCTCACTCTACGCCATTCCACAGAATGCCACACTGCAGCACTCTGTCACTCCAATCCACACAGGTGGGAGCAGGAAATAGGTACAAATGGCTTGTTATAGCTGATGGCTGACAGGTAGGGTGAAAGGAAATTTGTGGGAGGTGTAGTGTACAGGTGGCAAGAAAAGACATGAGATGCATGATGGGAATGATTGAGAATAGGGGCAGTTGGGAGGGGTGGTTACGGGGCAGGTGGAGTTGGGTGACACAAAAGAGGGTACAAGAAGGGATGGCTTGCATGAAGGGACAAAGAATTTTAAAAGTGGCGTGTTTTGGTGCCAAGACAGGATCACAGAATGGTGATGGGGGATGGTGCCATGACAGAAGGGAGACTATGTTGGGTGCCAGGAGAGGGACAGTCTGAGTCAGGACTGAAGTGTGTGATGGGAACTGGGTAGTATTAGTGGCAGCAGAGGGCAGTAATTGAGGATGGGATGGCTAAAAGGAAGTGAAAAAAGGCAGGAGGGATGGTTGGCAGTGGGGTGAAAGGAGTGTGTGACAGGAAAGCATATGTAATTAGTGAAGTCTTCACAACCCCAACAAAAATTCCACCTCCCACACTTTTTAATACAAAGTTGAAGCAGCTTTTCAAAATAATAGAAGCCTTCCATTGCAAAATTTAAAGATGGAGAGCTAAGGTGTGTGACTCGAGTCAGTTGGCTGGTGGATGTCGGAGAGCACAAGTTACATGGGGGCTGCAGGACGTCCTCTCCCTTGTCATTAACACTGCTTAGGGTAAGTGTCAATCGGTTGGGCCTTGTCTGTGAACGATAACTCCAGAGTGCAACCATACCTTGTTCTGTAGCCGTAGGACATGCATGGTTGTTGACTTTCTTTATGATGACATCTGTATGCTCTTATGCATTTCACATCAAGAATCTCTGCTGGAAGTTATCTGTTACCTGAGTTCAATCACTAGTACCAGTAGCCACATGCGTTGACTATCTCACCTGGTCATAGGGCTCAGGAGAAGGCAGGGATAGATGTCAACTCTGCCCTGGCTGAACAAACTGTTTTAGTTGCTGATTGACTAATAAGACTGTTGTCCGACTCAAGTAACCTTTACGTTTGGGCTATGATAGGCCTTGTTTCCATTGTTTGACTGCATGAGTGGCGGGATTGGCAAGGCCTGTACTGTTCTCATAAAAAAGCTTTCGGGTGGAAGGGTAAAATCTGAATGCAGTAGAGGAAAATTAAAAGCAGTAGCCTACCATTTAAACTAGTAGGGGCAACATGTACTATTTACTGCTCTCAAAACACTGGTCGCAAATTGCAACCAATATTTTTGTGACCAGTAAATAATTTTCCGAGCTTATCTATGTAGAAGCAGGTTGGTTCCGAGAATTCAGACTCTTATTGGATCACAATCCGATCTACCTGACCACCCAAAAAATTGCCTGCCTTCAACCACATATATCATATAATCCTTCTCAGCCTGTTTGAACCCAAGCTGTCATTCACAAACATCCAGGACCTCTTCAGGTATCAGACATCCATGACACTATAAACTAAAGTCACTCAAAATGCCCCAGAGCCACACAAAGCACTTCTTTCTTCACTCACGGATTCCATGGCCGTTCACATCATTTGATCAAACTATCCACAATCAGCTACTTCTGCAGTTCACAACCACAGGATAAACTGCAGTACCCCCTAGACCACTCACAAACCCACTTAAAGGCTTACTTGAAGACACAACTACAACATCTTGAGCAGTCTCATTCATGCACAATTGCTCACTTAATACCACTCCTGCACTAATGGTGATAACCTCTACGCTTACAGTGAATATTGTACATCTTATGTTAACAAAATTACTTGATTGGAGTGACAAAGATCAAACTAAAATATTTGAGGTGGGAAAGGATTAAAAAAATTCAATAATATTAATAGTGGTTTTCTGCTTTGTGTAATAGTTTAACATACCAGTGCTATTAAGTTGACCACAGAACACTCAAAGTAGTAATCATGAAATGGCCCTGGAGTAACCTAAACATATCCTGAAGTCCTCACAGGTAAGGCTGGGTAAATGTTTTGAGATAAACTGAATTGAATTCCAAGCCAAGTTGCTTTTTCCTGTTTCTTCTGTTTTCTGTACACACATAACATAGAGAACAGCTAAACGTATCTCATGGTGATACATGAACTGCTGGGAGAATACTTGCTCTATGCTACTGCACTTTACCCTGTACCACTCCACTCTAAGCCACTTCACTCTACTCTGAGACACCTACACCACAGCACTTTATGCCTCTACACCACTCCACGCCACTGCGCCAATCTACTCTATACCACTGCTCTCTACACCACTCTAAACCACTGCACTCTACCCCATCGCCCTTTCTGCCAAGTTTGGTGTAATTCTATTCAGTTGTTTGGACTGTAGTAGTGTTGACAGGGTCCGATGGGAATTAACATTGCAAACGCACCCTTTTTTCCAACCCCATTTTTCTCAGCCCCCGCTTTACAAATACCCCGAAACTTTCCATGTTCAACAAGAATCACCGGAGCACCTTTTTGGGAAAAAGGTTGCGAAGATTCGTCAAACGGTGGCAAAGTTGTATATCTCTAAATGTGTGTGTATATATGTAAATGTGTGTGTGGTAATGTGTGTGTGTGTATATATATGTGTGTGTGTGGATATATGTGTGTCAGTGTGTAATTGTGTGTGGATATGTGCGTGTGTATGTGTGTGTATGTATATGTGAGTGTGTGTATGTGTGTATAAATGTGAGTGTACATGTATGTATATGTGTGTGTGTATATATGTGTGTGTATATGTCTGTGTGTGTGTATATATGTATATGTGTGTGTATATATGCATGTGTGTATATATGCATGTGTGTGTGCGCATATATAAAATACCAGACTTAAAATAAAGCTATGAGTCAGGTAGGCTCCTTGCCTTGTATTGAAATCACATTTGGTGGCAAGGAGTCCTATTAGTGTCAAGGGCGCCGTTCTCAATGCAAATGATTCTGCAGTGAAGTTAGGGTACCATATGGTGATTTTTCCTACATTAAAGGTCTGCTATCACCAAAGTATAAATCATTTTTTATACTATACTTCCTTCTTTTAAGCGCTATATCTTACAGTTGTTACTATTACACTCTTTCATATTTCTCGATTTACCAGTCTCAGAAGGATGGTAGACTAAGTTTGCTCTACAACTCTATGCCACTCCACGTCACTCTACTCTCTGCCCCTCCACAGCACTCTACGCTTCGCCACTCTACTAGACAACACCACTTTGTGTCACCACTTGACACCACTACTCTATGACACCACCACTCTGCTACAACTGCTCTCAACGCCCCACTCTAGGCCCTTGGACTCCATGCCAATGTATTCTACGCCACTCTACCATATACCACTTCACTCTACGACAGTCTACTCTGCAACACTGCACTCTCTGCCACTGAACTCTACGCCACTGCACTCTAAGCTGCATCACTCTATGCTGCACCACTATTTTACTCTGCGCCGCTGCACTCTGACACTCAGCTCTGCAAGACTGCATTCTCTGCCACTGAACTCTATGCCACGCTACTCTGCACGACTGCAGTCTAAGTCACTGCACTCTGCATCGCTCCACGCCACTCTAATCTATTCTGTACCATTGCACTCTACACTACACTGCAATCTACTCTGCACTCTACGTCACTCTACTCTGCGCCAATGCAATCTACACCACTTTACTCAACCAGTGCACTCTACGCCAGTCTACTCTGCACCACTGTGTTTTACACAGCTTCAATCTAGGCTACTGCACTTTACGACACTATAAGCTACGATACGCCACTCTGTGATGCTCTACTCCATTAAACTCTACTTGACTCTATGCCACTCCACTCTACAACACTACTCCATGCTATGCCACCCTTCAACACTACTTTAGTCTACTCTACAACACACTACTCCATGCCACTCCACTCTGACACTCAATTCTACAACACTTTACTCCACTCTGCCATTCCACTCTCCTACATTACTCCACTTTATGCCACTCCACTCTACAGCAATCTACTCTACGCAACACTCAACACCACTCTGTTCCACACCACTCCATGACAATCTGCTGCTATAATCTATACTACTTCATCACATTGCACTTTTCGACATGCAACTCTCCTTTACCCCACTAACCTTTAGCCATGCTGAACAACAGCCACGCTTGTGTACAATATGGCTAAAACATATTGGCAAAGCCAATAGCTCTTGCAAAGGCCAGACCTTTTGGCTTTGCCAATGCTTGTTTATTTTAACCGATACTTCAAACCATCGGCAGAAGACATTGGCAAGGCACATGGTCAAAAAGGCAAGACCTATTGGCTTTGCCAATGCTTGTTTTTGAAACAATTATTTGCTCTGCTAACGAACTAATAAAAAATGTGTATTTCTTAACATCCTGTGTATGTCAAACATGTATTACTGCTCGAGATCATCCTAGAATATTACATCTGCATATTGAAACCCCCATGCAGTAACACAGCCAGAACCCATCCTACGGTAATACATCCCCATCATGAATTAATCGACTAGTACGGTCCCTGTCCCATTCTAAAGTTATCCTTGGATCATCCATGAGTAATGCAGCCTCATTCTGAAGTCATCACACGATGATTCTGTAATAATACAGCCCCATCCTGAAATACTCAAAGGATCATCCTGGAGTAATCCAGCCTAATCCTGAAATCATCATGGGATCATTCTGGAGTAGTACAAGATCATCATGTTTACCACTGAAGTAATCAGGAACCCATCCTGGAGTAATCCAGCCTAATCCTGAAATCATCATGGGATCATTCTGGAGTAGTACAAGCTCATCACATGTTTTCCATTGAAGTAATTAGGAACCCATCCTGGAGTAATCCACCCTAATCCTGTAATCACCATGGGATCATCCTGCAGTAGTACAAGCTCATCACATCTTTTCCACTGAAGTAATCGGGAACTAATCCTGGAGTAGTTTCTCTGATGACTCGAGGAGTCATCCCATTTAAATATTCTGCCCTATAGGCATACTTCAGGATGGCTTCGGATGACATCCCCAGTCAATTGCAGGAATAGCCTGGCTGAAGTCATCGGATGACTTCAGAATCACTCCAGGATGATCTTCCTTTTTAGGTCTCGGCCTGCACAGCGGGTTTTGGAAGTGCAAACACTGGCTTTCGGCTGGCGACCAGCTTGAGTTCACAATGGCGTGCACGCGCAGCTGCCATCTGGTCTTCCTCATTTCCTCGTCATGGCTCATTAACTCTCTGGACTCTGATGTTTCAATCGCAGCAGCAGCTCACATTACCAACTGAGGGCCCTGGACTACAGTCACATGAAAAACAACAGCGATTAGCATTGAAATGCAAGCTTTTTTTGTCTAGTTAGAAATATTGCTTCGGTGGGTTGATTTCACCTTATATCGCTATTTGTTTTATATTGGGAGTCACAGCCTAATTACCAGTATTTTTGTCTCTCACTGGTTTTTTTAAAAATATTTATTCACGCAAAGCACAAAGCTATATTTAAGGTTACTTTTTCCGCGTCACTTCTTCACTCTATTTAAACTCCACACCCCCACTCTTATTGTCTCTCTCCTTCTCTCTCTCTCCCCTCTCTAATTCTCTCTCTACTTAATTAACTCTCCCCTCTCTATCTTTTTTTGCCTTTCATTCTCTCTCACCCCTTTATCTGTTTCTCTTTCAAACTCCTTCATTCACTCTCTCTCCCCTTCTTTCTCTCTCTCTATCCCGCTCCACTCTTTATTCTATGTACACCCTTTCTCTCTCTTTCTCTCTCACCACCCTCTCTAATTGGGCATTATATCTTCACTCTATCTCTCACTCGGCAACAGCACAGCATCACTCAGCGCAACCACAGCATCAATCAGAGCCAGCACAGCATCAATCAGAGCCAGCACAGCATCACTCAGCACCAACACAACATCTCTCAACGCCATCACAGCATCACTCAACGCCATCACAGCATCACTCAGTGCAACCACAGCATCACTCAGTGCAACTACAGCATCACTCAGCACAACCACAGCATTACTCAGCACAACCACAGCATCACTTAGCGCCACAACAGCATCACTCTGCGCCACCACAGCATCACTCAGCACCACCATAGCTTTACTCAGCAACACCACATCATCACTCAGGGCCAACACTGCATCACTCAGCACCACCACAGGATGACTCAGCACCACCACAGGATGACTCAGCACCACCACAGGATGACTCAGCACCACCACAGCATCGCTCAGCACCACCACAGCGTCGCTCAGCGCCACCACAGCATCGCTCAGCACCACCACAGCATCGCTCAGCGCCGCTCAGCGCCGCCACAGCATCGCTCAGCGCCGCCACAGCATCACTCAGCGCCGCCACAGCATCACTCAGCGCTGCCACAGCATCACTCAGCGCCGCAACAGCATCACTCAGCGCCAAGACAATATCACTCAGCACCACCACAGCATCACTCAGCGCCAAGACAATATCACTCAGCACCACCACAGCATCACTCAGCACCACAGCAGTATCACTCAGCACCACAGCAGTATCACTCATCAACACCTGAGTATCATTCAGCATCACCTCAGCATCGTCTCCGCAACAGTCACCACCACCACCACTACCACCTCAGCATCACTCAGCACCACCTCAGCCTGCTCTCGGAATCTGGCATCTGTTGATTCTCCCCTAGCGTCTGGCCGCTGCTAGTGTTATAATACAGGTACTAGTTCCCAACCTTCACCCTCCGATTGTTTATGCCCCCTCAAAAAAAGCTTTAACAAACAACCATTGCAATAGGCAGAAACAAGTTGCCAGCATTGCAAGAACAAAAGAAAACTGAGGAAATTTTTATTGTAAATACTTTTTTAATATGGTCGTTCAGTTTTACATAATGCCTTCTTGGTCATATATAAAGTAACAAAAATGCTTCTGACACTTTTTATTATAACTTTTCAGCATGCCGCACATCAGCCACACTTCTCTACAGCACAGCTTGAAGACATTGGCAAAGTCAATAGCTCTGGCTAAACACTTATAAGGCCCCAAAGGCGAGACCTATTGGCTATGCCAATGCTTGTTGACTTGGGTGTGGCTAGGGAAGCTTACAGAAAGCTGGAGGTATGGTCAAAAAATGGTACTGTCTAGGACGGGAGGAGCTGACATATCTGGTGGAGGGGGAATCAGATGGCCACTGCTGTTGCCATGCTCTGCAAGCTGGTCGGAAAGAGAAAATTGCCATCCTATTATTAAGTGGTGCGAACGACTTGCCTCATGTGTCATGGCTGTCTTTAATACAAAATGATTAAGATGGGTCTGGTCCAGACTGCGAAGATGATGCTTAAGTCAGTAGTGCAGCTGAAGAAGCTGTTAAACTGATGTGTAGATGATGTTGTCTTGGGGAGAGGATGTGGCCTAACGGCTAGGGCCGTCGATCTCAAATCTGGAGAACTGTGTTGGAGTCTCGCCAATGACGCTCAACATCCTGTGATTCTGGGCAAATCACTTAATCTCCCCTGCCTAACAAAAAGGAATGTGTCCTTGTGTAGCACAACTCGTGCTCATGTAAAGCGCTCTGATACCTTCGGGTCAAGTTCGCGCTACCTGATGATAGTTAGTTGAGGGGCTTCTTAGGGTAGAAGGAATGGACCATAAAGGCAGGAGCAGAAATGAATAACCCCTTCTGCAGATGGTTATTTCTGGGTGAGATGAGAGGCAATAAGACAGGTTTAATGTTTTATGTGAGTTAAAGTGTAATAATCCCACTACTGACAATGGAGATACAACAGACAGCACAGTACCATGTTAAGACAAGCTGTTAGTGGGTTGTAGAGGAGACCCAAGATTTCTAAATCTTAGGTATGTTAAGATGGGGCTCTTCATCACCCAATCAAGCCCCTGCAGCGCAGTAGGGCCTTATTCCCTCTGGCCCCCTATTAATTCACCCTAAGAAAGTGGTCTTCAAACATTTCAATGCTGCCACACCATGTAAAAAAGTTTCATCATACCACCCAGAATGACGAACTTATTTTTTGACAATTTTTTGATCAAATTGGAGGCTCTAAACATATTTAAAAATGCAGACATTACTGTTATTTTCAGTTTTTCCTTTTAAAATGCAATAAAATACAAGATTGCCAACATGCTATGGGCAGCCTTATTCCCCTAAAGTGTAAACGTGTCCAAGGTGTGATCCTGTATCAAAAATGGGGGAGGGACTTTTAGAGTTATTTGAAGCCCCCTTTCTTCTCTTGATACCCTCTCCCAGTCAGGATATAACTGATAAGTGATGTTACCGATGGCCCATTACAAAATGGCTCATTGACAGCACTGCTTTCGTATGATTCTCCTCTTGTCCAGTGCCTAGCACCCCCCTTCCAGAACAATACAGCACCGCGCCCCCCCTCCCTAGTATTAAGACCTCTGCCCTAAAGCCTATGTCTGTCTGTGAGATATGGGGGAGAAAGGGTCCCCCATGGCATTCTGCAGGAAGTGGCAGTATTTTGCTTTAGCCACCCACTGTACCCGACATAAGTAAAGTCAGGGCTTTAAGTGTGCCAGGTCTCACCGGGTCTGAGCACAGGCAGTTTTTTAAAGGAGGCCTCGAAACGGGTCCCTATCGGGCTCTGTTTTGTGCCCTGCCACAGGCGGTCCTTTTTTTCCGGGCTGCAGTGACAGCAGGCAGATCGATGTGTGCGTGCTCACACTGCTCACTTCTCACTAGTGGAGAAGTTACGGCATGACGTCATGTCAGATGAGCGTTGTAGGGGAAGTAAAAGCACAGATTTTTAGCTTACATGTTTTTAGGCCACGCCCTTAATTACATTGACCACGCCCCTTTGAGAGATTCCCCCCCCCTCCAGTTTTTTCATCCCACTTAAAGCTCTGAGTAAAGTCAAAGGTTTTCACTTGTTTTTGATAATATTGTTGTCATACCATGTGCAAATAGTTGGTGCTGGTCACTTTACCTGAATAAAATGACCTTTGCTCATGGGGTGTAGGCACCATTGGCGCAGCAGGTACGTTGGGACTGGGTGTCAGAGCCCCGAGGAGCCGATTGAACCCTAATAATAGTTGTATTTTACTAGGCCAACAGCAGTTAGGGGATCATTCCCCTTGCTTGCACCCGAGCCCATGGCATCTTTGCTGAACTCCCTTATTGCTCAAGGGTGCTCCTGAGCGCAATTCGCCGTGTGATCATTTTAGCAACGGCGTACAATATAAGTAAAGTCCTGAAAACGTCGACAGCCGCAATTTCCTTTCAAGAGTTGACCATCGATAATGTTGTCTGTCAAGTTTTGGCGTACCATCTGACGCTTTAACAAGCCACTGTTTATGTCTCTTTTATATGGTCGTTTATGGGAAACTTAAACGCGCGAGCTCTTCTCAATCAGTATGTCACATTATTTGAACATTAGTTCAGCTGCGACAAGCAGCATGTAAAGAAGTTTAAAAAGTCCTCATATATACTTGCGGGAGTTTGTATACGGTCATATAAAAATGCAATCTTCTCAGAAGGCGGAGAGACAAGCTTATGTTCCACATTTTGTTTTCACGCACAGATACAAACAACACGGAAGTTCATTCGAAGATGACACATCATATGTGAACAACTTGAAAAAAAAGCTTTTAGGCAAATCTTTTTGCAGCTGTTTCACTACTCTGTTCGCAGAATTGTATTAATCTATTTATTTCTTTATTTTGCTGCAAGCATTATATTCCCTCTCACACTTTTCGTTTAAATACTTCATCACATTTGTCTTTTTTAAAACACGAACAGTTCAGGAAGGAAGCCCAGGACAGTTCAACAAAACACAAAGTGCACCTCTGAGAAGTGCACGTGTAATCTTTCTCGCACACTTCTGTTTAGAAACTCTTGCACCCAGTGCTTTAAATGGAAAAAAATAAGTGCAGGTACTCACCAAATTGAGATGTGGACAAGAGGGCGGGGCTTGAGATGGGGCTAGGGGGCAGAGCTATGGGCAGCGCAAAGGGATCCGGCCAGGGGCACCATTTAAGCATTCATGCACGCCGACAGGGCATTCAGTACATGTATTTTAGAAACGCTTACATTTGTTGTTGCCCTCATTACTAAACCTTGATCCCACGTGCTGTGCTACAGCATCAATATCGCCACCTTCCTTCTTAGTCTGGTTGCAAACAAGTGCTGCTGTAGTCTGCTATACCAGCAGGAAGCCTTCTCTTCGATTTCCCGAGAGTCACGAGATTTGCCTGTTAGCAGGCCCTGCTCTCACACCTACAGACCACTGACTCATTGTCAGTGAAATTGCTCTCCCACCCTCGCAGCTCCACCATTAAGTGAGGCCTGCCCCTGCACTCTCGAGTGTTGGTGATCGAGGCCCTCCTCCACCCGCAGGTTTCCCTGCGCCTCATCCCTGGTGGTCCAGAGGACCTCTGTTTCCTTCCTCTCTCTCTGCTCTTTCACTTGTTTTCACTCGTTTTTCTACCCTTTTTTATCTTTCACCTTTCTGCACTTTTCTGCATCTCTGCTCTTTTGTGCCTTATTTCTGCTTATTTTCCCTTTTTTCTTTATCCCTTATTTCCTCCCTTTACCTTTCCCCGCCGCTGCTACCCGCGGCCCCTCCCCCCAGCGCGACATGCCAAATCCAGCTCCCTCCCCGCTCCCCGCCTCCCAGCTGTCCAGCCCTCCCCGACCCCTACTTAATGGCGGCCGCTGCGGGGACAGGCAAGCAAGACCACTGACTCATTGTCAGTGAATTGCTCTCCCACCCTCGCAGCTCCACCATTAAGTGAGGCCTGCCCCTGCACTCTCGAGTGTTGGTGATCGAGGCCCTCCTCCACCCGCAGGTTTCCCTGCGCCTCATCCCTGGTGGTCCAGTGGACCTCTGTTTCCTTCCTCTCTCTCTGCTCTTTCACTCGTTTTCACTCGTTTTTCTACCCTTTTTTATCTTTCACCATTCTGCACTTTTCTGCATCTCTGCTCTTTTGTGCCTTATTTCTGCTCATTTTCCCTTCCTCTTGCTCTGCTCTTTCACTCGTTTTTCTACCCTCTTTTAGCTTTCACCTTTCTGCACTTTTCTGCATCTCTGCTCTTTTGTGCCTTATTTCTGCTTATTTTCCCTTTTCTCTTTATCCCTTATTTCCTCCCTTTCCCTTTCCCCGCCGCTGCTGCCCCCACGGCCCCTCCCCCCAGCGCGACCGGCCCAATCCAACTCCCCTCCCCACCTCCCAGCTGTCCAGCCCTCCCCGACCCCTACTTAATGGCGGCCGCTGCGGGGACAGGCGAGCAAGACCACTGACTCATTGTCAGTGAAATTGCTCTCCCACCCTCGTAGCTCCACCATTTAAGTGAGGCCTGCCCCTGCACTCTTGAGTGTTGGTGATCGAGGCCCTCCTCCACCCGCAGGTTTCCTTGTGCCTCATCCCTGGTGGTCCAGTGGACCTCTGTTTGCTTCCTCTCTCTCTGCTCTTTCACTCGTTTTCACTCGTTTTTCTACCCTTTTTTATCTTTCACCTTTCTGCACTTTTCTGCATCTCTGCTCTTTTGTGCCTTATTCCTGCTCATTTTCCATTCCTCTCGCTCTGCTCTTTCACTTGTTTTCATTCGTTTTTCTACCCTCTTTTAGCTTTCACCTTTCTGCACTTTTCTGCATCTCTGCTCTTTTGTGCCTTATTTCTGCTTATTTTCCCTTTTTTCTTTATCCCTTATTTCCTCCCTTTACCTTTCCCTGCTGCTGCTGCCCCCGCGGCCCCTCCCCCCAGCGCGACCGGCCCAATCCAGCTCCCCTCCCCGCTCCCGCCTCCCAGCTGTCCAGCCCTCCCCGACCCCTACTTAATGGCTGCCGCTGCGGGAACAGGCGAGCAAGACCACTGACTCATTGTCAGTGAAATTGCTCTCCCACCCTCGCAGCTCCACCATTAAGTGAGGCCTGCCCCTGCCCCTGCACTCTCGAGTGTTGGTGATCGAGGCCCTCCTCCACCCGCAGGTTTCCCTGCGCCTCATCCCTGGTGGTCCAGTGGACCTCTGTTTCCTTCCTCTCTCTCTGCTCTTTCACTCGTTTTCACTCGTTTTTCTACCTTTTTATTTTTCTGCACTTTTCTGCATCTCTGCTATTTTGTGCCTTATTTCTGCTCATTTTCCTTCCTCTTGCTCTGCTCTTTCACTCGTTTTCACTCGTTTTTCTACCCTCTTTTAGCTTTCACCTTTCTGCACTTTTCTTCATCTCTGCTCTTTTGTGCCTTATTTCTGCTTATTTTCCCTTTTTTCTTTATCCCTTATTTCCTCCCTTTACCTTTCCCCGCCGCTGCTGCCCCCGCGGCCCCTCCCCCCCAGCGGGACCGGCCCAATCCAGCTCCCCTCCCCGCCTCCCAGCTGTCCAGCCCTCCCGACCCCTACTTAATGGCGGCCGCTGCGGGGACAGGCGAGCAAGACCACTGACTCATTGTCAGTGAAATTGCTCTCCCACCCTCGCAGCTCCACCATTAAGTGAGGCCTGCCCCTGCCCCTGCACTCTTGAGTGTTGGTGATCGAGGCCCTCCTCCACCCGCAGGTTTCCCTGTGCCTCATCCCTGGTGGTCCAGTGGACCTCTGTTTCCTTCCTCTCTCTCTGCTCTTTCACTCGTTTTCACTCGTTTTTCTACCCTTTTTTATCTTTCACCTTTCTGCACTTTTCTGCATCTCTGCTCTTTTGTGCCTTATTTCTGCTCATTTTCCCTTCCTCTTGCTCTGCTCTTTCACTCATTTTCACTCGTTTTTCTACCCTCTTTTAGCTTTCACCTTTCTGCACTTTTCTGCATCTCTGCTCTTTTGTGCCTTATTTCTGCTTATTTTCCCTTTTTTCTTTATCCCTTATTTCCTCCCTTTACCTTTCCCCGCCGCTGCTGCCCCCGCGGCCCCTCCCCCCCAGCGCGACATGCCCAATCCAGCTCTCCTCCCCGCTCCCGCCTCCCAGCTGTCCAGCCCTCCCCGACCCCTACTTAATGGCGGCCGCTGCAGGGACAGGCGAGCAAGACCACTGACTCATTGTCAGTGAAATTGCTCTCCCACCCTCGCAGCTCCACCATTAAGTGAGGCCTGCCCCTGCCCCTGCACTCTCGAGTGTTGGTGATCGAGGCCCTCCTCCACCCGCAGGTTTCCCTGCGCCTCATCCCTGGTGGTCCAGTGGACCTCTGTTTCCTTCCTCTCTCTCTGCTCTTTCACTCGTTTTCACTCGTTTTTCTACCCTTTTTTATCTTTCTGCACTTTTCTGCATCTCTGCTCTTTTGTGCCTTATTTCTGCTCATTTTCCCTTCCTCTCGCTCTGCTCTTTCACTCGTTTTCACTCGTTTTTCTACCCTCTTTTAGCTTTCACCTTTCTGCACTCTTCTGCATCTCTGCTCTTTTGTGCCTTATTTCTGCTTATTTTCCCTTTTCTCTTTATCCCTTATTTCCTCCCTTTCCCTTTCCCCGCCGCTGCTGCCCCCGCGGCCCTTCCCCCCCAGCGGGACCGGCCCAATCCAGCTCCCCTCCCCGCCTCCCAGCTGTCCAGCCCTCCCCGACCCCTACTTAATGGCGGCCGCTGCGGGGACAGGCGAGCAAGACCACTGACTCATTGTCAGTGAAATTGCTCTCCCACCCTCGCAGCTCCACCATTAAGTGAGGCCTGCCCCTGCCCCTGCACTCTTGAGTGTTGGTGATCGAGGCCCTCCTCCACCCGCAGGTTTCCCTGTGCCTCATCCCTGGTGGTCCAGTGGACCTCTGTTTCCTTCCTCTCTCTCTGCTCTTTCACTCGTTTTCACTCGTTTTTCTACCCTTTTTTATCTTTCACCTTTCTGCACTTTTCTGCATCTCTGCTCTTTTGTGCCCTATTTCTGCTTATTTTCCCTTTTTTCTTTATCCCTTATTTCCTCCCTTTACCTTTCCCCGCTGCTGCTGCCCCCGCGGCCCCTCCCCCCAGCGCGACCGGCCCAATCCAGCTCCCCTCCCCGCTCCTGCCTCCCAGCTGTCCAGCCCTCCCCGACCCCTACTTAATGGCTGCCGCTGCGGGGACAGGCGAGCAAGACCACTGACTCATTGTCAGTGAAATTGCTCACCCACCCTCGCAGCTCCACCATTAAGTGAGGCCTGCCCCTGCACTCTTAAGTGTTGGTGATCGAGGCCCTCCTCCACCCGCAGGTTTCCCTGCCCCTCATCCCTGGTGGTTCAGTGGACCTCTGTTTCCTTCCTCTCTCTCTGCTCTTTCACTCGTTTTCACTCATTTTTCTACCCTTTTTTTATCTTTGTGCACTTTTCTGCATCTCTGCTCTTTTGTGCCTTATTTCTGCTCATTTTCCCTTCCTCTCGCTCTGCTCTTTCACTCGTTTTCACTCATTTTTCTACCCTCTTTTAGCTTTCACCTTTCTGCACTTTTCTGCATCTCTGCTCTTTTGTGCCTTATTTCTGCTTATTTTCCCTTT
Organism: Calotriton arnoldi; assembly: GCA_963921515.1. NCBI lineage: Eukaryota > Metazoa > Chordata > Amphibia > Caudata > Salamandridae > Calotriton > Calotriton arnoldi. Next base: position 187,887 of record CAWUFW010016055.1, read on the forward strand.
TTTCTTTATCCCTTATTTCCTCCCTTTACCTTTCCCCGCCGCTGCTGCCCCCGCGGCCCCTCCCCCCAGCGCGACCGGCCCAATCCAGCTCCCCTCCCCGCCTCCCAGCTGTCCAGCCCTCCACGACCCCTACTTAATGGCGGCCGCTGTGCGGCAGCGGGCGCGTCAAAGGCAAGCCTGTCTGCGCCCGTCCGCGGCCCGACCGCGACCAGCGCCAGGAACCCTGGACCTCCGCCCCGCCAACGCTACAACCCAGCAGCACTCCATGCACTCAACCCAGGCCGCAACAACAACTGCAAGCTAGCATCACCAGCCGACACCCATGGACCCTTCAGCTGTCACCGCTGCCGGCACACCTGCAGCACCGCCAAGAACACGGATCCAGCACAACCCGCCCACAAGAACACAACCGAACCAAAGACCCTGCAATGCATCCTCCTGAATGTCCGATCCCTCCACAAACACGCCACCGAAATCTGGGACCTCCTCGACAGCACCACCCCGGACGTAGCGTTCTTCACCGAAACATGGACCAACACCACCTCGGGACCGGACATCGCCATCGCCATCCCCCAAGGATACAAGATCTCCAGGAAGGACCGCCGCACCCACCCAGGAGGAGGAATCGCCATCGTCCACAAATCCAGCCTGAGCATACTCCCCGACGAGCCCACAGAACTGATGGAACACCTTCACTTCAAGATACTGGCCAGCCCCACCGCCACCCTCCGAGGAACCCTCATCTACCGACCCCCTGGACCCCGCGGACCCTTCGCCAACTCCATCACGGACATTATCTCCCCGCAGGCCATCGCATCCACCAACTACACCCTGCTGGGAGACCTCAACTTCCACCTCGACAACCAACTGGACCCCAACACCACATCCCTCCTGGACAACCTCCACAACATTGGACTCTGCCAGATCGTGACCGAGCCCACGCACTCAGCAGAACACAACCTCGACCCCCTCTTCACTACAGGAAACTCCATCACCTTCAGCCACACCACCGAACTCCCATGGACTGACCATCGTTGCGTCCACTTCACCTTCAGAACACCCACCATCCACAGACACCAGCACCTGCTCCCACGAAGAAACTGGACCAAAATCACCGACGACCAGCTCACCTCCTCACTCAACAACTCCACCCTAACCATCGCGGAAAACGACGACCCCAACACCGCAGCCCGAACCCTGCATAGATGGATCTCGGACAGCTCCAACACCATAGCCCCCCTCAAGAAAAACAACAATACCCGCGCCAAGAAAGCCAGATGGTTTATCACTGAACTTCGAGAGTCCAGACGCACATGCCGCCACCTCGAAAAGGCCTGGAGGAACACCAAATCCACAGAAGCCCACAACAACTTCAGAGCCGCCACCAACGCCCACCATCAACTCATCAGAGAAACGAGGAAAAAGCGATTGAAGACAGAATCTCCACCCACGCGCACAACAGCAAGGAACTCTTCAGCATCATCAAGGAGTTCGCCCAACCCACCAGCGAGTCTACCGACATCCCTCCCTCACAAGACCTCTGCGACAAACTCAGCACCTTTTTCCACCACAAAATCAAGAGCATCTACGACAACTTCGACGAAGACAACCAACACACTGAACCCTCACCAACCACCCCCGACACCCGGAAACCAGCGATTGACGACTGGACAGCCCTCACCACCAAAGACACACTGAAGACAATGGCCCCCACGGACCCCTGCCCCACCACATCCTCAACAGAGCCGCCAACACCATCGCACCCATGCTCCGCCACACCATCAACTGCTCCCTGGCGACCGCCTCGTTCCCCGACGACTGGAAACACGCTGAGGTCAACCCCCTCCTAAAGAAACCCTCAGCGGACCCCACCGACCTCAAAAACTACAGACCGATCTCCATGCTCCCGTTCCCAGCGAAAGTCATCGAGAAAGCCATCATCAGCCAACTCGCCACATTCATTGAAGAACACAACATCCTCGACTCCTCCCAATCCGGCTTCAGAAAAAACCACAGTACGGAAACCGCCCTCCTCGCCGCAACAGACGACATCTGCACCCTATTGGGCAAAGGAGAAACAGTAGCCCTCATCCTCCTCGACCTATCAGCGGCGTTCGACACAGTCTCCCACCGCACCCTAATACGCAGACTCTAAGACGCAGGAATCCAGGACAAGGCCCTCGACTGGATCCGCTCCTTCCTCTCCGGCAGGACGCAGCGGGTCAGACTCCCCCCTTTCCTCTCGGACCCCACACCTACCACCTGCGGAGTCCCCCAGGGCTCCTCCCTCAGCCCGACGCTTTTCAACATCTACATGGCTCCACTCGCCCCCATCGTCAGAACCTACGGACTCAACATCGTGTCATACGCAGACGACACCCAACTTATCCTCTCCCTATCCAACAAGCCCAACACCGCCAGACGCAACTTTCGAGAAGGCATGGAAGCCGTCGCCAAATGGATGAAAAACAGCTGCCTACAACTAAACACCAACAAAACAGAAGTACTCATCATGGGCCCAAACCCAGACGCCTGGAGCGACACCTGGTGGCCCCCCGCCCTCGGAAACCCGCCAACCCCCATGGACCACGCACGCAACCTGGGAATCATCCTGGACTCCGAGCTCAAAATGGACCGCCAGATCAACTCCGTCTCATCTTCCTGCTTCCACACCCTCCGCCTCCTTCGTAAGACCTTCAAATGGATCCCCCTCGAACACCGAAAGACTGTCACTCATGCCCTGGTCACCAGCAGACTCGACTACGGCAACGCACTCTACGCCGGAATAAACAAAAACCTCACCCGCAAGCTACAGAACATCCAGAACGCCGCCGCAAGACTGGTACTCAACCTGCCAAAACACTGCCACATCCCCCTGCACCTGCGCACACTCCACTGGCTCCCGTCGAGGAGAGAATCACCTTCAAGATGCTCACCCAGGTACACAAGGCCCTCCACGGCACCGGACCAGCATACCTGAACAGCCGACTCAAATTCCACGCACCCTAAAGGACCCTACGATCAGCCCAGCTCTCCTACACCGTGGTCCCCCGCACCAGAAAGACCAGATCGGGAGGCCGCTCCTTCCCCTTCCTCGCAGCCAAAGCATGGAACGTCCTTCCGCTCCACCTCAGACAGACAACATCGCTCCCCATCTTCGCAAGAAACCTCAAAACCTGGCTCTTCGACAGACCCCCTCCTTGATGGAATGGAACCTGCACCCCCCCCACCCTTAGCACCTTGAGACCCTTACGGGTGAGTAGTCGCGCTTTAACAAACCCCTGACTGATTGATTGAGAGTGCTATGGACTACACAGAGCCGGAGGGGACACTGCGTCAGGCATTACAGTGTGAGTCTGGCCCCTCCCAAACTTCGTGCCAACTCTGAATGAATGCCTAGGGGCCATGGCTCAATTAGCACATTGAAAGGGGAGATTAGCACTCAATCAGAGTGCTTCTGGAAAGCGGACCCACTCGTTGTCAGCTGTGTTGCGCTTTTTTGTAAATGCCAATTTCACTGAGCTTGACTTACATCCCCATGAGTACCAGTACTCTCTTTGGACAAAGAGAAGTTCCGGGACTCAAGTGCCGAAAATTTAGAAGTGCCGGTACTCAGTACTGGTGAGTACCGGCCCATTTAAAGCACTGCTTGCACCAGAAAAGTGTAGCCCATTACTATATAGATCACGTGCAGGAGGACACAAGTACTTCTCACGCATAAACCTTTTGTGCAAAGAGTAGAAAAAAAGTGTAAATATGCAAGATATAGAGAAGGGAAGCGGAAAGGTGACAAACGTAGCCACAGGTGCGATAGTAGCTCAGCAAGGTAACTACTCGATGCTGGTAATTTGCAGATCACAAAACACAAAGGGGCATATTCACAAGGACTTATCGCCGAGTTATCTGCACTTTAGCGCAGCAAAAGTGGCGATAGAATTACCGCCCCTTTCGCAAGCTGGTGCTAACTGCCTACATCACCACATAACCCGCGATAGCTGCCGCAAAAAACATCGCCACGGTTGACACCGCCAACTAACGCTAATGAGATGCAGAATAGGCGTGTCAGTGCAAAAACACGCGAAAAGACAACACCGCGCGAATCACAACGGACAGCCAGATCTGCGATGCAAACCAAAAACAGGCGATAAGCCGCGCTAGCAGCAGGGATTTTACACCTGCTTCCTGCTGGTGTTAAGCAGGACGACTACTTGCACCACAAAAGGGAGCCCAGCCCACAGCCACACCTGAAGAACAACAGATGCCATGGAGCCACTGCTCATGCAGCTCGGAGACCCCAAAGGCCCACAACACCCACCGCCACCACCCCCAGGACCTCCCCCACATCCCGGGCCCCTCCCCCGGCCCACCCACCCCGGACAAAGATATGCCACGGCAACTGCACAAAACCAGAAGATGAGAAAGACCCTGATGTCGCACACATACAACAACAAACACACATGTGTGGTCAGAATAAGGAGAATCAAACATTCATCTGTGAAATTCCCATAACAAAACTTTATTAATACACAACACAAGCCACAGCCTGCAAGACAAAATCCGAGATGAGAACGTGTGTCATGCGCTTATCAAAGGACAGAGAGAGAGAAAGAAAGAAAGGGAGAGAGAGAGAGGGAGAGGTAGAGAGAGAGAGGGAGAGGGAGAGAGAGAGAGAGAGCGAGGGGGAGAGAGACAGAGAGGGAGAGAGAGACAGAGAGGGAGAGAGAGAGAGAGACAGAGAGGGAGAGAGAGACAGAGAGGGAGAGAGAGACAGTGAAAGGATGAGAGGGCGGGAGACAGCCGCCCCTGCGCACCCATGCCCCACAGCCCACCTGCTGCCACCGGTGTGTCTCCAACCACGTGCCAGTATCCACTGCAGTCCACCATGTCCGTTCATCTGCAATGGAATCCAGATGTAATAATGGCAGAGTACATACCATTGCACACGGCAACATTGCCCTCCCGCCCCTGCGCACACATGCTGCTGCACTCCAGCCCCTCCCGCCGCCCCGTGGACATTGTCCGCCCATGCGCCCCCAGGCCTCACTGCTCACCTTCCGCCACCGGTGTGTCTCCAACCACGTGCCGGTGCATGCTCCGAGCCCGGGACACGCGACCTTGGCAGACTCCACATCACGCGGACCCGCCCCGCGGGCCACTAGGTCACACACCTGGATCTGGGCCTTGATTTCGGAATGGGAGAGTCCATAACAGTGCACACGTCATCAACACAGGCTGTACACCCGCTCAGCATCATAGGTGCCACTAACTCAGTGAACCTTGAGGCAACGCCACGTGGTGGTAGGCCCGCGTCGCACGCATGCTCCGGCCTACACTGCGGTCCAGCAGGGCTCACACCAAACCTCACCAGGCCGGACAGCCTGGACGGGGCATCATCGCAGGCTGTGCACCTACTCAGCACATCAGGTGGCCCTACCTCAGTGCCCCGTGAGTCACCGACCCGTGGCGGTATGCCCGTGCCGGCCGACGTGCTCCGGGTGCCACTAACCCAGTGCAACAAAAGTCACCGTCCCGTGTCGTGCAGGCCATGTCGCACGCAGTTCTACTCTGTGCCCCGCAAGTCATGGTCCCTTCATGATTGCGTCACGTGACATGGCAGGCGGGCGCAGCATTGTCCCCTCGGGCATTGTGGAAGATCTGGTCCATGTAGCTCTGTCGTCCCACCCTTCATACGTATACGGAGTGGGCTGGGCTTGCGTACGCACGTCCAGCGTAGGGGTGTGAAGTATCATCTCCGGGCTCTGAGCGTGGTCCTGTGCTGGGCTGGGCAGGAAATGTACATATGCGTGTGCCCCTGTCGCAGTGTCTGCGCAACACGGGCCACGATGTGCAATGTTGCAATGTTGCATGCAGCCGGAGGGCGCACGCGCACGTGGGAATGTTCAAGGTGCGCCAGTCCGCTCGGGCTCTTGGCTCATGCATGCCAACTCTGTGTGTATCGTTCTTGGTGTCCCATGGGCCTAAGGCCTAGCCTCAATTGCAGCGTGTAAACCACATCACATTTCCACATTGCAAGCAGTAGTCAGACTGACATTAGGGATGAATGCTCCTTTGTCACCACACAGGAGGCGGACAGGCATCTGCACCTCCGACCATGGATACAGCATGCGGCAGACACCCCCTGGGAGAGATAACATAGCAGATGAAGACGACTCCCACACTTCACACAGCGATGATGAAGGACCAACGTATCCACACCCCACACACAGAGGCCCTTGCCCGGGGTACTCTTGCATGGAATGGCCTTCACACTAACGTACACAACAGCACATACATCCTGATGTCGCACACCCACACGACTCATTGCTCCGAGCTGTGGCTTTTCATCCACATCACTGCCGCAGGTCAGTGGAGTGGCGGTTCTACGAGTGCCACCACCGCAATGGCCGAACATCATGGGCACATGCACAACCCCAGTCACGTGGGACTGTACCGTGCCCGAAAGCTGCAAATGTTGGGGGCCCTGCCACTTGCAGTGTTGCGCATCAGTTACCGTCTGAGCTTCCGTCTTGCGTACGTCACCTGCGTCCAGCCCTGGTTCCACTGTAGAACATGCATATTCGAGTGGTCCATGGATGTCTGCCTATCCAATGCAACGGTAGCTGAACTGGATTATGACTTGTGTGTGCGCCCCCTGTTGGCCCACGACCCTGAGTGTAACCGGGATTCCCATTCATGGGATGCCTGGATGTTTGGCATATGTGCTGGCAGTTGGACATGGGAGTTTGCACAATTCCTCGTGTGCAGTGACCACATTGAGGCGCCCCCCTATTGGGCTGTTTTGCGAATTGGTGAGACGGCGTGGACAGAGCACATCTGTCCGGACCAGTTGATGGATTGGCTCGCCCTCGTGTCCCTTGAGGTGGACAACGACGTACTCCTGGAACTCATTGCACAGGAAGCTGCGCTCGCTTTCATGGACGACTAATGACGTTCCAGCAGCCACGACTGATGGTAACCCATGGCACAGGTCCCAACACCTTGTTGCATGCTGGGGATGAGTCCACATTTCCCACAACAACAGTGGACATGGCTGCATTCATATGCTGCCTGTGATTGTCTGATGCCTTGGTCTGCATGTTGTGGCCCTTGTCTTGGCCGTACTTACTCGCACATGCTAATAAAGTCTACGCTGCCACACTTGTGTTCAACTGTGATTGGTGTTGGGTAGGATGGCAATTCGTGTGCCTCATTGGGCATTGTCCGTACACAGGGTGGGACTGGATGACGCATTTCATTTAGGGGTGAGTCCCTATTGGCAGGTCCACCTCTGTGCACCAGACTTGGTGGTTTGGGATAGTTGCTGGTAGACCTGTGCAGCTCCGTGACGTCACCAATGTGGGTATGGGGTCCGAGTTCTTGGCATGTGGGTCACTGTGGTCGTTCTGGACTGTCTGTGTCCACCCAGGTGGTTGTGGGTAGGGATGCGACGGTAGGTACTGTTGTCACATGTGATGGTGGACACACCTTTAGGCCTGCTACCGACTTTGACATTTTTACACACAGACCGATTTCCTACATGGGCGTGGGGCTACGTTGGGGGGTTGCGAGTATGTTGTTCATGGGTGATGTGCCCACAGCTAGTTCAGTCCTACGCAGTCATCTCATTGGACTGCCACGTTTTCATTTGTCTTGCCAATGACACGGTGGTGGTGACGGACAGTTGTTGGTGGTGTTCTGTCCACACCGTGCATTGGATCCGGATTTCCTGCAGTCTGGAACCCCGTCTTCCTCTGCCTCTTCTCCTTGCCCTTCCCCGACCCCGGGGTTCCGGGCTGGTCCTCCGTTGTGCTTGTGGGGTTCGAGTTGGCCTCAGCACTCGGACCACGTGCTTCCATAGTGGTCCGCGGTTCGTTTACTTGTTGGTGTATTTTTTGGGTCCTTTTATGGCGCCTCTTCACGCATGGCGCGTGTGTATTGCTGGCCTCCTGCTGGTTATCACGGTTGTTTCATTGCCATTGGGCGCATCGCAACTTTCTTCCGCGTTAGGGTTTGGATTTTTATCGCCGTCGCGGTAGTTGTTTCGCGGACATTTGCCGCGTTGTCGTGCGAATATCGCTCGGTATCGCCGTGTTGTGAATGCCACGTTCACACGGCGTTATTTTCCTGCGATGTGAGAAGTTGTGGTAAGCTATTCTGGCGATGTTTATCGCAAGTTCTTCTGAATATACCCCAAAGTGCGTGGATGTACAGCTAGGAATATAAGATACATTCTGTAATTTACAGCTGTGGTTCGCACGTAACAAAGAAGTCAAGATGATCCTAATGGTTTTCAAACCCAGGCTGCCATCATGACGTTGGCTGATCATCAGAGGGGCGTGTCTGAAGGTTAATTCAGTAGCTCGGATTAGAGTCGGAGTTGGGGGGAAGTTATTACAAAGTGATGGGGAAAGTGAGCAGTTGTGGGTCACTAGACAAGACGTCTTGGATTAACAATATCTTTGTGCCAATAAAAGGTAGCAGGTACACCCAGTGGCCCTGGGGTGCAAATGTGGAGTCCTTTCAGAGATCGGATTTTGAATGGCTCACTAGATAGGGTTGAAAGTCATTTATTCTGTTGCCAAAACAAGATATAATGGCCCATTTGACAACAATCTGGTACAACTTCATGTGTATTTTGCCCTGGCCTTCACTTCCTATGGCATGATTTCATGCCATTTGCATTACAGATTTCAGCCCTTTCTTTTGAGGTTAGCCAAATTCAGTGTGAACCACTTTGTGGCACCTCTGTTTCTTGTTGGCTTCCCATATTTTAAAGTGGTTGCAATCCCTCTAAAATATAGGATACCAACAAGATTACATCAGGATTTATTTGTTTGGTACAGTTCTCTTTCCAAGAGCACTTTACAGAACATAGTAAAATGGTTCAAAACTATAAAAAAAACAGTAAGGGGCATATCAGCAAGGGCCGGCGATAATTATCGCTAAGCGCACTTAGCGCTAGGATAATTATCGCCGGCTATCGCTGCTTTCTATCGCGGAGATAGCGTGCTATCAGCAACGCTTATCTCCAAAGCGATAGAAATGCAAGCGATAGCTGGAAAACAGTGTGATTATCGCTGGAAACCAGCGATAATCGCACTGTGACAGCGATACCTTGCTGATAGGGCAGGGTGGTCTTAGCCATGTAATCCACCTCCCATTGGATTACATGGCTAAGTCAGAATTAAAGCATGCGTAAGGAAAGTAGCGATAACCGTGGTTATCGCTACTTTTCTATCGCTATGCTTGTTAGCGATTCCCTTGATAATAGGAGAAATGTCGCTTAACGACATTTCTCCCGTTATTCTGGGGGGGGAACGCCCACTTTGCATCTCATTAGAGATGCAAAGCTGGGCGATAAGGAAAGGGCGAAGAAGCATGGATTCACGCGTTAGCGTGTCCTTGCTAATAGGGCGTTAAAATTATCACCGCTTTTCGTCCGAAAACGGACGCTAAAGCAGCGATAATTTTATCGCCAGCCCTTGTAGATATGCCCCTAAGTAGGTACAAGTAAGCTCAAATTAGATCGGATATGGATAGATAATGTAATGGTCCTTGAGTTTTTTTCTGAAAGATAGGAAGTGACGGAACAGCAGGCCGAAGTTTGTTCCATAATTTAAGGGGTACGAAGTGTCAACGAGGGAAGATGCACAAGGAGGACGAGGAACACAGAGTAAACCGGAATGAAGAGGAAGAGCAGGAGTATAAAAAAATCAAAGAGCACAGAGAAGGTGGAACCAGAGAGTGAAGTCATTTGAAAAGAATAGAGAAAAATAGCACAGCTAGAACTGAAGAGAAAATGGAACTGAATGAATTTGGGCTAAATATGAGAATGATCTTGAGCTGAAAAAGAAGACATACAGAGGAATTTTGAACACTTTGAAGAGGGGGAAACAGGTATTTGGGAAGACAAATATGAAGAGAAGATTAGTAGTGAATACAGGAACTAAAGCGTCTAAGGACATGGCTCTTTCTGCATGATCACTGCCAAATATTTGGACAGATACTGCTAGTTCTTTGACTCTGAAGGTGCACTGAGGCCTGCTAAACAGATCTCAGTGCCAGTTCTCTAACCCTTCAACGGTATATGTCTGATTGGTTCACCCACAATTGGCATAAGTTAACTTACTTATAAGTACCTAGTTTATGGTACCAAGGGTACTAGGACCTGAATATTAAAATTATTATTGTGCCACCACAAGTGTGGCAAAGCAAAGTGTAACTCCAAACCTGCCATTGCTGGCTGGCAGAGCAGTTTTAAACTGCTAATTCGACTTTGACATTCAAAGTAATGGCAAAGGCCAAACCTTCCTTTTTAAAATGTATAAGCCACCCCTAAGGCAGGCCTACTAAGCCCCAAAGGCAGGGTACATTATATTAAAAAGTTGGACATTTTCTGACAGTGAAAACTCCACATTGTCATTTTTAAGGTCAAAAAGCTAGTAGCTCCACTGGCAAATACAAAGTTACAACTGACAACTCAGCAGTTCTAACTTCTGAATAGGACTACTAAATATGATACTTCAATGTATCAAAAGAATAATTGCCTTAAACTCGACTTGATGCTCAATTCAAAGTGAATGTAACTTTTGCACAATTGGCAACATTAGTGAGTAGCCACTTTGTTGCTCAATGTTTACAGTGACCGTTAAAGGTTGTTGGCCATAAGACACTCTTCTGCCCTCCTGATGGGGAAGATGTGATTTACTCTCAGGAAGTAACACAAAGGGCCTGCCTTTGGGAGAAGTGTGACTTCTCTCTTGTAGAAAGGTCAAACAGGATGTGAGCCCAAAAGGAGAGCTTCAAATGAGAAACCACCTGTGAAGGGGAAATGATGGACACACACAAGAGGGGTTGTTCTTTTGTTCTTGCTGACAAGTTGGCATTGAGGACAGAGAGGGGGAAGTAATTGTGAAACCTGTTTTTCTGTGGGTCTGTGGCCCCCAGGTAGCTGCCCTCTGGGGTGGAATAGGGAGTTCCCACACACCAAGAAAAGGGTTCTGCCATGTTGGGAGTGGGCAGAATAGTGTATTCTGTGATATCTAGATGTCACACTTCACAAGAATTTGTAACTAGGCATGAGGGGACCTCGTAGCCCATTGACTAGTTGCCGCCACATCCCGGTGGTAGTAACTGGGCATAAAAGTGATACTCCTGGCACCAAGAACTCAGATCTAATTTGAACTGAAGATCAGACCAAAAAAGGACCGCCATGTTGTTCCCTGGATCCAACAATGAGAGGCTGCACCAACACTGAACTTCGCCTGCTGCTCCTTGGGCCAGCAAAGAGAGGACTGTGCCTGTGGTGCCCTAAAAGTAATCCCCAAGCCTCAGAGAGAAGAGGTGACTCCAAGAGTCAGGTTGCTGACCTGCTGTTACAGCTACAGGGTCACAAAAGCTGTAGGTGCCTGCCATGGTGGGAAGGTAGCCAAGAACACCTGACCGTCACTGACCACCGATGTGCAGCCTTTGAGACTGAGACCGACCCTCAAAAGTTGCACCCAAGCCTGATGGACCCAGGAGAATTGTTGGAGTGGCAGTTTGGTCACCCAAGATGGAAGTTATCCTCTGGTGAAGGGAACCACAGGTTTTGCTGTAACTGGAGACCAATAGACCAGTGGCAACTGGTTTTTAGTTGGACCTCAACCACACTTCGAGGGACATAGACTCCTTTGACCAAATTCAACCCACTGGAACCATGGACTGGGGAAGAGCCCCAACCCTGGATCAACATCCTCAGAATCCTTCAGCATCTTCAGCATCCTCTATTCCCTGCCTCAGGACTAATCCATTAAAGTCTATGGTGATTCAACCATAGAGCAAGGAACTGGGCTGGAGACTTTTTTGACTGCAATTTTAATAATATCAGCTCAAAGGAACATTAAAGTTTTTTTCCACCGAGCCACATATTTTTTTTAATTTACCATTACTTTCACTCACTTTAGACCCTTCCACTCACACTCCTACACCACACATATTTTTGTTACAGAATTAGTGCTCCCGCGTAGTCGTAGGTCGTAGCACGCCCCGTCCCGCAGCGGGGCGGGAAGACCCCGATGATGAAGCATGCCACCAAGGGTCCTTTTGGTGGGTGAGGGGTATTTTAGCAAAGCTGTGTGCTTTTCACCACTGTAGAAGACACACATAGTCTGGAGGGATATCACTGTTGGAATCCTATAAGGGTGGATCCTTTTGTTTTCAAACTTAACTATAGTCACAGTTAACATCTGGCATCATCGGAGGAACAGATAACAAATGTTATCAACTGAAAATCTATATTATGGATGAATACACAGTCTAAGCGCAAGAAGCATAAAAGACGAGTTTTTAAGTCCCATCACAGTGTCCCAAGTTGTCTTTTCAGTGATATGATCAACAGTGTGGTCCACCATCTGGGCGCGAAACAAGAGAAGGTTTCATTTAGGGTGAAAGTTTTCTATCTCCAGCGTTTTATTGAGTTTTGCTCCTTGTTGATCTCAGTCCTTCTGTAGTCTGAAGTTTCTCTTTTAGATAAGGAGGTAGGGCCATATAAAAGGGATGTATGTGTTATGTAGGCTTTTTTAACATACATTTTAGAGAGCCAGTGCAGGTTTTTTAAGATGTGGATGGCATATCTGATTTCTTGGCTCGGGTGACTAAACCTAGCAACAGCCTGGGGATCGACTTGATGGGAAGAGTGGAGGATTTGGGAGGATTTGGAAAGACCTGTAAGTAACACATTTCCATAATCAAGATGGGATAGGGTCAGTGTTTGTACTGCAGACCTGAAATACAGTGCAGGGATTGAAGTTTTCAGTTTTGTCAGTAGGTGAAATTGAAATCAGGCAGTATGTCTTAGGCTGGAGATGTTTTCATGCAAATGAAACATTTGGTCAATGATGAAACCAAGAGATTTGGCAAAGGAAACCAGAAATGTAGAGATTCCTAGAGGGAATACATTCTTAAATTATTCTTGGACTTGAGGGAGAGAGCCATTTGAGAAGAGAAGCAATAATTTAGGTTTGGTTGGGTTCACTATTAAAAAATATGCACTTATACAGTTGGTTAGTTTATGGAAAATATTTTCAGGTTGGATTGGCTGACTAGATTGGAGATTCTCAGATACAATGGTAGATCACCCACATACTGATGAATGGAGATGCTAATGTTCCATAAATAAATTGACTATAAAGGGTGACAGATTTTAGCCTATTGCAGTGCTGCAATTATGTGGAAGTGAATGGGATTTGAAACAGTTAATTTTCTTGGAACTTGCAGAGATTGATTGGAACCATTTTAGGACCTTACTTCAAAACCCATGCTGGATGATAAAAACTGTAGTATCGAATTGTGAGGTCTAACAGAATAAATTGATCAATGCCACCTTCATCCACAATTTTAACTGTCACCAATTACCTGAAATGTGCTGTCTTAGTTGGTTTAGCTAGGGCAATGGTCAGACTGAGATGTGGGCATCAGATTGTTGCAACAGCTTTCTCAGGGATCGTTTTAGAAAACAGGAATTTGGATAATCATCTGAAATGTTGTCAATTGTTAAGGTTAAGGTAAGGTTTCTTGAGAAAGGGGGTGATTTGGGCAAATTTGGGATAAGAAGGGAATATGTCTTCTTCCAGAGGGGACCTGAATATTTTGAAAAGAAGACAAGAGATTTCCTGTGCACAAATGTTAATGGATATGGCTATGATCATGTCTGTGGTGTTTGATGATGAGTTGATGATTGCTATGATTTGCATAACAGACCAGACTTCCAGTTGTTTGAATTTGGATCATTTTTAGATAGTTATACATAGTATTAAGGCAAACACAAGCTCACTTTGCCACTGGATTCAAGCTAGCCTGGCTGATGAGGTATGTTACCCCGAAACCAGTCCCAGGATGCTTGTTTCCGGTTCAGGGAAGACCTGGCTTAGCAGTTAGGTCTGGACTGTTCCCATGAGGCACAGGGTCAAGACTGATTTGCATAAAGCTGGGTCTGAACTGAGGTGGCGAAGTGAGCTAAAGAACGATGATGGATTCAACCCAGAACTGTGACTGGGGGTAAGTGTCTGAAAAGTTTCAGGGCTCAGTCCATCATCTCTTTGTGTTTGCTTTATACATAGTATTATGCAAGGTGAGTACTTTGTGGAGGTCATTATTAGTTCTTCACGTAGAGATACAAATTTGGTCTTGAGGAGAGGAAGTTTACTATATTGTTTGTTGTGGCCTGGGACCAGAGGATAATTTATTGTGGTGTTGTGTGAAGATGCATTGAATCTGATGGACTAGTTCTTGCTCAGTTGCTAGGCTTTTTGGATTTAAATTTATTTTAAAGTAGTTTATCTTTGTGGATTAGTGTTTTTCTGTGATTTCTTTTGAGCTTTTAAGGCTTGTATAGAGGAAGTTATTTTAGTTTTCCTACATGCTCTTTCCAGTTTTTTGTATTTCTTTTGCTCGCTTTCAGATCACTTTAGTACCATGTAGGGTTTCGCCTATCTCTGAAGAGAGGCCAGTGTTCTTATGATTGATTAGGTGGATTCAGTGCAGAATTTAGCTAGAGATGCAGTAGAATAAGGAACGATGGAAAAAGAGCAATGGCTCTGAAGTTCTCTGAATGATGCTGAAATAGAATGTCTTTGTCTTTGGGAGATCTCGTCAGATTTATCTTGTTTTAGCTTGAGCTGCTTTCTGGGCTTTGAGTTGTGATGCGTAAAAGCATCTGGCATAATGTTTCAACCAAGCTAGTCTAAATGAGTGGCGGTGCCCGTCACAACCACCAAGCTCTGAAGTGTGGAGGTCGAGGCCAATTCCTCCTTCTCCGCCTTAGGAGTCCATCTACCCCTCTGTAAAGCAAGTAAGGAGGACCCAGAATTTGAGGAACTGGGGCTTAAGAGAGAGGAGAGATATGCTCCTATGGGCGGGATGTCAAAATAGGCAGACCATATGACACACAGGACAAGGCCTCGGATCACAAGTGGAGACAGATAAGTATACACATCAGTGGAGGCTTCACAGCAAAGGAAAAAGGAAACTATATACTCAGAGGATACATATATGGACTTACCAGTGCAATCAGGGAGTAAGCTGTAACTAGTAGCCAGTCATACTGAGAGCCCCGCTCAGGACCCAAACAAGGATGGAGCCTTATTGCCTCACTGGGAAGAAGGGAGCCTGGTAAAGGGAAGATATCAGGCATATGAAGGCCACAATGCAGGATAAAAGCTAGTTCCTGATAAGGAAAAGACATGGGGACCTAGGGAACCAAACAGGGAGAATACAATTAAGGCCAAAACAATTGATTTTGCCAGACAGCTTGCCCCTGCAATATAAGGTCTTATTTACTGTCTGCCACTAACGTCCCAAAAATGTACCTGTGGAGAATGTCCCATCTGTGGCAGGGGCTGAGCACGTGACTCTGGGAGCTGTAGTTTGTGTGCTGTAGTTCCCTATTCTCTATTATCCCGTTTTATACCTTCTCCGTGTTCAGCGTCACTTTGGCTATTATGCTTAAGTCTATCAGGTGGCCTGACAGTGTGATGGTGTAGGAGGGTGGTAATAAGCAGGCCTAGATTATTGCCCTTTTATGAATAGGGCCAATGACATTTTGCGTGAGACAATAGAGGCCGCATGTTTCATTTTATTGTGATTGAGTTATTCTGAGTGTTCCCGCCTATGATGATATTGACAGAACAGTGGGTTTTCATAATACTATCAATTTCTCAAAGCGATTAAAGGAATAGTTGCAGCCACGGGATTGCTATATGGCATGTAGCACCAGATGTTGTTGTGTTCTTGTTTAGTTGTTATTAAAAGTAGATCAAAGGAGGGAATGTAGCTGAGTTAGTTAGGAATCAACCAATTTCATGTATGATTGCAATGTCATCTTAATTTTCTTCTCACTGCCTTGGTATATATGTATGTTGTATTTGTGTAGCACTAGCCTAGCTGGAAGGCAACAAAGCACTGTGCATGTCAAGGGCAAATATACAGTCAACCTCAATGGGTTACTCAATGATATACATTGCTCGTGAGTTTGTTAATGAGTCACATTAGTACCAGAGTTTCAATGATCACTCAAATCTGAGTGGGGTTACTGTTGAGTCCCAATGGTTCTTGGGTATCCCACACCTCTTAAATAGTCACACCAGGCACAGGGTTGCATGTTATCACCCACCTTTGTGGGTGTGTTAATGAGTTGGATGAGTCCAAGGGCTTCCAATAAATGTCACACTTCATTGACTTTATTAATGAATTTCATGGATCCTAGGACTTCCATGTTACATCATCCCTCAGTGGGATTGCTAATGAATCACTTGAGTCACAACTCCATAATATCTCACACCTCATTGGGGTTCCTATTATGTCACACGAGTCCCAGGGTTACTTGTTATCTCACACATCAGTGGGTTTGTTAAAGAGTTGCATCGGTTCTAGGGCTTTCATGGTTTCTCACACCTGAGTATGTTTGTGATTTATGCAACTTATTGGTTTTGCTAATGACTTACACGAGTCCCAGACCTCCATGTCATCTCCCACCTCTTGTTAATGAGTCTCAAGGCTCTTCTGTGGGTGTTGCTTGTCATACCAAAATCCCATTTCCTACACATTGAATTCCTGTTCTTAATATTCTGAGTTTCACCTATTGGAGGCTGCCTGTAACCACTCTTGGAGTCTAGGATGGGATTTCCTCCTTTAAATTATTTAAACTTACTGTTTATATCTGCTTTCCATGCACACCACTTCACTCCCCGAAGAGCCCTCACTTACTTCTCCAGTAAACATGTGGCTCGGGAGAGAAGTGCACTGGTTGGCAACTGTCACTCTTGCCTTCCTGTATACATTAGCTACTACTGGGACCCTTGCTTTGCTCTGCAGTAAAGATAGATCTGAATATTGTCTTCTCTAGTATCAAAGCTGCGTAATTTTCAAAGTTACACTTTAATTGCTTCTTATTTTGGGGATGCATTAGCTGCTTTGGTGCTGCTCTATGTGATCAACGTTCTTAATACATCATCTAACATACAACATTTTTATTCATAATTACACTGCAGTCACGTTCTGAACTACCAACTGGACACTGGAAGTGAGGGTGCTTGTGAGGAGCACTATCACCCCTGATTGAAGTTGGTTGACTGACGCTGTGTTGAACACATATATGTATGGATAGAGCTATGTGAAGCCAGAGTAAAATTTGTGGGGCCTTTGTGGGTGTTTATTTTGCCTCAGATGTATATGGTCTAAGTCATTGCAGTGGGGCCTTACAGTTTCCACAACAATCATTCACATAACAGTAGAAGATCCCAGTAATCAAGATCAAGGACTTTAGTCTTCAGTGACAACTGATAGAGCGCTAACCTGAACGGAGCCTATGCTTCATGCCTCACTTATAGGAAAGTTCGCTATACCTCTGACAAGTGTTGTGAATCACTGCAGAAATTCAACACCGTCACACGCGACTGTGAGAACTGGAAGCAACAGTGTTTCTGTATATCCTGGGCTTGAAGTAACTGTGGGATAACTGTGTGGAACTGTTTTTCTGTGAGTCTCTGTTCTGCAGAGAATTACACATGCCTGGAAATGGGAAAGGTTCGAGGTGATTTAGTCATGATGCCAAAGTGTGCAGTGATGTTGGAAGTTCAGATGGTGGAAGTGTTGGCAGACTCAGGATCTTTGTTCACATTGCATGGTAGGCAAACCTATGGCAGACATTTGAAGAGTTGGCACGGCCACAAGTGGTATTGGATATGTATCCGAGAGGATATGGGAAGTCTAAGAACGATCTAAATGTAACTGTTAGGCAGGTGTGTTTTGTTGGCAAGGGGATAATTTGTTAGGGTTGGTGACCCCAGATTAGTAAAATTGGTTATGTTGATAATAATGTCCTGGGAAAGATTGGGCTTTACAGCACATTTTCTGAGTTGTTTCCTCGTCAGTTTCATCATATAAAAAAGTGTGAGGGCACAAACTTGTATTGGAGAAGGATGCAGTCCCTTTGGTATAGAAAGTGCATTTGGGATGCATCTTATGAGCGATTGCTGAGGTTTAGAGTTGGAACAATTGAGACATTTTTATGTTATAATGCCACTTATGCTAGTATGCAACATATCTGTGCAGTCTTGGTGCAGATTGTGGATGGCAAAAAGTGAGAAATCATGTTTGCTTCATAAGAGTGGAAGAGGGGGGATATAAACTATTTAGCCAATATCTAGAAATGTTGATAGCACCCTCTTTCAAATGGGTTTACCACCTGCCGCATTTGTACTCTAGATTGGAAATTTATATACACACCTAATAAAGCGGTATATGTCTTATAGCACCTTGTCAATACAATCATTTAAAAAACTATTTGAATCAAATGCAGGAAATGGAAACAAACCTGAGGTTCTATGGCATAATCATGTAAATTTAATTTTAGTACTTAGTTTGTCATCCTCAATTAGCCCTAAATTAAGTCTAGTTGCTGCATAGTCTCATGCAAGGCCTGAAGAAATAGGATCACATCCGCCCCATCCTGATGGAGCACCATTGGCTCCCCTTGCAGACCAGCACTATCTTAAAAATCTGCTGCATCCTTTACAATTCCATCGCAAACAGCACCCCCGCTTGTCTTGCAGACAAGCTCACCATCTCAGGTGGTTCTCAGAACACCCAGAGCCAGGACACCAACAGACTGCAGACTAGAGGTGTAAAAAAGAAAACAAACAAGGAAGCAGGCCTTTTCCACTTTGTTTTTGACTAATGGTTGTAATTTAATTTCTGAGAGTACCATATGGCTGGTTTGAGAAATAAAAAGAGTGATTGCTGATGTTGATGCCGTAAGTAGAAGAGGTTGGATAGAGTTGGGAAAAGAAAGAACCCGTTTTGTATGAACAGGAGGTGAAGCCTGGATTCATCATTACAGTTACCTGAACACCTGCTTTTCAGGAAATACCAGTACACTGTCCACTTCAACTAGTGCTTCAGTAGCCAATAACTTATGATTAAACAGCCCCCAAATTGAAAGCATGGCATATAGACACGTTTCGATGTCTATCCAGAGAAACCTGCAGCATTCAATGAGATGGACTCAGATCCTTCCTAAGTTGAACCTTTGTTTCTATACATAAATAAAATAAATATGAAATAAGTATATAATTCTGCACAGACATACGCCTGTCCCCATCAGTTACTCACATAAGAAGGGAGTGGTTGCCTACAAGACAGACTCCCTCGGCTGAGCAGTCATTTCAGTGGGCATAGTCTTTGCTTGGTTGTTGCATAATTCACCAACATGAGGTACAGATTTTTTTTTCAGGCTTTGCATAATACTTTAAATACCTGTAGGCTTGTCAACTCATACCTGGCCAGGTGTCCCATTTGAATCTGACTCTCAAGGAAGTGAGATGATCCTTTGGACAGATATAATCATCATACATAAATATGAAGCATGTTTCCTGTACCTACAGAGCTATCAATCTTTCGAACAAAACAAGGAAGTCAGACTGTAAGGAAAAAGTCAAAAACATTTGTATTCGATGGTACCTAGCCAAAAAAAGAGTTCAGGGCAGGAGCCTAAAAGCTGCGTGGATCTCCATGATTGGACCTTTCAGGGAGTGGTTTAGACCAATCCTCTCCTTCCACTGTGTATCACATGATACCCTAAAGGGCAATGAATCTGCATATAAAGGAGCTCTTAGCCTTCTAACTCACAGCCCGAGTAAGAGCCGCGCTATGGTAAATTTCAAAAGCCTGTCTTTTGGGATCTTCTATGTGGGTTGTATCAGGCATGATGAAGTTAACAAAACATTTGAATGCTAACCCTAGGAGATTATTTGAGAAGCAGGAAAGCCTATCCTAATATTTATTTGTTCCTTTGCTGGAGTCAAGTAGTTTGTTTATTGCCTCACTGTATGGTTAGGGGACACCAAATTTCAAATTTTCAGCAATGCAAGGAAGCAGACATCCAAATATCATGCAATTGATCAGATGAACCCCCTTATCTAGAGTTCTCCAGAACCAAGCCCCCAGTATCCCAAGTGAATTTGGGTTTTATCCTTAAACTCCTCCTTGGGATGGCCCCATCACCTCTGGAGATTTAAAAACTGAAAAATATCCGAATTCTTTTTCACCTTGCTAAACTGTTCAGCAGATGAGATGGAAGACATTTTTTGTTTTCACATCCAGGGATGCATTTTTGTAGGTAGTGCAGAGTAACATGTACTAATGTTGTTGTGCTTTCTATTGCGTTTATCCTGCTTGAAGGACAGTGCAACATACTTTTAACAGTGGGCATGTGGAGTGAATTAACTTAATAGTTAGTTATTAGTATAATTTGAGAGTCTTCATTTTTTACGTGCTCTTTTTCTTAGATCACAGATATAGGGGATAAGGTTGTTCCATTAAAAGAAGAAGTGGATATTCTCATTTTATATCTGCTCAGTGTCTGATCTCAGAGGTCTGATCCTCTCCAGTATAACAAGAGGGAGATCATCTTTATTTAAACCCAGTGCTGACTTTCAGAAGAGAAGGCACGCATGCCATACTGTCTGTGGCCAATGCAGCATCTGGCCTGTAGGATCTTACACTCTTCCCTAAGAGTGATTCAGAGTATCCCAGTTCTTGCTAATAGAATCCAGCAGTGGCCGGCGTTAGGGCAGAGTGGTTGGGCGGGGGTGGGAGCAGGGGTAGGACGGGGGACCGAGAAAGAAAAAAGAAGAAAAAAAAACAACTTGCCTGCCTACTGCAGCCCGCTGCATCAAGGGTCTTCTGCTCCTCTCGTGGCTCCGCTGCAGGCAGAGGCTTCCAGCCTCCCATGCGGCCAATCCTGAAGCTGCTCTCATGCATGAGAGCAGCTTCAGGATTTGCCTAAGCGCCCTCGATTTGCCCTCCCAGGGCGACTGGGAGCCTCTGCCTGCTGTCTCCAACCCGGCAATGTAGCTTGGTTTGGAGACAGCTCAGTGTGCATGTGGGTTTGGCCGGCCTGAGATGGCCGGCCAAACCCACATGTGCACTGATAGCAGTGCCTACTACTCCCACTTGTGACTGCCCAGCGAGGGACCCGCCCCCAGGACGCCGCACTTAGAAGTTAAAAAATAAAACGATAATAAACCTGTTTTATCATCGTTTTATTTTTCAACTTTCGAAGCTGCTGGTGGGTGGGGGGGGCGCCGCTCCTTCGCCATAGCAGAGGAGCTGCCACTGGTAGAATCTCAGTGATATATCCATAATCAATTCTTACAACTTACATTTGTAAATGTGTCTTTATATTTTGGGACCTTACAAAAACAGTGCCTCCTCAGTGCCCAGTATCAGCGTGCCAGCTCCAGCAGTGCCAACTGTGACGAGACATCACATCTGTCTGAAAACCATAGAACACCACAAGTAAGTACTTTAGAAGATTTGCCCCTTCTGGACCTCAATTTCAATCACCATCCTATCTTTTTGTTTCTCACATTTAAGTACCCTGTGTTAAGGCTGGTAGCAGTCACATGGAAAGTGCTAATACCTGTATACACAAAGAATACAACTTGCTTGGGTGAGCTTCATTTAGAGGTGGTCCTCCCAATGGGTGCCCACACATTTCCTTTTCTATCACTGGAGATAGGGAGCAATGAGAACTCTGTTTGAACATTGATCCCTCTGCTCCTCTTCCCTGGTTTACTTGTTTGCCTTGGTTCTCATACTCCTGACCATTTAATTCCTTCCCGTCCCATTCTCAGATGCCAAGTGTGCTCTTGAGCAAGTTGTGAGCTTCATTCACAATCCAAACTCTAGGAGACAATTCTTTTTGTCTATTAGCAGATACACTGCAGAGATTCAAATTCATTTTTTTCAAAGATATTCTGTATACGTGAAAAACATTATGTTTAACTATGCATTGGCTCTCCATATTGCATCTGCACTATTTCACACAACTGAACATGCTACCTTCTCGTGTCCCTACTCCCTGTGTTAAATATCTCATCCTCTCTCACTGAAGGACACATTATCATTTTCTCTCTTTAGGGTGTCCCTTTCTTCCTCTCTCTCTCCCTCCCTCACTCCCTCTCTCTCTCTCTCTAAAGCAGCATCTCTTCCTATCAGCCTGAATTGACCTTCTCACTCTCTTTCACTGATGAGACCTTCTCCTGCTCTTCCCTCTCTCAAGTCACCTTCTGCTTTTCTCTGTTCTGATGTGACTACACCTCCATGTCTAGGGTTTGCCCACCTTACAAGGGGCATCTCTAGGGTCGCAAGTGCCTGGCACAACAAGGTAAGCTGAAGCTCAAAGTTGGAGGGTCTCAGAAATGAGGCATGGAGCCTTAGTTTACCTTTCAATTGGTTGACAGCCAGCACAGTGACATCAGCGCGGGTGAGATGTGTTGTATGCAAGTCCGGCCAAGGGTGAGCTGTGCAGCATAGATTTTACAAACTTTGGAGCTTTGTCATTACTTTAGCAAGAAGGCCTCCACAAACACTGTTGCAATAGCCAATTCTAGGATTGTCTTCTGCTACCACAAGTGTGATGTGTTGCAGAGGAAGAGGTAGAGGTAATAATCCGCATAGAATGTGTAGTCGGAAAAAGGAGTTTTTTGTGATGTTCGCCTGTGGAATAAACAAGAAGTTGGAAGGAAGGAAAAATAACTCCATGTTTGTGGACATTTTGAGAAGGTATTTGGAAGAATGGCCTTGGAGAATGAACTATCAAGTGGAAGAATGGTAGGGTCACTGAAACCCTATACCATGACTTCTCTCATGGAAGTACTCACATTTACCCAATTCTGGTGCATGCGTCTTTGGGCATCAGATAGGCATTTAGTGGGCTGTGGACGACCACCAAATGTATTAGATACTCATGTGTGAATCCAAGTATCATGAGATTTAATATGGTATTTCAAGTTAAACCGTTACAAGATCTTTGCCACTGGAATCATGTTGGTTTTCAGGAGCGTTGCCAAGAGTGTAGATCCTTGCAGAACATCACCAGGGGAGCAAGTTGAGGTTGATGACATTTTTCCATCGTGAGTCTGGTCGATGAGGAAAGATGTCAATCACCTATATGAGACTCTACTACCAGCAAAGGATGTAGAGAATTTTTGAGAAGTATCATACAGTTGAGCATGCCAAAAACCTCCGGGGAGTCCAATATTGGCAGTGCATAGGCTTGAACATGATCCTGAACACATAGCAATTTCTCTCTGATCACTTATAATCGACTTAATCTAGCTCTTTGAGCCAAAAATTCAGTTCCTCTTTTTGCTTTCAGTGGAACTCTGTGCACCAAAACTGAGGAAAAGATTGGTCCAGGGACACGACTTTGTTATATTACAGAGGCATAGATTCTAGAACTGAGGAAGGAAGCCTGATAATGTTTTATTTGCAGTCAAAAGCATTCACGAGACAGTCAGATATGTGGCCTGACACTGTGGTGCAACTACAAAAGAAGTTAGTTTGTCCATATTTGGCAGAAGCATGTTTAAATGCAGAGCTGTTGCATTTTACTAAACTATTGAACCATAAGTGAATACAACTCATATTCTTTTTTAAAGATAAGTCAAAGGGCATATTCACAAGGACTTATCGCCGAGTTATCGCCACCTTAATGCATCAAAAGTGGAGATAGATTTAATGCCCCATTCACAAGCGGGTGCAAACTGCAGACATCGGCAGTATTCCCGCGATAACTGCCGTAAAATTTATCTCCATGGGTGACACCACCAACTAACCCTAATGAGATGCAGAGTAGGCGTTCCAGTGCAAAAACTCATGAAAACACCACTACACCACTTTCACAACGAACTGTCAGATCTGCGATGCGAACCAAAAACAGGCGATAAGCCGCAGTAGCAGCAGGGAATTAACACCTGCCTTTTGCTGGTGTTAAGCAGGACGACTACCAACAGCATGAAAGGGAGCCCAGCCAAGATCCACATCTGAAGACCCACAGATGCCATGGAGACAATGATCATGCAGCTCCGAGACCCATGAGGGCCACAACACCCACCGCCACCACCCCCAGGCCCGCCACCACCCCCAGGACCCGTCCCGCCCCCCCCCGGACCACCACAGAGGGAGCGTACACAAAGACAGCGGACCCACCTTAAACGCACCAGCCGCACAGACCCGAACGCCAGAGGAGGACATTGCCCACTACAGGCCCAAAAGGACAACCATCCCCCGCATCCTGACCCACATCGCCCACCTGCTGACGGTACCAACACAGCGGACAACCAACATCCCTCCGCAGACAAAGCTGCCGGCTGTGTTGCACATGTTGGCCTCTGGTACCTTCCAACCCACAACTGCCAGAGTCGGAGAAGTCTCACAGCCAGCCCCATCCAAGTTCATCACACCTGTCCTGGATGCCATCATCAGCCTGGTACCCCAGCACCCTCACTTCACCCACACTGCGAAGGAGCAGCTGGAGACCAAGCAAGGCTCCTACGCCATAGCTGGATTCCCTCACGTGTCTGGGGCAATCGACTGCACACATGTGCCCCTCGTGTCCCCTGCGGACACTGCACACAACTACCGCAACAGAAAGCACACGCATCCCATGAATGTGCAGGCAATAGTGGACCACCCGGGACTCCTCAACAATGTCGTGGCCAACTCCCCAGGCAGAGTGCATGATTCCTACATCGCCCGACAGTCCATCATCAACCAGCGCTCCCAGGATGGCACCTATGGAAATGCAGTGCTCGTTGGTAAGTACCAAATGAACACACCACACACCTCCACCCCACAGTCATGCAACTCATGACACTGCCAATGGGCACACAGCAGAACTACATGCAACATGCCACACAACATGCCAACCGACCAGACACGACAACACGACTCCATTGGGAACCAGGGCTTGCCATGCACACAACCCAGCCCCGGCATGGCACCACAGCCACACAATAGCAGAATGTGAGGAGAGGCTTGGAGCAGGCATGTGAGAGAGCGGCAAGTGACTAATGAATGAGAACCTACCAAATGCCAGGTGTGGCGTGGAGGTGCCGGACAGACTCCAATGTGCAAACCACGGAAATGGCCATGTGGACATTAACTGCTGGTGCATGGAGTGTAGTGGCCAGTGGACGCTACCATGTCCCCACAGGCTGTGGGGCAGAACGCGGAAATGTCGCACGTTACGTCCCCCCCGTATGCGCGGGCGGAGTGGGTTGGCCCTGCGCACGCCAGGCCTGCGTAGGGGTGTGAATAAAAACCCTGTCGCACTGGGTGTGGTTCTCTTTCGGAATGGCCAACGTGTCTGCCAGGGCGGCGCCTCTCAGCCCGCCACGAGCCAGCGCCATGCGTGGCGGGGCCTGCATCCCGGTGTGCCTGCTGCACCCCGGGCCGCTGGTCCCCAGACCCGTCATGCCTGCCCCAACGCACCAAGGAGGCTCTGCTCACCTTCCAACACCGGCGTGTGTCAAAGAGGGCATACCACGTGCCGGTGCAAGCTCCAAGCCCCAGTCCCGCGACCTTTGCAGCCTCCACAGACCATCGCTGGCCTCCACGACACTAGCCCACAGTACTCCTTTCTCATTGACATACTCCACCGGTGTACTCTTCGGCCCAGTTGTTGGCACATGTTGTACTGAGTCGTGAGTTAAGAATGGCAGTGACCCCAAGTCTGTGGCAGCGTCCACATCACTATACTCCCTCCGATCAGTGAAGCCAAAGTCTGCATCGCAAGCCTGCGACGCGTTGTGCCACTAACCCTGTTCAACGCAAGCCGGCGACATGTGGTGCCACTAACCCTGTTCAACGCAAGCCGGCGACACTTGGATGAGGGCTCAGGCCTACACTGCGGCCCAGTAGGTCCCACATGTGGAACTGTGTCCTGAGTCTTGAATGGCAGTGACCCCAAGTCTGTGGCAGCGTCCACATCACTGAACTCCCTCAGATCAGTGAAGCCAAAGTCTGCATCGCAAGCACACGACACGTGTCTGTGGGCCCGTGCTGACCGCTGCCCCCGGCCTACTCTGCGGTCGAGAAGGTCCCACATCCAGCACTTAGTCGTGATTCATGAATGGCAGAGTCCATACCAGTGAACGCACGGAGAGGAGTAAGAGGAAGATGCGGCTCAGTCCGGATGAAAGCCGAATCCTCGTCACGGAGGTGACCGAACACTAGCAACAACTGACCTGGTGCCACCAACCCTGTTCACCGCAAGTCCGCGTCCCGTGGTGCCACTGAACCTGAACTACGCAGGCCCGTGGGACCATCCAACGTAAGCCGGCAACACTCGGTGAATGGCCCCTGCTGACCACTGCCTCAGGCCTACACTGCGGTCCAGTAGGTCACACATGTGGAACTGTGTCTTGGGTAAGATATGGAGGAGTCCACACCATTGGACACGCCTCATTGCAGGCGGCATCCCCTATCAGCACTGGTGCCACTAACTCTGTGCGCAATGAGTCATGGGCACTTTCTGGTTGGACTTTGGTGGCGTCTGAGTCCATGGCCTGGGGGTTGTCTGCATCATCATCTGGCTGGGCCGGACTTGGTTTTCGACATGTGTCTGTTCCATTCATCTCCACCATAGTGACTGTTTCTGCGTGGTTCTGCACTCTGCATCATGCCCTGGGGGTACACCTTCCACTGTCCACCGAGACACTCCGCGACAACCCCCTTTGTCATCTACGAGAACCTGCTCTGCTCTCGTGACCCTGCCCCAGTGCACCGCAAGTCAGCGGCCCGTGGCGGTAGGCCCGTGCAGGACGCTGTGCATCCGGGGCCACTAACTCTGTGCAGCTCAAGTCATGGGGCCTTTATGGTTGTGTCCTTAACGATGTACACTGTTGTCGTTTTTTGACTGCACCAGGCACTCCATGACGGCTGGTGTACACACACCCCACACATATCCAACACAGGTGTCACTCGACATGTGAGCCTGCTAATAAAAGTGGCCGGGCGCACGTGCCCGTAGCCATTCACACCATCTAAGCAAGTGTGTCAGTGTGGTCATTATGTCAGCATGATGGGCCCGAGCCCTGCAACATCACAGTGTGCTGTCTTCAGCGGACGATACCATGTCACCTCAGCAGTGGCTGAGACCTTGGACATGTAGCTTCGCCCGCCCCCGCCCGCATGCACAAGCGGCGTGTGCTGGTCTGGCATACGTCAGGTCAGCGTAGGGGTGTGCTGATTCGGCAGGGGGATCAGGGCGTGGCTCTGGTCTGGCCTTGAGGAGGAAGTGCGGTAAGCGTGTCTCTGTGTTGGAGTGTTGTCGCCACCGGGGCCACAGTAGTCGATGTTGCAATGTAGCATGCACCCGGAGGGCGGGCCCGCGGTTACGGGGAAATGTAGGAGCGCAAGACCGCTCTGGGTCTTGGCTCATACATGCCAAGTGTTATGTGTATCAGTCCTGCGGCTGCATAAGTCAGATGCCTAGCCTCATTTGCAGCGCAATCACAGCCAGCCATGGACTGTACACCTGTGTCCGCCCTGTCCAGACCATTGGCCTACACTCACGTGGCCACACAGCCTCAACGGCCAGCTTCACGGTGTTGTTGGCATGCTGCTGGACATGCGCAAACAGGCATGACATTGGGGTGCCGTAGGAGTGCATGTGATACAACCGCGCAGTGCACACAAGTGTGGGGGCTCGTGGGAGGGAGGAGCAGCTGTGAGGCAACGTGACACCCAGTGTGGCCGCTCATGTGCCACGTGCTCGGCATATCATCCATGATTCCCTGGGTCGCAGACATCCCACTCCACCCACGATAGGCCTCTGTACATCTCCTGTATGCAAGCAGATGGTAGGGTTACTGTAGGGATGAAAGGTCCTTTGTCTGAACTATCAGGCGGAAGCACATCTGCAGCTCCGAGCTGGGACTTGCATGTGCCCAGCACCCCCTGACAGATACGATAGCATTTGCTGGCGACTCCCACACTACGCACTGCCCGACGTGAAACCAACGTGTACACATCCCTCAAACAGAAGTCCTTGATCGTAGTTAGCGTGCGTGAAATGGCCTTCACACGTACTCCCACCCCACCCCAGGCCTGCACCCGTTGCACACAGACACTGCTCATTGATCCGAGCTGTGGCATTTCATCCACAGGACTGGCGCGGGTCAGCACAGTGCCGCTTCAAGCAGAGCCACTGACGCAATGGCAGGACATCCCAGACACATGCATGACTCCAGTCACGTGGACCGGTACCGTGCACGTCTGCTGCATGTACTGGGGGCACTGCCATTGGCAGTGCTACGGATCAGTTACCGGCTAAGCTTCCGCCTTGCCAACGTCACCTGCGTTCAGCCTGTGTTGCATTGTCGCTCGTGCATATTCGAGTGGACCATGGATGTCTGCCTCTCCAACGTAACGGTAGCTGACCTGGATTTCGACGTGTGTGTGTGCGCCCCCTGTTGGCCCACGACCAGGAGTGTCACCGTGATGCCCGTTTATGGCATGCCTGGATGTTTGGCATGCATGCTGGCAACTGGACCTGGGAGATTGCACGAGTCGTCGTGTGCAGTGACCACATTGAGCCGCTCCCCGATTGGGCTTTGGTGCTAATTGGGGCCAGGGGTTGGAGTCAGCACATCTGTCCGGGACAGCTGATGGATTACGTCGCCGACATTTTAGATGTGGAGGACAACGATCTCTCATTGGAAATGTTGGCCTACGCTGCTGCACTCGCGTTCATGGACGAGTGACAAGGTACCTGCAGCCACAACTGGATGTGACCCATTGCACGTGTCCCGACGCCTGGTTGCATGTTGGGGATCTGGTCACATGTCCCAAGACGACAGTGAACATGGCTGTATTGGCCTGGACTCTGGATCCATGCGCGGACAACCAACGCGGGTTGGCACTGACTTGTGTGGGTGATGGACTCCCCCGGGTGGACATGGGCGCTTTCCAACGTTCCTCATTCAGACATGCTGCTGCATTGGTCTGCATGCCGTGGCACTTCTCTTGGCCGTACTGACACGCAATTGTTGATAAAGTTTCCGCACCTTCACTTGTCTCCAACTGTGATGAGTGTTGATTTGTATGCCAATGTGTGTGTCACAGCCTATCTGGGTCCCTGCCATACATGCATTGCTACCCCATCAGGGCTGTGGGTTTGTACTTGTGCATTATCATGTCCCTGTTTCGTGCTTTGCCAGATGCATATGGCCATTTACCGGCCACAAGCGGGTGCACTTGTGTCCTGTGTTCGGTTGTGCAAATGTTGCTGTTTGTACCACATTGTGTTCGATGTTGGGGTGCTCTGCTTCCTATGTGTGTGTGCTGCATTGTGTGTGAGATGTCCCTTCAGCTCTGATTTGGCTCACCCTTCTCCCTTTCAGGCAGTGTGGTTTTCACTTCTGTGCTTGTTCAGTGGTGTGATATTGCCGAGTTGTGTGACTTGTGCTCTTGGTTGGTGTTGTTACTCTTGGGCATGGTTTGTCTGCAGTTGTGCTGTGCTTAATTGTGCATGTGTGCCATTGTGCCCATCTCCCCCCAAACCCCCAGTCACTGGTCGTTCCTCTCCCTGTTGCTGTTGTGTCTGTTGATTTTGAGCAGTTTCCGGTCCCCGACTCCTGCCACCATCTCCAGACTGATGTGATGGACACCATTTCCTCCATGTCATCCAGCTCCTGGTGTGGCGCTGGACACCCACCTCCGGTGTGCATTGCTGCCTTCTGGTTGTTGGCGTGTTTTTGCTTGTTTGTGCGTTTCGCATCATTCCAGCTGTTCTGGTTTTCTTCCATTGTCCTCCTCCGCTCTCCGGCTGCATTCACCTTGTCCACGATGGACTGCCATGTACAATGTTTTGGTGCCAGTGGGGCTTGTGGGGTTGTGTACTAGCTCCGGCTGCCTCCATTGTACTTCACTGTTGTTTTCTGTTTGGTTTGTCTTCCTTTTTCCTGCTTTTGTTGTGCTTATTCCCGCCTGCCGTGTGTGTGTCGCGGGCCTGGCGCTGCTTATCGCTGCTTTCCTCATCGCGAATGCGCTCATCGCACGTTTTTTGGTGTTGGGGTTTGTGTTTTTATCTCCGTCGCGGTGATTGTATCGCGGACATTGGCCGCGTTTTGGCAAACTATCGCATGGTACCGCCGTGTTGTGAATTCCACGTTAACACAGGGTTATTTTCCTGCGATAGACTGCGATGTGTAAAGTTGCGTTAACATTTTTTGGAGATGTTTAGCGCACGTTCTTGTGAATATCCCCCTCCAGACTCGGCAAAACAATTATTGGGTCAATTATGTGTTATCTGTATCTCAATTTCTAAATCTATATCACTCTAATAGAGTAAGGCTTGGCTTTTCGAACACTTGTTAGTCCCCGAAAGTCAAATCCTATAAAGAAGGCATTTGCCATTTCCGTGAATTAGCCATAGTACGTTGTTGCTGGGGTTGTAGAGTCAATGGCAAATTCTTATTACAAAGATAACCCGGCAAACCCCGTATGCTCTTAGCCCAGGAGAACTGGCACCAGAGAATTGTGGCAAAAAAACAAAGTGCAGTTTATGGCTTATTAATGTGGAAAAACCAAACTTAAGAGAGGCCAAACACCCATGCATATCTACAGCAGCTTGACACTGTGCCCCACAACTTTCTCGAAAAAACTTATCTTGCTATCTCCAGTCCAGAGTTAATTTCTTTAAAAGCAGGAAGACGGGGTCATCTTTGCAGGAGGTTCGCCCTTCCATAATGAAGAGACCTCCTGCAATCGGGCCAGCAGAGCACTGCTTGCTCTAAGAACCCGAGCTGTGGCTGGCTACAAGGGGCAAGCCATGGGTTTGATATCAGGGCACAGTGTATACAAAGCTTCCTAAGAAACTAAGGGGCACATGCATCAAAGGTTTTTGCGATCGCAAACGGTGCGAATCGCAAAAATCGGCCGTTTGCGATCGCAAATTGGCCTTTGGAGATGCATGAAAGTGTTTCCTATGCGCAATTTAAGAATTCGCAATTAATTGCGAATTCCTAAATTGCGATTGCATTTAAGGAATCGCAATTTGCGATTCCTTAAATGCAATGCTAGAAGCACTTTCAAATAGCGATTTCGCTATTTGGGACCGCAAATTACAGACAAATCAAACTTGTCTGTAATTTGCAAAACCTTCGAAAAATGCTCTAAAATGCATTTTTAAGTTTTAGGTTACACACACACATGCCCTTGGGGCATGTGTGTGCGCAACATGGGTGCACATCACAATTTCAGGGTGCAACAGGGTGTCATTTTGACACCCTGGCACCCTTGAAATTGCATTCTCAATTTGCGATTCTCTAATTGCGAATCGCTAATTGAGAATGTCTTCCCATTCATTCCTATGGGCCTCTAGGCCCATAGGAATTAATGGGAGGTATTCTTAATTGCGACTCGCAATTAGCGAGTCGCAATTAAGGAATGTTTAGGAATCGCTATTTTTATAGCGATTCCTACATGCATAGGCTTTTGCGATTCCTTAATTGCGATTCCTTAATAATCGCAATTAAGGAATCGCAAAAGCCTACCTTGATGCATGTGCCCCTAAGGGCCATATGTATCAAGCCTTTTTCCCGTTTGCAAACGGGCAGATTCTCAGAATCTGCCCGTTTGCGAATGGGAAAAAGCCTTTTGGGATGTATCATCCCAAAAGGCCATCGCAAAATAGAGAATCGCAAAATTTGCGATTCTCTATTTTGCGAATGCAATTAAGGAATTGCAAATTGCGATTCCTTAAATGCAATTCTGGAAGCACCAGAAACGTGCTATTTGGCCTTAAGGAATTGCAGATTACCACCAACTTCAAGTTGGTGGTAATTTACGATTTTCTTTAAAAAGCACTTTTTGATTTTTAAAAGTGCCATATGTCGCACATACATGCCCTTAGGGCATGTATGTGCGCAAAATGTGCACACATGCATATTTCAGGGGTGCAACAGGGTGTCCTTTTGGCACCCTTGCAACCTTGAAATTGCATTCTCAATTTGCGATTCTCTAATTGGTAATCGCAAATTGAGAATGAATGGGAAGGTATTCCTTATTTGCGAATCTCAATTTGCGATTCGCAAATAAGGAATATGTAGGAATCGCAAAATTTTTAGCAAATCCTACATACATTGCATTTTGCGATTCTCTAATTGCGATTCGCTAAAAATCGCAAAACTCTTTTTTGATACATATGGCCCTAAATGGAGAAAAAAAGGTTAGCTAAAATGGGGGACAGTTTGACATGACCGGAGGCTTATCGATCACACCCAATCTATGTCTTATTTTGTGAAACGCAGGAAAAAAACAAATTATTTTCATGCTTCATCTGTTTGGCCGCCCCATTTCTTTCAGCCCTGCCATTGGCCTGTTTTATTATGCCGGTAATGCACAGTGCAAGCAACGATAACACCAAGCAATAGACACTCCTGGTTCCCATAAATACTGACTAGTCAGAATCTTTGAGAGATGGCATGGTTTCTCGGGACTGGATATGGTCCCCCCCCCCTCCCAACCCACCCCCGCAATGCTGCGATCTCCCAGTCCGTGTAAAGACCAGACTAAAAAGTAACCTGCCGAGAGGAAAACGATGATGGTTCCACAGTCTCGGAGTCTCCAAAGGAAACAGAGGGGCATATTAGCAAGGGCGGTATCGCCGCTTTAGCGGCACTTTTTGCCGCTAAAGCGGCGATTTTTCTATCGCCCTATTAGCAAGCTGTCGCTAACAGCTGTTAGCGACAGCTTTATGGCGAACGCGACCGTTTTGGTGCTGCTTTGCATGTCAGCGATAATTATCGCTAATGACATGCAAAGTAGGCGTTCCCAACTAAAAGCAACTGCAAACAGTCGCTAACACAACTTCCCCCTATTAGCAATGCCTGCAAAGCGATAAAAAAAGTCGCGCTAACCGCGATTATCGCTGGAATTTAACACCTGATAAAAACTTGACTTAACCATCTTGTCAATGGGAGGTGGATTGTAAGGTTAAGTCCTCACCTGCCTATTAGCAAGCTTTTCATTAGCGCAGTGAATTTATCGCTGGATTTCTCGCGCTATTGCTGGGTTTCGCCGCTATCGCTGGATTTTTTATCGCCTTGGAGATAAGCGTTGATAACGCGTTATCTCCGCAATGAAATCCAGCGATAGCCGGCGATAAAAAAAACAGCGCTAAGCGCGCTTTGCGATAATTATCGCAAATCCTTGGTAATATGCCCCAGAATTTCCAGGAGGAAACGTTGGGTTTTGTTAGAGGAGTATGGGTGCGCTGAAACTAGCCCCCAGGTAACAGGATAGAGTGCGGAGAGTCAGGTAATTACTTCAGCCCCCAGTGATTAAAGAATTGCACTAAGAAAAGGAAGGGAAGGGGAAAAGTCAGCATTCTCCCTATTGGGGACTATTTAAATGAAATATTGGTGTTGGATTGCCAAATGGGCTCCAAATAGAGTGAAATAAAGGAAGCGCAACAAGCACTGCTGCCAAGCATTGAATACTGTCTCTTTGGCTCTTTTTTAACTGATGCTGCCTCGTCTGCTACTGAAGTGATAATCAGGGCCCTGTACTCATCCCTCATCATCCGGATGTACTAAAATTCCCCAGCCCCAGCAGCAAAGGTCCTTCCTGCTTTCCATTTCCCTATCTACATCAGTTTCCATGCCTGCGTATGTTTACCCCAATAAAGTATCTTCCTGTGGTAGATTGTTTATGGGACAGTTTTAGGGTTTGGTGGGCGGGTTTCTCCATCATAAATGTGAAGGATATCTCATTTGCCGTATTACAAATGCCATTGGATATAATGCACTTACAATATGGCGGATGGGATATCCGTCAAATTTATGACGGAGAAACCCGTCCGCTGAACTCTAAATCAGGCCCTAAGTGTCTTCTGAATATGTGTAGACCCCTGACATTACACCGAGCATCACGTTGAGTCCTGACCACAATGCACACTGACATTACTCATAAATTCCAGTAATGCACATTGAGAGTTTACAGAATGACCAACTATGCACATTGCTTGTTCCCACAAAGAGTGCAACAGCTGCAGCCAGCTTGCCTTGTTTGAAACTGAATACAGAGAAGTTTCAGACACTGTCCTGTGACCACTGAAATGTTGAAAACCCAGAGTCTGTCAGCCAAAAGACAAAGTAAGGCATGTCTGTTCCATTCATAGATCCAGTGTTACTCAGAATCACTGTGTCCTCTCAGACTTGCTTGCCTGTTCTCTCCGTCATTGTCTGTTTTCTCATACACAGGTACCTTGTACCACCAGTCACTCTTTGTGCTTCTGTCATATATGGGAACCTGTTCTCCCCAGTCACCATCTCGGCTCCTCTACACATGTGCCATGTTCTCCCAGCCATGTCTTTTGTTCCCGGACCCATAGGTTTTGAGCACTCTCTCATTCACTTCTTCCCTGACCCATAGGTCTCTGGCTCCCTTGTCACTGTCTCTTCTCTCATAAACAGGTCCTTGGTTCCTTGCCGCCACACCTAGTAAGGACAGGTCCCCTGTCCCAGTCACTTCCTGTCCAGCCCTCCTGAACAGGCGCCCCCGTGCCTAGGGGAGGGGCGCTCTTAGTCGTGCCACAGGCCGGAGACCTGGATTTCAAGTAGTGCAACCATCTTCCTGGCAAGGCCTCATTAAAGGGTGCAGCATGGTTTTGCATGGGTGTCCTGGAGCGAAACGTGAGAGAGTTGTGGCGCATTGGGGCCTTCTGGCACAATGTGCGCAGCGGATGAGACACATGAAGAGGGCTGGATGTGTCGAGAAGGTCACAGTCAAGTTCATGATCAACTTTAATGTCGTGCCTATTTGCCTTACTGCCTTTTACCTGTTGATGCTGCTGAAAGCATGTTTTGTAAATATAATATATATGCAAGTATAGAACACTTCTCCTTTCGTCATGGTTTGGTTTGAATAACCGTGTTTGGTGAACGTAAATAAATAAATAAATAAATATCTGCCGTCGTATGTCGGACTCCACTACCCCCCCACCCAGCCCCGCCCCGCCTCACCGCCCCACAGTGTTACCTCTGCGAGCCGGCACTGCGCGTGTTACATCCTCCCTTCTCTCCTAACAGCCACCCGCAAGCAATGAAGAACATGTAGCCAGCCTTAAAAAATCAAGTCAGGATTTGCACATCCTCTACGGTGGTAGGGACTTGGGTCTATCAAGGATCCCATCAGGTGGGAATAGGCCAAGCAGCAATCTGCTTGAACCCAACCCCAGAAACACACACTCAGATTGTAAAATACTGATACACAACACAAACATACAGAGGTACACACGAAAAGCATGCACACGGAAAACAGCATACCTCCCG
This sequence comes from Calotriton arnoldi, assembly GCA_963921515.1. Lineage (NCBI taxonomy): Eukaryota > Metazoa > Chordata > Amphibia > Caudata > Salamandridae > Calotriton > Calotriton arnoldi. Next base: position 223,052 of record CAWUFW010016055.1, read on the forward strand.
ACTCACACGGTACCACCGTGTAACACACGATACCGGCTCCCATCACACGGTCTCCTGGTGAGGAGCCGATATCACACGATGGCAGCAAAAACGAGCTGAAAACACTATAATAGCTGTTTTCCAGCTCACTTTCCGAGGTTTTGAACTGCCGACGTTGGTTAAGGGGTGTGAAAACACCCCAGGACATCGGCACTGACCTCAGCAAGCCGTTTTGGGGGAGGAGGACGGGCTTGGGGGTGAGGTTCAAAAATGCCTCTTAGGTACTTCTCCACACGAGGCCTCATCCCCTTCAAGGCCTGCCCCCTCCTCACACAGTGAGATTGTTCTTCAAGTTGGCAGGTATGAAACAGACAAGCATAAATTCTCACGCACAAAACATAGATAAAACAGGCAAAGCATGCAGTCAGAAACAGAAACGACATGTGTAAACTAAATGCGCATTTGCTCGGCCACAACCAAATTTAAAGCACTAGTGGAATGGTCTCCTCCTACAGTCCCAAATTACCCATTTTGTGAATGGCGATAATGCTTACATCCTCTCATAAAATAGCTGTTTTACACGTCAAATTGCAATCAATTTATCATACATCCTTTTTAGAAGCAGCATTAGACATTATGCCCACTGGCGAGTGCCAGTCTTTAAGACCCAGTAGCTTATTTTCACCACCCCCACCTTGCACCCCACCCCGCTTAAAAGTAATCAAACACAAGCCTCCTAACTCTAGAATATCCTTGTCTTTAAATGGGGGTTGGAATGCACCTTTGGTTTTCCCAGTCACTTCCAAATGCATTCTGGGAACCGTTGTCATAAGCAGATCTCCCAATACCTACACACCTGAGTGCGGATTGGATCCCAGGACTCTCTCTCAGCTCTGAAATGGAATAGAATTAGACAACAAAGGTCTGATGGATGTTGGGGTATTAAGATATCAACCCGACTGACAAAGAGGAAAGAGCTTGTGTTTAATAAAATGTTAATTTCTTTTCTCATGTGATTCACTGCATGTCATTAAAATCTATCTGAATATAGAAACGTCTGTGTTTATTTGTTGTCTCTTATTTCTGTTCGAGTTATTCATATACATATTTATAGTATGTTGACCCCCAAATTGCCTATGAAGAGCACAAGGAATTTTCCAGTTGGTTTGCGGTCACCGAAATGTTGACCCCAAAGTTCCTTAAAGGGGAATCCATACGTACAGACCTTCCTGATATGACTGAATTACCCCAGTTCTCACTGGAAAGGTTTGATTGCTCACATGCCTCCAGAAATGTCTTAAATTACAGTCAGAATCTAACTGTTAATGTAATCTATAACCCTTTAATATAAAAGCTCATGTGCTTAGGAGCCACCCTCCAACATGCTATGGTGTAACATAAAATGATGAGGCACCCTACAGAATTTGAAGAGGTTCCCTGAGTTTTCCATATTTCACAGTCATTGACCTTAGACTGAATGAGCCCCCTCCCACCAAGGGTTGGGCCCCCCCTGCACCACAGGGGCTGCAGGGGGCTGCATTAAGCCCCTTACACAACATGGTCTCTACTGGGGCTGTGACGGCTGGTGAAGTCCGAGCCTAAGGATCCCTAACGCCCAATCTCCAGATCTGAGGAAGTCACTGCTTGGGTAGTTCTCTGAGACACAACTCTTACCATTATGGCCCCATGTCCCTGTTTACAATTGCACTACCTAAAAGTCTGGACTAGCAGCCAAGGTTAACTTTAGGAGATGAGTGTTTTGAATTCAGGTAAAATACAAACCAAAGAAATAATACTTAATAAAGCTCACTGTCTGATCAGTAAAGGGCTTTACTTACAACAGCAAAATGGAGAATAGTTAAACACCTTTACATTCTTTTGATGTAAAACTAATTTAGTTGCAAGGTTTCATCACTTTCATGATCAAGGACGACTTTATGAGGACAGTCGTCGAAGTGCGTGGGATCGGAGGGGCACGACGAGCCAATCTGTTTTTTGATTTATGAAAATCCGTTCCACTACTTTTTGTAAATGATAACCGCTTGGGATGGTTAATTTCGATAGTTTAAATGCTTCAGCTGAAGTGTCATTTAGGGCATCTCCTGTGCTGAGAAATCGAAGCTGGGCAGACAGGTAAACAAGCCTTCTGCAAATGTAAAGTGTAATATGCAAATGTGAAGGATGCTTGGGAGTCGGTACTGACTTTAATTGATCGAATCACTCGAAACTTTGTGATGACAAAGATGTATTCTTCTCGAGTGGCGGTGCAACGAGTTAACAACTGAGCTGTGAAGTGCGTGCTTTTATTTGTAGATGTATTTATATAGTGCTTATTACCTCTGACGAGGTGTTGAAGGGACAGTTATGTAAAATAAATTGCATTACGTACAGTTTGGGTATTACTAAAATCTATATTTTGGAAGCACTATTTTATGTTAAACCTTTTTGCGCATTTTGTAGCAGTCTATCTTATACTATGTGTAATGCAAGTTTAAAATAATAACTTACATATTCACAGTGCTTTCTGTCACAGGCTGTGACCTCTTAGCACTGAAAATACACAAGTCACTATTCTCCACTGCACCAACCAAGATTTTATTCTGTGGCCCTCTGGTTACACACAGACCTCTGCAGTGCATTAAAAAATAGAGGTTTCATAATGTACTACAGTGCATTTCCCACAGAGTAACAACTTTTTTTTTTAAATTTAAGCTGCCCATTATTTTATGTGTAGCTACCTTATGGTGAAAGACCTAAAAAACATACAGAATATTTTGGGGCTCATTTATGAGAGGCTTGCGCCGCCAAAGCATCACTTTTTTTGATACTCCAGCGGCACAAGCATCTCAACCATACCTATGAGTAGGTGCAAAGTCACCCTGCATGACTTGACCACTCCAGATGATATTGGCTCCACTATAAGACCAGAGCAATGGGTATCCCATTTTAAAAAGTTTTATACTCTCGGTTTCGAGGCCCTTTCGGCATTGGATGAGGATATTGATCTCTATCCATTGGAGAGCAGGTTTGACCTAGAAGAGGTCTATGAGGCAATACAGCCTAGCCCGTCTAATAAAGCCCCTGGCCCGGGTGGGATACCTGTGAATCTTTATAAAGTTGAACCCCATTTTTGGGCCCCCATTCTAACAAATGTTCTGAATGCTGTTGTGCAGATTGGTCTCCCTTTGTCTTGGAAAGCGGCAGTTATAGTACCAGTTTTTAAAAAGGGAAACAGACAAGATCCTGCATCCAATAGACCCATCTCTTTGCTTAAATCTGTAGTGGAAGTGGTGGGCCGCATTACATTACAGCGTGTAGAATTGTGGGCGCAATCACATAATATTCTTTATCAAGTCCAGTATGGGTTTCAGGATGGAAAAGGTACTATGGAATAGTGCCTGAACCTCAATCTCATAATAGGCAAATATGTATTTGCTAAGCAAGGGACTATTTACCTTGTGTTTATGGATCTGAGATGCGCCATTGACTGGGTAAATAGGTCAAAGCTATGGTCAAATTTGCTGGTGTTAGGCTTACCTACCCCATTGATAAATTTTTTAAGGGCACTGCACTCAGATGCGAATGCGTCAGTGAGATATGACATGAGTGGGAAATGTTCTGAATCTTTTTCGCTTCCGCGTGGGGTTAGATAGGGATGTGTGCGGGCACCACTGCTTTTTTGTCTTTTATATCAATGGTCTGATAACTTATATAGCTGCACATGGGAAAGATATGCCCAAGGTGAAATCAATTCCTGTACCTTCCTTACTCCATGCAGATGACGCAGTGCTAATGGCTCGAACGGGCTTAACACTCTTGTTGACCTTTTTGTCAACTTTATGGTTGGGTTGAAGCTGGCGGTGAATAGCAGTAAAACATACTACATGGTATGCGGGAGGAAATACTCTAAAATTAAAACTATTGTTATTAAGGGTAATCGGGTCACTAGGGTGCCCAATTTCCCTTATTTGGGGGTTACCTTTGATTACTTGAACAACTGGATCCCATGTTTATCAAAGAGGTGGTCCTGCTTTTCTTTAGCCTTTAGTGCCCTTTTTAGATTTTCCAAACAGATTAGTAACAAACCCATACTACCACTCTTGCAAATATATAAAATGAAATGCCTACCTGTACTTTTGTATGGTACAGATATCTGGGGATATCACAATGGTAAGGTTTTACAGCTAGAGGAGAATCGCTTTTCTAGGCAGCTGATAGGTTTGTCTCCCAATAGCTCGTCCTTATTTGAACATGAAGAATAGGGCCTTGACTATGTGGAGGATTCTGTGAAGCTGGCTCCCGTGCTATTTTGATCTCTGTGTGGTCCGGAATCACACAGGATTTACCTGGAAAGTGATCGAGGACTGCCTTGGGTGTGATTGTGGTCTCAGAATTCCATGGCTGAGTTATGTTGAGTCTGTTGCTCGGACCTTGGGGTGCCCCGATCTGTTTTATAAGCCGTATCTCCTCAGTAAGAGGGATGGAAGAGTAATTGGGGAACAGTTTTTACAGTATCTAAAGGAACTTAGGGATTTGGAAGTGATCAAAAGGGTGACCGCTAGTTTGCTTCTGTCCCACCAAACTGTGGTGGGCCCTGAACCTCATCCCCACAATGTTACCCACCTGTGGGAAAGATCACTTCTGACTAACTTTCCGGTGGGGTCCATTCGGTCATCTATTTGTTTTCCACCAGGACAGTTTGACCCAAATATAATCGAGATGTGCCCCTTTGATGGTTGCTCACAGCAGACTTTGGAGCTGTTTTGTAAATTTTATGAGTTTTTACGACGCAAGTATTTAATTCCTGTCTTAAAATCGAGGGATTAATATCATATTAAATAGCTGCGTCAAAATTGGAATACAAGCATCAGCCAGGGACCTATATATCTCAGCTGGTAACCCATCAGGTCCCGCCGCTTTGCCTCTCTTGCCGGCAGCTATAGCATTCCTCACTTCCTCTTGCGTTATATCCTGTTCCAAATCTTTCTGCTGTTTGAAGGTCATAGAAACCAAGGTAGTCCGATCCAACCAATCCTTAATTTTAGACCTGTCCTCTGTCAGATCTTCCTGATATATATCCTGAAAATACTTTAAAAAAGCCTCCCCTATTTCCTCATCTGAAGACAGAACCGCTGCTCCATTCCCTACTTCAATTTCCCTGATCTGATTACGGAGTCTATCTGCTTTTGCCTTCCATGCCAACATTTTTCCTGCCCCCTCCCCATACTCAAAATGGGCGATCTTACTTGCATCCCATCTGAGCCTAAGCCTCGATTGGAGGATACCCTCCAGCTGCTCTCTTAATTTTCGGAGTCTATTCAAAGCTATAGGTGTCCTACCAGAAACAACCTCGATGTCCAATTCCATCTCCACATCCTTCATTTCTGCCTCCAATAATGCAATCTCTTCCCTATACTTTTTGTGCCTAAAACTCGTCCTACTAGTAATAATACCCTCAAAAAGCCTTAAGGGAGTCCCAGACCATCATGACACTTGCCGTGCCTGAATTGACCTTAAGGAAGATTTCGGTTTCCTGAGCCAAAAGACATCTCCTCTTCCTCCAAAAGCAGCGTTCGGTCAAAAGACCAAGTTCTTGCCTGCTGGGCCTGTGCCCACTCAAGGTCCAACTCTATTCCTGAATGATCTGACAAATGGGAGGACAGATATCTAATGTCCTTAACCTTACCCCTTAGGGCATAACTAACCAAAATATAGTCAATTCTAGACTTATGCCGATATTTGAGGTTTCGAAATGATACCCCCATTTGCTGGCCTGATCTCTCCCTCCAAACATCACATAAACCCAACTGAGTCATCATGCTTTGAAGATACGCCCTAGATCTAGAAGGGGTAACCGCTCTGCTGCTAGTAGACTTATCGAGTTTAGGATCAAATACAATATTAAAATCACCGGCCATAATAACTGGTTCTGGAAAGTCTAAAAGATGCGAGAAGATTGTTTTAAGAGTTAAAGGGTCATCTTGATTCGGGCCATAGTAGCCGACCAAAGTAAGAGGGATGCCCTTTAAGATCACTTTCAATATCACCCATCTGCCACCTTGGTCCTCCTTATGTTGTATTATCTGGGCATTAGCCTGTTTTTTAAAAATAATCAAAACCCCTCTGATGTTTGCCGACTGGTTGGTGCAGATATAGGAGTCCACCCATTTTAGATTTTTAAGAATTTCCTGGGTCTCTTCCTTAAGAAGATGTGTCTCCTGGATGACAATGACCTGCGCTGCACAATCTTTAAGATATTGCAAAATCCTAGCTCTTCTATTCTTTACACGCAGGCCATTGACATTCCAGGATAAGATCTGAAGTGTACTCATAATAACTTCAATCTGCACCCCCCGCCCTGCCCAAATTCAAGAGAAAAACAACACCTAAACTCATAGAAACGAAGCGCCACTGTTTGAACTAAGCTTAGTATATATGTTAGCATAATAAAACCTGCTTGGCTGCGGAGAAACCATCTGTTCACTGTCCACAGGGCTTACTTTTCTCCCCTAAAGCTGTCCAAATTTTCAAACGGGTCCCAGGTCTGCTGTAGGAAGTGCGGTTTGTTGGAAGCATCGGATGTACATATGTTTAAAGATTGCCCGGCTATTGCTCTGTATTGGGAAGAAGTTCGGAGGTCAGTAGAGGGAATCTTGGGAGTCCCAATCAAATTAGATTTAGCCCTTATAATTTTTGGTCTCACTAATCAAGTAACCGGACCTGCAAAGTCTCTTTTATTTTATGCTATCCTGCTAGCTAGGAGGCAATTATGTAAGAGATGGATCGACCCTTCCCCTCCTCTGCATTCAGACTGGCTGACATCAATGATTGAGACCTCCAAGATGGATATGTCCAGAGGTTGTGGGGCAAAAAAGACCGCTTTTGGGACTTGTTGTTGAAATGGGCTGAGGTCTGATTAAAAGTGTGGTCTACCAACAGTTACGAAACATCAGGTCCTATGATTATTATGTCTCCTTGGCACTCTTCGGACTGTGTTGGGCACCCCTTTTTCCAAATACACGCCAACAAACTGGTCCCCGGGCTCTTGTGGGCCTAGCTGAAGAGAAACCTCTCCCCCTTCTTATGGGGGGTAATACCATTTCTTTTCTCTGTCAATGTACCCATAGGCGGTAGGCACCGTGAGTTTCCAACATAACGCCTAGTCTCCTTGTCACGCTAAAAACAGGTACCGACAGTTTGATTTGTTACAGAGGTTAGAGACGAATGAGGACAAAAAAAAAAAAAATCGAGGGATTCCGACAGTTTCGGCCTGCTTATTTCTACTTAATGTTATTACCTGATCATGTAGTAATGCTAGCTGTCTCCTCTTTTTGAAAGGCGCCTTATATTGGAATTAGATTATAAACACTTAATAATGTAATGTAAATGTTTGCGCTGTATGTGAGCAGTATGTTGGAGCGTTTTTAGTATCTATAAATATTGCTATTATGCTGGTTTTTATCAGATATATATTTTTGTATTGTGGCTTTACCTGTTTTTCTTTTATGATTATATTGTATAATTGAATAAAGGTTAATAATATGAAACAAAATATGAAAGCATATTCAACATGCAATAAACAAGTACATGTGATGTATTATAGAGCAGTTCCCACTGCGTAACATATTTTTTATTTATTTTTTATTTTAGCTGCACGTTATTTTATATGTAGCTACCTGATGGTGAAAGACCAAAAAAACATACAGAATACTTACTTTTTTTTGGCACACCTTGACCCCGCCCCATTCTCACTGAGCCCGCCCCATTGCATGCAGCAGCGATCTGGCGTTTTGGTCTAGCCACCTAACTCCTCTGTTCTTACACAGCCTAGAGACCAGTATCATCCCAGACTCTAGGCGGGGCAGCATCTTTCAGCCCATACACAAATCAGGGACACGCTCAGACCCAAACAACTACAGATTGATAGCCCTCATCGATGTAGAACCTAAGATCTACGCATCAAACTTATTGGCAAATCTGGAGACCTGGGTCAGCAGCATAAATCTGATTCCGAAAACGCAGACTGGATTCCGGGCCGGCATGGGCACCTTAACAAATATATCGGCAGTCACGCTCTTAGCCAATCAAGCAAATGTCAAGTCAAAGATCCTCTATGCATGCTTCGTGGATCTCAAAGCAGCTTTCGACAAAGTACCAAGATCCAAGTTTTGGGCCAAAATGAAAGCCTGGGGAGCCCCACCGAATTTACTGGGAGCAATCGTCAACCTGTACTCGCAAACATGGGTTCAAATAAAACAGGCATTGGCATAGCCAATAGGTCTCGCCTTTGGGACCTTATAAGTGTTAAGTTATCCAGCACAATATCCTTGGTGCAACAACATCAACTGTTGCATGGCTAAACACTTATAAGGTCCCAAAGGCAAGACCTATTGGCTATGCCAATGCTTCCTGAATTCCAGGAGTAAGGCAGGAGCTCCAGGAGTACTCCTGACCTACTCCTAAAATTCAGAAGTAGGCCAGGGGGAATACAATAGTAAGCAACACATACTCAGTCTCCAATTCGTGAATGGGCCCTTGTGTCTCTCCCTCAGCTCCGCAGGCCCCTCCCCTCCCAGTCTAATCTACGGACCGCTCTTTCCCTTTTGTGCAGTCCTACGGATGAAAACAATTAATAAATTACAATAAATAGTAGTAAATTCCCTTGGCAACTGAGAAGTTCCAATATTAAAACTAAAAATCTGTTCTTGAAAGAAAAAAAATAAATAGGAAAAAGTGTCAAAATATTCTTAAACAGTGAAGACAGGATGTTGTGACTGTGTGGGCTTTAAAGCTAGGCAGTGCGCCAGGAAGGCGCCTCTTCAGTTTACAGTCGAGGCACGGCAGAGACAGGCGTGAGTGCACGTGGGCTGCAGAGACGCTCTTCGGCGCTCGGTCTTGGGAGACAGGGTAATGCATCATCCTAGGAAATGACACAACAAGGTTGTTTCATGCTGGCACGTCTGTTTAACGCACTACTGAAACATGTGCTATGTTCCTCATCTCTGCAGGCTTCAAAGCGCTAGCTTCTTCAGGCTGCCGATCGGCATACGCAGTTGGCCCTTCTCCATAAAGAATATTCAGACTGCAAGGATGGCAGAGGAAAGATTTTCATCTTTTGTTAAGCATTGATTTGCACAAAGCGAGATTAGCGCGCCTGCATTCACCAATGTGCACTAAGGCACCGTGCACAACAACAATGGCACTATAGAGCGGAGTCAGTAATTGTGCAGCGTGATGTAACTTCCTGTAACACAATGCAGCAGATTGCCCCAAAGACCACTGTGCCAAAACAAACAAGCACAGTCGACAGTCGAGGCATGGCAGAGACAGGCGTGAGTGCACGTGGGCTGCAGAGACGCTCTTCGGAGCTTGGTCTTGGGAGACAGGGTAATGCATCATCCTAGGAAATGACACAACAAGGTTGTTTCATGCTGGCACGTCTGTTTAACGCACTACTGAAACATGTGCTATGTTCCTCATCTCTGCAAGCTTCAAAGCGCTAGCTTCTTCAGGCTGTCGATCGGCATACGCAGTTGGCCCTTCTCCATAAAGAATATTCAGACTGCAAGGATGGCAGAGGAAAGATTTTCATCTTTTGTTAAGCATGATTTGCACAAAACGAGATTAGTGCGCCTGCATTCACCAATGTGCACTAAGGCACCGTGCACAACAACAGTGGCACTATAGAGTGGAGTCAGTAATTGTGCAGCGTGATGTAACTTCCTGTAACACAATGCAGCAGATTGCCCCAAAAACCACTGTGCCAAAACAAACAAGCACAGTCGACAGTCGAGGCATGGCAGAGACAGGCGTTAGTGCACGTGGGGTACAGAGACGCTCTTCGGAGCTCGGTCTTGGGAGACAGGGTAATGCATCATCCTAGGAAATGACACAACAAGGTTGTTTCATGCTGGCACGTCTGTTTAACGCACTACTGAAACATGTGCTATGTTCCTCATCTCTGCAGGCTTCAAAGCGCTAGCCTCTTCAGGCTGCCGATCGGCATACGCAGTTGGCCCTTCTCCATAAAGAATATTCAGACTGCAAGGATGGCAGAGGAAAGATTTTCATCTTTTAAGCATTGATTTGCACAAAGCGAGTTTAGTGCGCCTGCATTCACCTATGTGCACTAAGGCACCGTGCACAACAACAGTGGCACTATAGAGCGGAGTCAGTAATTGTGCAGCGTGATGTAACTTCCTGTAACACAATGCAGCAGATTGCCCCAAAGACCACTGTGCCAAAACAAACAAGCAACGAAAGCCGAAAGCTGTAAAATCATTAGTAACAGGATACTGGATGTATCCTGAGAGCACCAGTCAAAGGAATTTCAGTGGAGCGCAGCAGGAAGTCCATGGACAGCCTTTACCTTGCGGGAGCGAGCAGCGCCAGGCGCGATAATTGCAAACAGATGGCGCCGCTGCTCGCTCCCGCAAGGTAAACGCCATACATGCACGAGTACTGATTGGAAACAGTGCAGTACATGCACGAGTTTCCAAGAAAGTACAGAGCGATTCCAAGAGCTCCCTCCTATGCAGCGCTTGCGCGCTGCGTAGGCGAGACCTAAAAAAGGGGACGGTCGGAGCGTAACTAAGAAATTCTTGACAACCAATGGGCTAAAGCAGAGATGTGTCCTGGCACCCAGCCTATTCAACATCTACACCGCGGACTTAGAAAGCAATCTATGTCTAACTCAGGGCGACCCCCCCAAGTTGGGAAATACCCCAATAGTTAGCCTGCAATATGCGGATGACATTGTGCTGCTTTCCCAAATGCCACTTGGTCTGCAGCGGCTGATCTCTCAACTAGCGCTATACATCTCAACAGAACAACTAATAATCAACTTAAAAAAATCGAACGTCTTATGCTTCTCCACTTCCCATAATTAACGCCCCAAATTTGTGTGGAGGATAAATTCCAGCATCCTATCTCAGGTGGACGTATACAAATATTTGGGGGTCCATTTAGATCGCCAACTCAGCTACAAACTACATCAAGACCTTGGGCAAACAAAAGCAAAACAATTACAATTCGCCTTTAAAACTCTGCAGAAAAAACTAGGCAGCAGTTCAACAAACCATCTATTAAAGGTCGTAGCAGCCAAATTTTTGCCATCCATCACGTACGGTTCGGAAATGCTACATACCAAGGATTCGACAACCTTAAACACAGCCCAATCCAGATTATTGAAGAAACTGTTCACAATCCCACATTACATCTCCCAGGCTCAGATAAGCCTGGAATACGGTCTAAAAAACCAGATACCGGCTAGACAAGGAGCCCTGGCCAAATACTACTGGAGGACGAGGGCAGCTGAAGAAAACACGCTAGCCCATCACTGCTGGGAGGAGGTCGAAAAACAATCAAGACCGAACAAGTCCATATTTCGAGGGGGGGTTAGGGTGGAGGCCAGTTTCACTGCCCGTTCTGGGAACCTGCCACCTTGTTCCTACTTGCAGCACTTCTAAATAAATAATGATAACCGGCCACCACCTTGCCTGCCCACCTAAACTCCCAGTGCATCCAGGTTGTCCACAGTGCAGTCATCCATAACACACACTGGAGTGTGCAAGGGGATGTTTGGGGAAAAAAGAATAGAAGTTGGGCCTCTTTTCGGCTCCCTATAAAAGGGTGGTGGGCCTGGATAAGAGTCAGCTACATGCTTTGCCTATCTATGCCAGGCATAAGTATGAAAGCCATAAAATCTAGGAGTAGAAGCAGCTACAATTAACAAACATACAAAAAACAAAAGGCCAGTAGCACCTTCTGGAACTAAAATATAACTTCCAGAAATGTTTCTAGAACTTAGGACCTTTAATTGTGTGATCTAGAAAATCTGAGTGACTGACCCAAGGATCATTGCTGTACAGCTCATCTTCTAGAGTAGTCCAGGTGGACATCATCCACCCCTTCCTTGTGCATGTGCACGCCCTTGTCATTTGTCTTTCTCTGTTGTATTTCAGTGAGTGACATCTACATACCTTGAAGATAACAATATTATCCAGATGCATATCTGTGGAGTTAAGAATATAAAATCCATACTTACCTATATATACTTACCTTCGTGATATTTTGGTAGTCAATATTCTGGCTCTGATATTTTTGTAGCTGAATATTTAAAACTCGAAATTCTGGTGGTATACCTTGTAGTTGCAAATTGTAAATTCGCATTTCAGATATTTATCAATTCCAAAAATGGTACACTGTACTTGCACTCAGCACAGTACAGTTACATAGAAAACAATACCACAATGTAAGTTCAAATGCTATATTGATTTTTCAGTCTGGTTTGTAGACAATATTTTGAACAATTCTTCTTTTAAAAAAAAAAACTTTAAGGTTTTTGGATAAAGGAGAAATGAAGCTCTGAGAAACAATAGGCCTTTGACGTACATAAGACAGTGCACCAACAAATTCTACAATAATTTTTAAATGCTTCCCTACCACTCATCCATCTTCAGTTACCATGAAAAAGATACACTGTTAATACATATACCATGCAGTTAATGCAGTTAGTCTATTCCAAAAGCTATCTGACCCGTTAGTTAGCAATTCTCACAATAAAAATGTTTTTCCAGCGGGTTCACTTTCATGCACTGGTGTGCAACATAAGGGAGCTAAAATATGATCAACAGAGGTGTAATGAGGAGAAATGAAATGCTTACAAGTGACACATCCTTTAGAGAACCTGTCCATCAATTTAGATTTGCGCATTTTTTTTTAGTTATAAGCATAGCATGCGTCTTCAAATTATTTCTTGACCCTCTAAAAAAATCGATTCAATATGTTTCAATGAAAGGCTGAAAATGCTCTTGTTTGTGTTGTGAAATATCTCTCTGTGACACAAACGTGAGCCACATGACAAAGTTTCTGTGATGTCAATAGGGTCAAAGGTCATGTGAAGTCATGGGGGGGTCAAATGGCACATGATATCACTTCAGCTAACCTTGGAATCTAATTGACTGGTATGAATACCTCTGAAGATAGATTCTTTGTTCACAATGGCTGTTAAACAAGCCTCTTTAACAGCCAAAACAAGTAACCCGTCTCTTTATGTACCTCTTGACACTGCCCACTTCTATTCCCCTTTCATCCCTGGATACCCTGCATGTTGGGGCTGATGCATTGATCAGGAGCTGCCTGGGACCTGACTCTGCAGCCACAAAGCCCTCTGAAACCATGGCACTGCCACACAAATGCCAAAACACATAAGACTTAATTACAAAGTTTTCAGAACTCTCAATGTTCTGAGCAGCCAAGACAAGCAAAACTCTTGCCAGGATTTCAGTCCTCAAACATAGGCACTCCCTAACCAGTGCGTAGCAAGGGGGGGCGGTCCGCCCTGGGTGGCACGAGTTGTGGGGGCGGCGATCCCCCCATGCTCTTACCTGCGGCCGTCACGGGGCGGCAAACACAGGGACCGCCAGAGGCAGCCAAAGGTCTAGCTACACCACTGTCCCTTACCCATATAAAAATACATGGAAGTATATATTGTTATTGCATTGAGGAAGTCAGATTGTCCCTGTCTTGGGGTAGGACAATTTAACTGTATAACTGTAAAGATATCCCATTAACTAAACTATTGATCCTAATAGTGAATTTGAAGAAATAGGTTGTATTATATGGTTTGGTTGTGAGGCCTCACCATGTTTACACTACCAACTCTTCTAGGACCAGCCAGGTTTCATTTATCAAACCTTAGCTCAACCCTGGGTAGCTGTGGCTTCCAGCAGTCAGGCTTCAACAAAGGAACAAGTATAAAGCATTTAAGCAGCACCATAACAATTGAATACGAAAAAAACTTGACACTCAAGAAATCTGACACAAATTTATAAAAATAGTATTTTTTTTTAATGAATGTATGGACACAAAAATGAAAAAGATCCACCAGAGGGATGCCGAAATATATATTTTACAAGGAACAATAAATCAAGACTTTTCATTTAACCATGAATAAGCATTGGCAAATTCAACAATTTTGACCCTTCGAAACGTTTTCAAGAAAACATTGGTGGAATGTGGTTACCTTAGAGTGACTTTGGAAGACCAACTCTAGCAAGGAACCCATCAAGGGGACCAGCAAGGCCCAATAGAAATAGTTGCTGCAACAAGAAAAACAGTCTCAAGTCCAGTTTCAGTATCAGTGGTTCCTTGCCTTTGACTGCTATGGAGTGGGACTGATGCAAGGGATATAGAATACTGAAGATGCTCAAAGATGCTGAAGATGCAGTGCGTATGGGGGTGTCATCCTCGGTCCACTCCTTGGTCCACGGTCCTGATGGGGCAACTTTGGTCACAGAGGTCAATGTCCCTCGAAGTCCTCTGTGGTCCAGCAAAAGTCCTATTGCCACTGGACTACTGGTCACCGGGCACAACAAACTCAGCGGTTTCCTTCCTTTGGCGATAACTTTTCTTCTGGGTGACCCAGCAGCACTCCAACATTTCTCCCAGGCCCAGTAGACTTGGTGCAACTTTTGAGTTTTAGGTCTCGGTCTCCTGGGCTGCACTGTGACGAGGAGCTACGATCCAGTGACCTGAGCTACCTACCAGCTCACCCGGGCAGGTCTTTTCAGCTTTTGTGGCCTTGTGCTGCAAACAGGAAGTCAGTCAACTGACGCTTGGAGTCTCTACTTCTGGCTGGGCTAGGGGGACAGCTTCTCCATGAGCAGGACACAGCAGGCACAATTCTTTTCTTCACTAGCCCAAGGAGCAGCAGGCGCAGTCCAACTTCAGTGCAGCCTCCTCTTTGCCGGTTCGACTGTCAGCAGATATGAGTTCTGGGTGCCAGGGGTTCCCCTTTTGTGCCCAGAAAGTGCCCTCACGGAAGGTTGCAGTCACAAGCCAGTGGGCTACTAGGTTCCCTCCAGCCTAATGACAACTTCCTGTGAAGTGCTGCATCCCGCTATCCCTGAGAGCTCTATTTTGCCCATTCCCAAGATATCGAGACCCTTCTCTCAGTGTGTGGAACTCGGTAGCCCACCCTAGAGGTGTGGCTACCTGTGGGTTACACGCCCATGGAAAAAATGGTTTGGCCAGCATTTCCCCCTCTCTGTCCAAGAAGCCAACCTGTCTACTCAGACAAAAGAGCAGTCACTCTCAAGTGTGTTGTTTCCTTTTGCCCTTCAAAGGCGGCTCCCCCTTTTAGGCTCACCTTTTGGGCCAAAACCCTCATGTGGCTTCCTGACAGGAGGAGGTAACACCTCCTCCAGCAGCATTCCTCTATTTTTACCTGTCCTCTGAGCCTTTGACACATCTCCACTGGCAGGCAGAAGGATGTCTTGTGGCCAACCTCAGTAAATGGGCACTGGAAAACAGGACAATGGAGTTGCATGTGACGTTAAGTTACATTAATTTCGACTTGGGCATCAAGTCGGGCTTAATGTAACGAGTTGTTTGATACTTTGAAGTCCCATTCAGAAGTGAGCACAGCTGAGTGGTCAGTGTGTAATTATGTACTTGCCAAAGAGGCTACCAGTCTCTCTCCCAGTAAAAATCACAATTGCTGGTTTTTACTGCCAAAAAATGTTAAACACATGTTCCACTTTTTAATATGCTGCACCCTGCCTTAGGCCTCAATAGTCCTGCTGTAGGGGTCACTTACACACACTAAAAAAGGGAGCTTGGGATTTGCCATTAATTAAAATGGCAAAGTCGAGTTAGCAGTTTTAAACTACCCTTCTAGTCAGCAGTGGCAAACTGGGAGTCACTTTTTACCTGGCCCCGCTCAGGGTCATACAGCAAGTGCTACAGACCTTAATTTACTGGCCCTGAGGACCTTTGGTACTATATGCTAGGGACTTAGAGGTAAGTTAGCTTAAGCCAACTGGATATAGGCCAATTACTCATGCACATTTAAGGTTCAGGGCACTGGCACTAAGGTCTGATTAACAGGTCTCAGTGCACTTTCAGTTGAAAAACCTCCAGCATCAGTCCAAAACTTTGGTAGTGACCATACAAAAAGACGTATTTTCTTACAATGAACAAAAGTCTTACAGGGTCATTTAGATAATGGTGGGCAGCCCACTATCCAGTCTGGTCAGCAGGGGCCATGGCACTGATGCTGTAGGCTAGGACCCACACATAGCACTGATGCTCTACCTCAATCCTGATTCTTTGTACACCTTGTTTTCAGCGGCGGCTCCTCCGCAAAGGCGGAGGAGCGTTGCCCCACTACTCTCAGAGCAGTGGAAAAATAAAAAATAAAATGTTAATAACAACGTTATTATCATTTTATTTCGCACCGGGTAGGTGGCTATGTTAGGGTGGGGCGAGGCTGGGGTTACAGGGAGGACGAGTGGTTTGTGCACCAGAAGTGCGCAGGACAGTTTGGCCGGCCGTCTTGGGACAGCCAAACAGTCATGCACACATAGCATTTCTTTACCTGGCTGTGTTTCACAGCTGGGTGAAGAACCGTCCCAAGGCTCCCAGGCACTGTCTGAGCAGCCAAACATGCCGCTCAGACCAATCACAACGCTGCTGTCATGCTGGTGACAGCAGCATCATGATTGGCTTAGGTGAGCCTGTGTGCTGCCGGTAGTGAGGAAGAGAAGAAGATGGAGGAGAAGCTGCGGCCCGTAATCAGGTAAGTGGTTTTAAAAAAAAAATTTCCTCACCACCCCCACTCCGTAGCAGCCACCACTGCTTGCTATTTCAGTAGTGACACCAGCAAACATAGAGATGCCAACCTCCCTGCATTTTCAACTTCAAAATCCCTTGCTGTTCCAGTGCTAGGGCCCTTACAAAATGTTCTTCCACCGCAACTCATCCCTGACAAGTAGCATACTCTAATCTTCCAGTACTAAAATCCAACCCATTCTGCTGCTGAACCTAAGTTCAACACCCCTGCGAATCAAGCACAGGGATGACACAACACTCTGTCAATGCACACAATTACTGACCTACACCGGCGCCTAGTAGTCCAGCACTGGTAGCCCAAATTGGTCTGCTAATGCACCTCAATATTTATCCCCTGCACACTAAGTATTAACAACAACACAGGGCCCTGTGGCTATCCTTCAATGCTGACCATTTATTATTTCTTCCTGTGGTGGGGCTCACACATCGAAGAAATTTAAGGCACAGTCAACGTGAGCAATTGCCAAGGTCCCCATCTATCAAGAGCCCTCCACCCCCGATTAAAAAAACTATCTTGCATTTTTCTCTTTCTGTGTTTCACCCCTTCTCATGCTCTCTAACCCCATCTCTCAACCTGTCCACACCACACTACTCTATATTTCGCTCTTCCACACTTTCTATGATATCACTCTGCCTATTTCTGTCTACCTCCCTCTGTTTAGCTTGCCTCTCTCTCTAACTCTTTACTACTTAGCACGCCTTTTTCTACTTCACTCTCTCTCCATATGATGGAGCAAGGACTCGTAAGAAAAGAGACTTGCTCGGAAGTAATCCTCTCGTTTAACTTATTAACGAATTACTAATAATGATTCGTAAATAATAACACGCATCACAGAAACACGTGGGTTAGTGAAGCTTGCGTATGTGTTTTACTAATGCTATTAACATGAATAAAGGACTAAAACCGCTTTAACGGAATCTTTACCGCGCATGCGTCAACTGCATCTACGCAGTATGACGGAATAAGGCTTGGAGGGAAATTCTTGCGCATGAGCAGAAAGCACTAAAATGGCATCTTCAAGACCCACATGCATGGCACCTGCTTAGCCGAAATGAAAAGCAAGCTATTTTACTAATGCTAATGCGGGGAAAGTATTAATAAGTAAAGGGGGTTAGAGTAGAGATGGATGGTATACAGTGTGATCATTTATTTGTGAAATTAATATTTGTTCTTTTAACTTTATTATTAGTGCGCATTTGGGCCTTTCATGTTTGTCCGAATTGAGCCGACTGATTCAAGTCTGCGCATGCTCACTTGAGAAGTTTACCCGGAAGGATGACCGTGGCTCTGAATACGGGCCAAGGACGAGAATGATGTGCCCTGAGAACAAAGGGTGAAGAGTTCAACTCTGAAGATTTCTATTCATGCTTTTTATAATTTGTTACAAATAAAGTTTGGACATGTATGGGAACGAAAGAAATAAATAAAGTTTAAGGGGATGGGTTTTGCAAACAATGGATTGATAGAATAAAAGTAATATGTAAGCATGGTGTGATGATCATCCCCTTGCCTGACCAATTAGATTTCATATTTTTACGATATTGAAACTTTAGTGGGTGGTACATGATGAACGAAAGGTATAATTGAGGTAGCTTTAGTTAGTTAGTTAGCAGAGCTCGGGATGCTGTCGGTGCTGTGGGTGGTGCTGATGCTGGGAGAGACGCTGTGAGATGCTGATGAAGAAACCGAATGCAGAACCTTCTATCCTAATTTAATTGGGTTAGATAAGAAGATCGCGGAAGAATCTCGAGGAGGAAGAGAGTGTCAGAGAGGGGTGCGACGCAGACGTCGGTAGTTAGAGAGGCCAACTATCCTGTTCTGAATCCTATCCTGAAGTCTTTGTCTCCTGATCTATCCCGGGGCTCCCTTACCAGCCCTTTGGCCAGGGGGCTTGGTCTTCACACCATTCTTGGTAAATATAATTTCATGTCGATTGTAGATGTTCTTTTCTCTCTGTCCTCTCCTTTCCTGAGCATTTGTCATTGAATGAGTCCGAAATATATGCTTGATGTTTAATCGATTGAATTACTTTTTCCTAGATGATGGTGAATGCACTGTAATTTTGAGACGGTTCACATGCATTTAATTTAGATAAAAATGTTAAAACTTCCTGAGTCTGTGGTTATTTACTTTAAGAATTAAAAGAATAGTTAAGAGTTATGTTAATTATCTCCATCAATTAGTTCAACTAATGGTCCATCGACCAGAGGAAAGAACTTTTTGATCAGTGAAGGTTAGTTAGGAATGTTAAAATAACTAATCTTGAGAAATATGAAATTATAAACTAAACCCCAGCGGTCTACTCGATACAGAGTGTGTTGTGTTTATGGGCCCAGGTGAGTATATGGTAGCGGAGTATCTGTTGTTAGTATACCGCTGGATCAGTTTTCTGGTAGCAGAGTTATGGTTATTATTGACTAGTTTGGTGATAAGTACAGATTATTAATGATTGATTTATGTTTTAACAAAAGAGTTAGTGTCTTTGTTATATGTTGTCCAGAATTCCCGGGGAATGAATAGCGGGTGGTGACAGAAGCCATACTGCAGCGAGGTTACTCGTCTGTTGGAATAACACTAAGAAGCTAGGTAGGGCTGGCAGTGTTAAATTAGGGACTATTTCGTATAAAAGTAGAGTGCGAATGATAGCAGAAGGGGTTCGCTGGTGAAACTTTGGTCTCATTTCCCAATACGGGTGACACTGGAGGAGTAGCAGGTTCTCCGGAGCTTGAGTGAAGGGTAAACAGGGGTTTTTACTCGCAGTAGCTGAAACTTAAGAATAAGTTGAAATCTATCCTTTTGTTTAGTGGAACAGACAGAGTAGCGAATGTTTCTATGTTGTTATTAACAAAGAATTTAATGAAAAGTATTAAGAAATAAGTTTCCGTATTACCTTGTGAAGGGAGGGTCAGTCGCCGGAGTTGTACTGATGTCACAGAGAGCCGCGCTGGGATTGGTAGAAACAGCGGGCGTGTGATAGAAGCAGATTGTAAAGGAGGGGTCAGTAGTAAGGAGCAGAACTGACGTCAACAAAAAGGGCCGCGCTAGCATTGGTCAGACCACGAGCGTGAGCCTGAGTTTGATTGGATAATTAGTTAGAAGACGCGCTAGGATTGGTAGAAAGAGAAATTGTA
Organism: Calotriton arnoldi; assembly: GCA_963921515.1. Lineage (NCBI taxonomy): Eukaryota > Metazoa > Chordata > Amphibia > Caudata > Salamandridae > Calotriton > Calotriton arnoldi. The sequence goes on from CAWUFW010016055.1 coordinate 242,798, forward strand.
TGCAGGATTCTGATTTGACTACCAGTGTGAGACGCGCAGATAAAAGATTTCAAGGGTTTGCAGAATACAATTTTATATATCGTTCATCTAGGATGTATGGAGAAAAGAGAAAGATGTCCTTAATAAAGAAAATTAAGAATTTCTTTAAGAAAGATAAGCCTGTGCTGACTAGGGAGGGAATTCCTATTCCACCACCGAAGACACCTGCTTCTTTTATGATGATGGAAAGAGGATATCATACTTGTGTGTGGTTGGAAAATTGGATAGAATATACGAAAGGTGATGGAGTGCTAGCTTTTCCTGAAAATGGTACGTTTAACGGGAGAATTCTTCAGAATTTGAGAATGAGAATGAATGATTTAGAACCAAGACCTAGGTTAACTCAATACGAGGCTTTAGAAGAGTGGGAGACTGAGTCATATGAACGTGAGAAATGCAGAAGTGGGAGATATAAAGGATTTTTCCCCAGATATTTGCATGAGTCACGCGAAGGTCAAATGAAACAATGGAGAAGAGCTATGGTATCAGAAGGTTTATATCCAGTGATAATGGCTGAGGAACAGTCTGGAGGAAAGTGTAAAGAGAAAACGAAACACATGAATACAACAGGATATGGTGAATCAGATGATGAGTTATTAGAAGATATTTTAATTAAAAATCCACCACCGTATCAAGAAGCAACTAGTAAGGTTACCCCAAAGTGCACCAGTGATGGGAATGCCTTTGACCCCACAAATTTTACATGATACATCATTTAATAGGGTGCTGCAGGATAATGAGAGAGATGTTTTGAATAAAACAAGAGAAGAATTAGTTCATAAAATAAGTCAGTTGAATTTAAATGCTGAAGCTTTGACAGTACCAGTGACCATTGGTCCGGTAATCCCATTATATGGAGATAAAAAGACTTGCCAGAAACCACAAACTGTAACAATTCAGTTGAATAGTCCCAGAAAAGAAGTAATAATTACAGATGATCAGGTCAGTGAAAGTGAGTCAGTTATTTCATTAATGGATCTCCCGAATGTAGAACCTTCAACTGAAACTCCGAAAAGAGTTACGCCTACAAATTTGAGAGAGAAGAGATCTTTGGTTCCTATAGGAACTGGAGGTGCAACAGTAGTTACCCCTGAAGATATAGAAAGATGGGCACAGGAAATAGATAATCGAAACCCACCACCAAAGATTTTAGATATCAGCAGATTGAAAGTGGAATTGGAAGAAATGATAGTGGGAAGTGTGAGCATAGAAAGATTGAATGTTTATAATGATGAAGAGTTATTATTCTTATGTAAGAGTATAACCAGGAGAGCAAGAGTATTTCATGAGAAATTAACAGAAGTCGCTTCAGAGATTGGAATAGATATAGGGAAATCGAAATTGTTGCAGAAACCATATCGAGTGGATTTTACTGACAAAGATTTAGAAAGTGTTAATGCGTCTGGAAAGAGACTACAGATAAAAGAGTTGATGAATATTTTGAGGAAATGGGGAGACATTGACAAATGGAGAATTAGGTGGATAAGAAAGAAAGAAGAGGTGCAAGCAAGAGAAGCAGCAGCTGCATTCCCAGTAAGAGAATCAGATAAAGTTGAGAAAATTTGTCCAATGAGAGAAGTTCCTGGAGGTGGATATGTTCATGTTCCTTGGAGTAGACAGGATATTTTATCATTTACGAATGATTTCCCCAGATTGAGAGAAAAGCCAGTTGAATGGTATAAACAAGTGGAAAGATTTGTGAAGGTTTCAAAAGTTTTATTGAAAGACCTGGATGGTTTATTTGACATTGTGGTACCTGCTGATTTATGGACAGAGTGTAAGATCACAATTGATTGGCCAAGTGAGGAGTATGCTAGAGATTTGAAGACAGGAGCACCCTCAGAGGAGGTGATGAAGAAATTTCATCAAGTAATTACTTTCCTGAAAGGGAAAATTCCTCCTAAAGAGACAGATTGGGTAAAGATAGATAGGACAACACAAGAACCAAATGAATCCGTACATGCCTATTATGAACGGCTGTTACAGGTGTTTAAGCAGTATAGTGGATTTGAGAACATTGGTGATAAGGATATGGGACATTTTGTGTATCGGTTTGTATATGGTTTGAAACCGGAGATTAGTCAGATGATTCAGCAGCACATGTTGTGCTGGCAAAGCAAGACAGTGGATGAAATTTTAAAGTATGCAAAATATTGCGGAGACGATATTGAGGCGAGGCGTAGAAAGTTAAAGGAGAAAATGATGTGGGCACAGGTAAAATTGGCAGAACAGCAGGAGAATAAAACAAATACCCAGACTGATAATCAAGTGAAAGAGCAGAGTCAGAATGATCAAGTAGCGAATGGTAGCAAATTTAGAGGACGAATGAATAGAGAAGAAGCGAAGAAGAAGTTTCCTTGTCATGCGTGCGGAAAGCTTGGACATTGGAAGAACGAGTGTAAGAGTATTCAGAATAATAATGGGCCAAATCAAAATTTAATTCCACAGATGCAGAATGAAGTACTTATGAATCAGCAGCAGCAGGTAGTTACTCCACAATATCAGGTGCCACCAGCTCCTATACCAAATTTTGTGAACGTACAAAAGTACAGTGCGAACGCCGGATTCCAAGGAGAAAGTGGTAAGAATAATAGAGCAGTTACACAATATTTTTTGCAGAATGATGAAGGAAATTCGGACTGTGTGCAATGACGGTGCCTGAGGGGGAGGAAGAGGAGTGCGTGCTTGGCGCATCCTTGCCGGTAGATCAGTCAGGTCCATTTGTTGATGGGAAAGTGGAAGGTAAAGACATCACTTTTCTATTGGATACTGGTGCTACCCGGTCTACTGTGAGAACAGCAGACATCCCTAACCTACCCCTCTCGGGAGAATCCATCCAAGTTGTAGGAGTGTCAAATCAACAGATTAGAACCCCAATCACAAAACCAATGGAGGTGCATATTGGAAATTTTAAAGAAATGCATCGGTTTGTGGTTTGTGACTCCAGTCCAGTAAATCTGTTGGGAAGAGATCTACTGTGCAAAATGAATTGCACGATCTACTGTACACCAGATGGTGTCGCTTTCCAAACCCCTGATGAAGATGTTATATACAAAATGATGCTAGCCAAGCAAGGTACAGAAGTAGATGGGATGTTTTCATTAGTGACTAAAGGTGATTTGCCGGAAGAATTGAGAAACACAGTGAACCCAGAAGTGTGGGATTTTACAGGAAAAGATATTGGGCTAATGGCGAATGTAGATCCAGTTAAAGTGACGGTGAAAGAAGGTGCAGTTTATCCAAACACACGACAATACAAAATGAGTCCAGAAGTAAAAGCAGGAATAGTTCCAGAAATTGATCGAATGATTAATCAAGGCATTTTAAAAGAAATAATGAGTAGTCCTTGTAATTCGCCAATAATGGGACTTAAAAAGCCTAGCGGAAAATACAGAATAGTGCAGGATTTAAGAAAGATTAACAAAATTGTAGTGCCTTGTTGCCCAATAGTGCCAAATCCAGCAGTGATCCTTTATCAGATACCCTGGAATGCTGGTTGGTTTACAGTAATTGATTTATGCCAAGCATTCTTTTCTATTCCATTGCACCCAGATAGCCAGTATCTTTTCGCCTTTAGGTTTGAGGACCGTATTTTGGCATGGTGCCGAGTTCCTCAAGGGTACACAGAAAGTCCCTCAATTTTCAATCAAATACTGAAAAAGTGTCTGGAGTCATTAGTTATGCCCAAGAAATCAGTTCTGGTTCAGTACATTGATGACCTATTGGTGGCATCAAAAACACGAGAAGATTGTGTCACTGATACAATTGCATTACTGAACCATTTGGCCGAAGGAGGACACAAAGTGTCTCCAGAAAAATTGCAATTCTGTCAACAAGAAGTTAAGTATTTAGGGCATAAAATAGAAAGAGGAGTTAGAAAAGTGACACCGGAAAGAATAAAAATAATCAAAGAGATGCAGCTACCTCAGACACAAAGAGAAATGAGAATGTTTCTGGGAGTGGTTGGATATTGTAGACAATGGATTAATGGCTTCTCCATGCTAGCGAAGCCATTGATACAATTGACCCGGAAAAGAGCGAAAGACCCAATTGATTGGAATGATGAATGTTTGGAAGCTTTTGTAAAATTACGAAATTGTCTGTGTGAGGCCCCTGCCTTAGGCATGCCTGATTATTCAAAAGAATTTGCGTTGTTTTGCTGTGAGAGAGAAAATTGCGCACTTTCAGTTTTAACACAGAGACATGGACTGAGCCGACGTCCAGTGGCGTATTTTTCTGCCACCTTGGATCCAGTGGCTTCAGCTTTACCTGGCTGCTTAAAAGCAGTAGCTGCTACTTGTATGAGTCTGGAGCAAAGTGAGTCAATAGTGATGGGACATTCTGTAAAAGTTTACGTTCCACACTCAGTTGAAATTCTCTTGACAAGAACAAGAACGCAACATCTCACTCCTAGTCGACTGACTAAGTATGAAAGAGTGATTTTGGGAGCAGAAAATGTGACAGTGATAAGATGTACGATCATGAACCCTGCCACATTATTGCCAGATCCATGTAATGAAGAAGTGAAAGATGAAATTGATCATGATTGTCTGGATGTGACTGAATTGTGCACAAAGCCCCGCCCTGATATAAGAGAAACACCATTGAAAGAAGCTGATCACGAATTATTTGTGGATGGGTCTTGTCTAAGAATTGAAGGAGGAGGATTAAGTGCTGCATATGCTGTATGTAAAATAACAGGGGTGGTTGAAGCATCCTGTTTACTGGGAGTCAAATCTGCACAAGTAGCCGAATTGGTGGCCTTAACAAAGGCATGCAAAAAGGGGAAAAATTGGAGAATAACCATATTTACGGACAGTCAATATGGTTTTGGGGTTGTGCACGATTTTGGCCAACTCTGGATGCAAAGGGGATTCATGACTTCTGCAGGCTCTCCTATCAGAAACAGTAAAAATTTAAAGGATTTATTGGAAGCATTACAATTGCCAAAAGAAGTAGCAGTTGTTAAATGCTCTGCACATCAGTCAGGAAATGACTATGTGGCAGCTGGCAATAGATATGCTGACAAAATTGCTCGATACTGTGCAAGAAATACAATGGCAACTAACAGAAAAATGTAAACGGGTGAAACCAGCTGCCAACTTATGTTTTTCTCAGTTCCAGAAACATGGGATGAGGTTAGACAGTTGCAGGAAGAAGCTGAGGAAAAAGGAAAAAGAAATTTGGATAAAATCGGCTTGTACAAAAAGAGCAGAAGATGAAGTGTGGGTGTACTTAGATGGCAGACCAGTCATGCCAGATTGTCTGCTCTCTCAAATGGCAAGAGTATACCATGGGACAACTCACATAGGCAGGGATTCGATGATCAGATTATTCAGACAGAGTTGGTATAATCCAAAGTTTAGGGTAGTCGCAGAGAGCCTTTGCCAAAGATGTTTAATATGTCAGCAGCAAAATCCAGGCAGGAAGACAGTGGTCAGTTGGGGAAAGATTGGAAAAGCAGAAGGACCTTTCACAAGATTGCAGTTAGATTTCATTGAGTTGCCTCCTTGTAATGGACTAAAATATGTACTTGTCATAGTGTGCCTGTTTTCGAGGTGGGTGGAGGCATACCCCACCAGAAGAAATGACAGTCTTACAGTTGCTAAACTACTGTTGAGGGAGTTGATTCCTCGTTTTGGTTTTCCAGTCACTTTGGAATCAGATAGAGGACCTCATTTTAATAATGAGATAATTCGATTAATCTGTGCTGCATTTAACATTGAACAAAAACTGCACTGTGCTTATCGTCCAGAGGCTTCTGGAATAGTTGAACAGCTAAATGGCACAATCAAGTCAAGATTAGGGAAAGTGTGTGCATCCACAATACTGAAATGGCCAGATGCATTACCTCTTGTACTGATGGGTCTCAGAAGTATTCCTGACAGAAAGACAGGAATGAGTCCTCATGAGGTACTCATGGGAAGGGCAATGAGACAAGCATTTATTCCTGGAAATAAATTAATGAATATAACTGATGATCTGGTATTGGACTATTGCAAAGGATTGGCTGAAATGGTGCGTTCTGTCTCTCACCAGGTTGGAGAAGACGCAGTTGAAAGGCAGCCAGACCAAGCACATGATTTGAATCCTGGAGATTGGGTGTTAGTGAAGAAACACGCAAGGAAATCGTGCCTAGCACCCAGGTGGGATAAACCACGTCAAGTCATACTAGTCACTACCACAGCAGTGAAGTGTGCAGGTTTACCCAATTGGATTCATGCTAGCCATACCAGAAGAGTTCCGAGCCCATCTGAACAACAAGAGCAGCCACTGACTGAGCAGGCTGAAAGGTCAGAAGTTGAAAACTGTGACATTGAAGAATCTAGAGTGATAGATTCTGAAAGACAACTATATGACGAACAGCCAAGTACAAGTCAGGAAGAGTGGATACCAGTAATTGAAATACCTGATGATACTGTTGAAACAAGAAGAATAACCAAATTGAAGAGACAGGAAGGTAGAGAGGAAAAGACAGGGGAAGAAGAACACACTCAGGTAGAAATAAACAAAGACACTGATGAACCTGAGCAGGGAAAGACAGATCTAGAAGAACAAGTTCAGGCAGAAGAAGAACAAATTGAAATAAGACCTGAACAGGATCAGGTAGAACTAGAAGAACAAGTTCAGGCAGAAGAAGTAGAACAAATTATAATAAGACCTGAACAGGTAGAAGTAGAAGAAGGTCCAAGCACAGAGAATAGAGAACAAGGACAGATTGTGCCTAGATTGAGTGAAAATAAAAGAACTTTAGAAAGAGACAGAGAAGGTGAAAGTGCAGTTCAGGTCAAAAGAGTTAGAAAAGGAGACAATTGGCCAGAAGGAGTGAAGAAATTAAGGTATTATCTGAGAAAATCAGAAAAGAAACCAGAGCAAGTGAATGAGGTTACGAGTCAGACGCAATCTAAACAGACCTTAGTAAATGTTACGCGAAGAAGCCCGAGATTGAGAAATCTGAACAGAAAATACAAGGCCCCTGAGTGGACCTATGTCATACTAGAAGAATTTGAAAACTTAGATTTAAGTGAAGGATCAGAACAGGTTCATGTTGCACAGATTGATGAAAGCAAATTAAGACCTCCTTAAAATAAAAGAAAAATTAAACAGACAAAGAAAGAAAAAAAGAGAAAAGAAATTTTCTCAGATTAAAATGGCAGAAGTTGAAGGCACTGGAAGACCAAAACGAAATTTGAAAAGAAAATGTTTAAGATTTTGCTTATGTAGCATTTCATTAGTAGTATTAGTATGGTTATTTTTAACAATAGGAGTACCTTTGTTGATGGAAATAAGTAACAAAAACAATACGATTAATAAGGAGAAAGTAGATGGAATAAAAGAAACTAGAATAGAAATAGGGGTAGAAGATGAAACAAACTATCATAATGAATCAAACAATGATTCGTCTTTAAATGTGTTTACTAAATTGTTATTTCAGTATGTTAATACAATGGAGATTAGTAATTGTTATGTTTGTATGAAGTTACCCTCATCAGTATCAGAAGGGGTGACATATCACCATATACCTCTAACATATGGTGTGTCATGTAGTGTTTTATCAAGTTTATTTTATGCAACAGGGAGACTTCAGTATTTTTATTCAAATCTAGATGTAGTATTTTCAGAATTGCCTATTAGAAAGAAAATGAATCCAGTAGCTAGTAGTAGGAATGCACAGTTTATGGGTGAATTCTTTTTAACAATGAGTTCAATAGATATAGCTCAGGCACACGAAAATAACTTAACTTGTACATTACGTGAAGAAGAAAAAGAGTTTTTGAATTTAGTAGAAGAAAGGAGACAGGATTTAATAAAGAAAGCTGCTGAACAGAAAATCCATATACCTCCATGGGCTGAGAAAGAGGGAATTTATGCAAAGGGCGAAGCTCATGCTGCGATGTCCCTAGACTTTGTGAAGAAGGGAAAATTCTGCCTCCATAGATTAAAGACAGATTACAATAACATTTTCATTGGTTCCAGTGAATGTGAACACAACTTCCTAATTTTAGGAGGGTGGGGACTAAAAGGGGGAACTGATCCTGTATTTCCAGGTATCTATTATGTTTGTGGGAACAATGCCTATTATAGGTTACCCGCAAGATGGTACGGGAGCTGTTATTTTGGAATAGTTTTTCCCAAAATATACCATGTGGACAGAATCAATGGAATCAATAGAAAGTCTAATGGACTAACACGTAGAAGAAGAGCTAGTTTTTCTGAAATAATAGGTGATATATTTAGTGCATTGATACCCTCAGTTGGAGTCATTCTAAATTCGCAGAAAATTTGTAAATTATCAACCATAGTTGATCGTCTTTCTACAGATACTGCAGGAGGATTCTTAATGATTAACACAGAGATGGTTGCAATAAGGTCTATGGTTTTACAAAATCGTCTTGCTCTTGATATTTTATTGGCAAAAGAGGGCGGAGTCTGTGGTATGTTGAAAATTCAACATTGTTGCACATATATTCCGGACAAAAGCAAGGAAATGAAGGAATATATTGGAAATATTACAAGAATGCATAATGACTTGACCCAACTGGAGGTTGACAGTGTATGGGGAAAACTAACAAAAAGTATAACATCAATAAGGAATTGGTTTACTGATTTTGGAAAGAATTTTCTAGGTCAAATAATATTGCCAGTAGTTATAATAATAACAATAATTATGATAGTGATGATTACATGCAAATGCTACAGAAGTAAGGGAACGAGAAGGATACATGTAGAAAGGGAAGGAAAAGGAAAGAAACGAAAGAGAGAATATGAAGAAATTCAGCTAGAAGAGATGAAAGGAAAACTGTATAAAAAGATTAAAGATTTGGAAGGGAAAGAAGTAAATGATGACATAAAGAGAAAAGGAGGAGAAACTGAGATGTGCTAAAGTTGGCATCTGGAATGGGATGGGTAATTTTGTGATGGCTCAAAATGCCATCAGAGAGGGGATTGATGGAGCAAGGACTCGTAAGAACAGAGACTTGCTCGGAAGTAATCCTCTCATTTAACTTATTAACGAATTACTAATAATGATTCGTAAATAATAACACGCACCACAGAAACACGTGGCTTAGTGAAGCTTGCGTATGTGTTTTACTAATGCTATTAACATGAATAAAGGACTAAAACCGCTTTAACGGGGAATCTTTACCGCGCATGCGTCAACTGCATCTACGCAGTATGACGGAATAAGGCTTGGAGGGAAATTCTTGCGCATGAGGAGAAAGCACTAAAATGGCGTCTTCAAGACCCACATGCATGGCACGTGCTTAGCCGAAATGAAAAGCAAGCTATTTTACTAATGCTAATGCGGGGAAAGTATTAATAAGTAAAGGGGGTTAGAGTAGAGATGGATGGTATACAGTGTGATCATTTATTTGTGAGATTAATATTTGTTCTTTTGACTTTATTATTAGTGCGCATTTGGGCCTTTCACGTTTGTCCGAATTGAGCCGACTGATTCAAGTCTGCGCATGCTCACATGAGAAGTTTACCCGGAAGGATGACCGTGGCTCTGAATACGGGCCAAGGACGAGAATGATGTGCCCTGAGAACAAAGGGTGAAGAGTTCAACTGTGAAGATTTCTATTCATGCTTTTTATAATTTGTTACAAATAAAGTTTGGACATGTATGGGAACGAAAGAAGTGAATAAAGTTTAAGGGGATGGGTTTTGCAAACAATGGATTGATAGAATAAAAGTAATATGTAAGCATGGTGTGATGATCATCCCCTTGCCTGACCAATTAGATTTCGTATTTTTACGATATTGAAACTTTAGTGGGTGGTACATGATGAACGAAAGGTATAATTGAGGTAGCTTTAGTTAGTTAGTTAGCAGAGCTCGGGATGCTGTCGGTGCTGTGGGTGGTGCTGATGCTGGGAGAGACGCTGTGAGATGCTGATGAAGAAACCGAATGCAGAACCTTCTATCCTAATTTAATTGGGTTAGATAAGAAGATCGCGGAAGAATATCGAGGAGGAAGAGAGTGTCAGAGAGGGGTGCGACGCAGACGTCGGTAGTTAGAGAGGCCAACTATCCTGTTCTGAATCCTATCCTGAAGTCTTTGTCTCCTGATCTATCCCGGGGGACCCTTACCAGCCCTTTGGCCAGGGGGCTTGGTCTTCACACCATTCTTGGTAAATATAATTTCATGTCGATTGTAGATGTTCTTTTCTCTCTGTCCTCTCCTTTCCTGAGCATTTGTCATTGAATGAGTCCGAAATATATGCTTGATGTTTAATCGATTGAATTACTTTTTCCTAGATGATGGTGAATGCACTGTAATTTTGAGACGGTTCACATGCATTTAATTTAGATAAAAATGTTAAAACTTCCTGAGTCTGTGGTTATTTACTTTAAGAATTAAAAGAATAGTTAAGAGTTATGTTAATTATCACCATCAATTAGTTCAACTAATGGTCCATCGACCAGAGGAAAGAACTTTTTGATCAGTGAAGGTTAGTTAGGAATGTTAAAATAACTAATCTTGAGAAATATGAAATTATAAACTAAACCCCAGCGGTCTACTAGATACAGAGTGTGTTGTGTTTATGGGCCCAGGTGAGTATATGGTAGCGGAGTATCTGTTGTTAGTATACCGCTGGATCACATATACCCAGGGCCACTGGAATTATCCGGCAGGGTAGGGTCAAATTATGCAGCAGGGTTGAATAATTTATTATTGAAGAAAAGGCAAGTTATGAGGCATTATGTGGCACATTTTGTGACAGTATTACTTTATTATTTTGTCATTTGTGAACTTGTTAACACTGTCTGGGCACTAGTTGCACCTCATTAGAACCAGTTTAACACCCAAATATAGCAATAAGTTACCGAAAGGTAAGCAGTCAACCTTTGCAAAAGACCTTCCAATGGGCTGCAACAAGTGTTGCTGAGTTTTTACTAACTTTTGAACCGTTGGAGCTAGAAACAAACTTTTCTTGTTGTTGAAATCTGCAGATTATGTAGCAGATGATGGATTATGTGACAAATGTGGCAAATCTACAATTGTGCGAAAATCGCCGCAGCCCCACAATCGCACCATTCCAGTGGCCCTGCATATACCTTTCTATCTTGATGTATCTCATCTCTCTATTTCACTAATCACTAAATCCACATCAATCTCTTTACCCTACCTCAATATTTTCTCTTCTCTCTGAAAACTGTGAAGGTCTCCCCTGCTTGTCTGGATTCAGAAGCTTTGACCGGGTCCTGGGTAAGAACACCACCTGGCCCTGAGTTGGAAGTCCGCAGCTCTACACTCCCTTCTCTGGTCCGCCTTGTCGCAATCTGCCGGGACTGGGTCCTTCAGATCTCCCTGCTTGTCTGGGTTCTGAGCTCTGACCGGGCCCGTGGTCAGAGCTCTGACTGGCCCTCGGGTGGAAACCCCTGGCCCTGGGCTCCCTTCCCCTGCCCACCATGTCGCAAAGTACCTGGGACTGGATCCCACAGGCACTGGAAGGTCTCCCTTGCTTGTCCAGTTTCGGAAACTCTGACTGGGCCCGGGTCTGCTCCGGCTTGCCCTGGGGTGGAAGCCCCTGGCCCTGAGTTCCCTTCTCTTGCCTGCTGTGTTAAAAAGTGCCCGGGGCAGGGTTCTGGAAGCACTGAGAAGTCTCCCCTGCTTGTCCGGATTCAGAAGCTCTGAGCGGACCCCAAGCCAGAGCTCTGGGTGGCCAGGGAGAGGAAGCCCCTGGTCCTGGGCTCTATTCTCCAGCCCACTGTGTTGCAAAGTTCCCGGACATGGTTCCGCAAGCACCGGGAGGTCTCCCGTGCTTGTCTGAGTTCAGAAGCCCTGACTGGGTCCCTGGTCAAAGCTCCGTCTGGCCCTAGTGTAGAAGTCCCCACCCTGGGCTCCCTTCTCTGGCCTATCGTGTCACAAAGTACCCGTGACGGGGTCTTGCAGGTACCGGGAGGTCTCTCCTGCTTTTCCGGGTTCAGAAGCTTTGACCGAGCCCCAGGCCAGAACTTCGGTTGAGATGGAAGCCTCTGGCCCTGAGCTCCTTTCTTGGCCCAGACAGGGTCTCGAAGTCAGACAGGTCCTTGGAGGCCTCCCCCTGCTTCGCTGGAATGAAAAAGATGCATCCGGGCTCCGGGTCAGAGCTTCATGAGGCTCCCCACAGCCTAATACCCACCTCTGGCTCAGAGAACCTAGGCCTCAGAGTCCCAGTTCCCCCAAAGGCTATCGGAATCATGAAACACGGAGCAATCCGATGGTTGTTCTTTAAAGCCTGGCATCTGGTCGCTTCAAGCCCTGGAAATCTAGTCATGCTCCATGTGTTCCTATGGTGCACCCAGCTGGACAGACTTCCCTGGAGGTCCTGATGAAGGCTCATTTGACTTTTCGAGCCCAGTCATGACTCCAGGAGGTTGGGTGTGTTTTCTCAAATGGCCTCTCTCTATCCCTTGGTGTGCACAGATTACAAGAAAGGGAGGTAGCTTTGCTCCAGATTAGAAGGAATGGGGGGCTCGGGACCCCATTGTTGTCCAGCCAGTCTCTTCCAGGTGCCTCCTGGGCTGGAGCAGGGCATCCAGGGGCCTGAGTATGTTGCTGACTTCCAGCCCTGTCTGATGAGCCTTTCCTTTGAGACTTGCTTCCCAGAGAGCAGGCATGAAAGTGAAGCTGACATCCCCATTAAGGGAGGCATGCTTGGGGATGGGTTAGCCAGCACTATACTCTGATCATGATGGCCGTACAACCCTTGAAGTCCCGCTGAAGACTCATTTGGCTCTACAAGCAAAGCCATGGCCCTAGGAGGTTGGATGGGTTCTCTCGATGGCCCCCTTTTTCACTTGGTGTGCTCGGATTACAAGAAAGGCAGGTAGCCTTCATCTGGATTATTAGGGACAAGGTATGAGGGACCCTATTGTCCTTCTGTCTTTTTCCCTGTGCACCACAATTAGAGGCCTGATTTTGCGGCTGCCTTCCAGCCCTGTCTGATGGGCTTTTCCTCCAAGCCTTGCTTCCGGGAGAGCAAACAAGGATGTGAAACTGACATCCCTATGCAGGTTGGGGTGCTCGGGAACAGTTTAGACAGCACTGTACTCTAATTGAATGGGCAAACTTGGTCCATTTAGGGATGTACTACTTGGCCAGCCGCAGCTTTTGCTTCAAGCAAAGAGTTTTCACAACACCTGGACTGTCTGGCTCGAGGGTCTGCCTTTTGTGGAGGCCTGGGGGCCACCCAGAAGAGTTAAGGTCAAGCAGCCCAGCAGCTTGTGAAGTGGTCTGACCAGAGGATGGGGTTGGGTGATGCGAGTCCCGGATACCACTTGGCAGTCTGGGCCCCATTTGCTTGTCAATCGTCCTTCTCCACCAAGCACATTTCGGCAGCAGCTCGGAACGACCGTTCCATGGGGTGGCCCGGGCTGCCCAGACAGCGACACGATATCCCTGTGTCTTGATCAGGCTGCGCCTTGACCCACTTCTATCTTCTGTTGCATATCAAGCTGAGGCCACCAGGGTCTGTGTGAATGCCCTTTCCCCTCCAGGCCTATGATGGCAAGCATGGTCTCCTGCAGTTATGCTCCTGAGGGGGTGGAAGGTAGGTCCGGGAAGGGCACGCAGCTCCTCCTCCCTTCCAGTAGGTGCAGCTCCCTGGTTGATCCTGCCAGAGGCATATTCTTGGCTTAAAGATTAAGTGACGCACATTTAAGTACACACAATCAGACAGTGAAAATGTGAATGGCTCATTAAAGCAGTTCTAGTTCCTTTGATCACTCCATTTGTTACTTAGATAACTGTGGTGTAAAGAAATGGGTACTGCCCATGTAATCCTGGCAGATTCTTTGTTTTTGGATCACATGGTTTTTGGCCATTTTACTGTAGGTGAGCCTCACAATTGGTGACTCATCCACGGTAAACACATAGTAAATGGACTGCGTGTGTTACCGCAAGTGTCCACCTTTTACGATAAGGCCGCTGCGATGCAGAAATGGGAAGGGGCACCTGACTGGTTACATGTGAACATGTGTGCACACACATGTGAGGGCTGTGCATGTGAGAGTACCATCGAGCGCCGCCTGGTAGCTACGCATATGTAGCCTGGCGCAGAGGGGACTCTGCAGAGTTAGATATTGACCTGGGGTAGGCCTTTTAATTTGAGTGGACACTCATAGGGAAAGTCAGTGGGGTTCACTGTCTTGTCTGCAGTGGCACTTTATTATACAGATAGGGGGAAATCTGCCTTGCAGAGCAGTTTTGCTTCCCTTTGGCCTACAAAGTCCAGTGGCATATCAAAATGAGGCAAAATTTGACCGCCAAGATCAAATCTGAGAGTTCCAAAAAGGTATCTGTACAACTTATGGGTCATCCAAAATTGTCATATTTCTCTGGCTCATCTCAGGATCAGAGCCAAGCCCACTTAACAAAGGAGGAAGCCCAGACTTATGGAGCCAGCACAGGAGGGAGCTCCTTTTTGAAATTTTGGTGGAAAAGATCCTGGCAGTGATGTCAGTGAGGGGTAGAACTGAGGCTCCCAGAGAAGATGTGACCAATGACTCCTGGATGACGCTATTTTGAATTGTTCCTGCATGCTGTGCAGGAGGGTCAGTGCAGGGGCGGAAAGATGATGTGGCACTCTATGATTGGCCAGGGGTGCTTGGCTTCTAGAACATTCGGACCCCTCTTAATAAATCTTGCACAAGGGGGAGAGGATGGTTTTTTGTTTAAGCTGGACACTGGGACTAGATGGAAGCAGCTATGAACAACTGGACTAAGGATTCTAACTACATTTGACCCCAGGACAGGGAAGCTTATTCCCTACACCCTCTGAGGCCTAGCTAAGGGAAGAACTGGACTTCTGCACCAAGGAGGAGATAAGCACTGGAGGAGAAACAGGAGAAAGGGTGGCACAGGGAGCCAGTGGATCTAGCTCCCTACAAAGTATGCCACCTCAGAGGCAAGGAGGCCTAAGGAAAAGGCTAAGGTTCACGACGAGGAGCAAAATGAGCCCAAGATCAAGTAAAGTGGGCCAATGGGCCCCGGAATAACGAAGGAAAAAGAATTTAACCTATAAACCCCCCCTCCCCCAATGAGGACACAGAGCACGTGTAGCTCTGCTACAAAGTTAGTAAAAAAAATAAACATGGGCGGGCTAGGGCTCGGGCTCGGGGTCGACGCAAGGAGCCTTGTTGAGTAAGCAACCATTGGAGGGGCATGCCTGGTGCCCCCTCCCCAGAGCTCGAGAGGCCTGGGATTCCCAACCCCCAGGCTGGTTTATGGATTCGGTGGACCAGGACTCCATCTCAGGGCCCGCCAATGTCTCAAGAAAAGGGGGAGGGCAGTCGCACCCCCCAGAGCAGAACCAAGGGGCCTGGAACCCCAACTATAGGCCTCCCATGCTAGTATCAGTGGGGGAGTGCCTTTGCGCTTCCCAGAGAGAAGGAGGAGGGGTGCCCGGGATCCCAACACCGGGACCTGGTGCCAGGATGGTGAAAGGGGAGCACCGCCTCGCTCATCCCGAAGGTGGTGGGCCTGTCCCCCACTCCCTGTGCCTGTGTCTGGAGGGTGCAGGGCAGCCACCAGAAGGGAACTCTCTGCCCGCAGAAGCAGGCAAGAGTGAAGAGCTGCTGGCTCCTGTAGCAACCGAGGAAAAGGCTGGCCGGACAGTGAGCCGGCCAGGGCAGTCGGAGGAGGGCTCTCTGTGCCTCCCCCAATGAGTGGAGATATGTCGGGTACCTGGGTGGGACCATGCACCCCCAAAAGAAAAAAACATAAGGCAAACACGGGAAGCTATGCTGCATGAGGCAGCGCGACAACATAAAAAAAGAATGTGGCCAGAGCCGCTAATCAAATAGTCACGCTCTGCGGAGGGAGCACCCCATAATACCCTGCGGGGCCAAAATTTCCGAAGTTCTTTTGGCCGGTTATGGTTAGCCAGCTGCGGAATAGCAGGGGCACCACCAATGAGGAGAAGAGCGAGTGGTAGAGCTGCAGGAGTGCAGCAGCACCACCCCCCCAAGGAATTCTGAAGTGTTTTGAAAAGGTGACCCTAGGTTTGTAGGGTCGCAGAAAGGAGGACCAAGCTAGGATATTCTTCCCATTGAAAGCAATCCCCAGGTTGGAGCTTTTGCTCTAAAGCTGGAGTGCAGTGTTCTCTAGGGCAGACTCTGTTGCTGCATTCTACATGGCCTGAAGGTTGTTAAAAAAGACACAGATGCAAGGCAGATGTTTGAAAAGTGTTTTATTTCAAAGTGTTTTCACAATGGTTTGAGCAACGTTTTTTTAACAGCATTATTCACAATGTTTTGAGCTATGCTTTATTTAAAGAGGTTGTTTTCGATTGCAATGCTTGATTACTCATAATAAGTGCAGAGGGATTATGGTTGTAGAAATCAGTGATGGAATGAAGAATGATTATGACACGTGATTCTGTTTTTTAAGTGGTAACATTGACCTGATGTGAAGTGACACCCCCATGTGGTTAAGTGCTGTATTGTACAGGGGGGAGGGTGGTAGTTCTATTTTTTGACTCCTTAGGGGTCACACGTAATCTTACCAGAGGTATTTCCACCAGCCTTATGTATGTTTGTAAATTACTGTGTAGTATTATAAGCAGTGTGAGCGTAATAAATGCACTTTTCCTTTTTAAAGAAAAACATGAATTATGACGTTACAATGCATACATTTACAACGCATGCCTTTACAACGCAGTTTTTACACCGCAACATCCCTTACAACGCATACATTTACATTGCATGCCATTACAACAAATTTTTTAAAACTACATTTACAACGCATTCCATTACATCGCATTATACCTTTACAACGCATACCATTACATTGCATTTAAGGTAAGTGTTGGATAGTGTAGGGGTAAAAATTACTATTCTAACTCCAGGGGGTGCAACAGTAGGGTAAGTGTTGGATAGTGTAGGGGTAAAAATTACTATTCTAACTCCAGAGGGTGCAACAGTAGGGTAAGTGTTGGATAGTGTAGGGGTAAAAATTACTATTCTAACTCCATGGGGTGCAACAGTAGGGTAAGTGTTGGATAGTGTAGGGGTACTATGCGTTGTTATGGTATGGGTTGTAATAACATGCGATGTAATGCCTGCATTGTAGTGTCATGCGTTGTAGTGTCATGCATTGTAGTGACATGCAATGTAATGGTTGGGTTGTAGTGACATGCGTTGTAAAGGGTGTTGCAATGTAATGACTGCGTTGTAAATGTAGTGCAATGTGATGACTGCGTTGTAAAGGTTGTTTCCCAAAAAACATGGACTGGACAATAATTTATAGAGTGTTGTTATTGTGTGCCAGGGAAAGGCGATTACTAGCCCACATCACCTCCCTTGAGTAGGCCTTGGACTGCTCTGCTTCGCTACCCTGAGGAGAGTCAAACACTACAATGGGGTGTTTGAAGAGGTAAATGTGGACCCATTACTTTTACAGGCCACACAACTAATGGCCTGCTTCCTTACATGTGGTAATTCTAGGGCAAGTACATGCTGATGAGCGCAGACTTCATGGGATGCATACATTTATCAGACCAATACCAATCCGGGCTCGCCTGGCAGCTTTGGTGACTCTAGATAACCTCTAGCCGATCGCACGTCCCCATGATGGTTGCAATTGTAATACATACAGATGTCTGCCCTATCAACATTCAATGGTACTTTCTGAGGTGCCTACCATGGTGACCACAGGTAATGAGGAATCAGGTCTCTATTCCAGAGAGGAAGCCTGAGAAACAACTACCAGATCCAAGAAAGGCAGCAGGTGCGCAAATTTCTCAATCCCAACTCAGGGAGGTAGTGGAGAAAAATAACAATAGAGGACATCCTTGATGCCCTTCAATTTGAATGAGCACACTTTAAATCCTTTAATGGTCCATTAGAGGGCAAGTCTGGTGCCAGCAGCCGCTGTAATTCCAGCTCCAATAGTGTATACTAAAGTTGCTGCAGTTAAACAGCTAATAGTTGACTCTTGGGATCAAGCTGGCGGTCCACCGCAAGGCGGGCTACCACCTGTCCCAGCCACAGCCTCTTGGCTCTCCTTTGATGCTCCTAATTGAGTGTCCCAGGGCTCTGAAGCGTTTATTTTGAAAAAATGACAGTTTTCAAAACAGGTTGGTCTCCTGAATACTTCAGCTAGGAATAATGGAAAAGGACTCCAGTTCTATTTTTTGGGTTTTCGAAATTTGGGCCCTGTTTAAGAGGGATCGCCGGGGACATGCATAATGTGCCGTTTAAGGTGAAATTCTTGAAACATCACAAGATGAACCAAAGTGAAAGCATTTGCCAAGAATGTTTAGATTAATCATGAACAAAAGTCAGCGGTTCGAAGACGATCAGATACCGTTGTAGTTCCTTTCATCAATGATGCTGACTAGCGATCCAGCCGTGTTATTCCAGTGACCTGCTAAGCAGCTTCGGGGAAAACAAAGTATTTAGGCCCGTGGGGAATATAGTTGAAAAGCTAAAACTTATAGAAATTGACGGAAGGGCTCCACCAGGAGTGGAGACTGCAGCTTAATTTGACTTAACATGGGAAACACCCGGCCCGGAGGACACGGAAAGGATTGACAGATTGATATCTCTTCTCAATTCTGTGGGTGGTGGTACATGGCTATTCTTAGAGGAACGATTTGTCTGGTTAAACCAATAACAAAGGATTCTCCTCCATGCTTACTAGTTATGTTACCACCCTCAAACCCCCGTGGTCAGCGTTTAACTTCTTAGAGGGACAAGTGACTTTCAGCCACACAAGATTGAGCAATAGCAGGTCTGTGATGCCCCTAGATGTCTGGGCTGCACGCATGTCATACTGAATGGATCAGCTCATGCTCACCCAGCACGCACCTGGGTGGTAACAGAATTTGCAGTGCCTTCCTGGGCTGGGAACTTCTAAAGGCCCTGCCACATGGGACCTCTCATGCCCGATCCTGGTCTGCCCAGGTTTCGAGTGACTGAGGGGTGGCCTGTTTTGTGTGGCAGGGCAGCCTGGATGAAATGGAGCTGGGGCCACGAGGGAACCCTGGGTCCTCTTAGTGGAGATGCCATGACCCTCAAAGTCAGTATGAACTGATTCAACGGGTGGGAGGAGAAGCCGCCCCAGGATGCTCATGCTTTTGTGCATGTACCACAAGTGGGTGAGTTGCTTTGACAGTGGGAGGGAACCTGCCTCCTCTCCCTTCTATGCCTGCCACCAGGGCAAGGGGACCCCAGCCCACCTGCATGGCTCGGGGCTTCTGCCTAAGCTGGCAACTCTCAATGTGCAGGGGTGAAGCCCTGGCTTTCAGCAGCCTTGTTGGGTAGCAGATGGCTGAAGTGCAGATGGGGAAATCCTCCCTCATTGCCAGGGTCCTAATAGCCTGGTCCTGGGTGGTCAGGCTGGGGGTTAAAGACTAGTCCGGCCCTGTCCTGGAGGGCCACTGGTGGAGCTTCCAGACTCCGCTGCTGGGGGAGGCTCTCGCTTGCATGCTTGCTGTGGTGGCAGGGTGGGGCTCCCAGGAGGAGCACCTGGAAACTCTCTTTAAATCATGGAGGTCGACTTTCTGAGGGGAAGCCTGATGAGGTGCTGGGCTGTCTCACCATGCAGGCGGTGGATGGTTGGCTGTAAGGATTTGGGTGTATAATATGGGGTGGCTGTGCAGCCTTACCATGGAATACACTCACAAAAACTGTCTTGGGTCCAGTCAGGCTTGTTTCAACATCCTTAAGCTCATAGATGGGTAGCTATGGCTTTGAGCTGCAAGGCTTGCACAAAGGAACTTAGTGTAAAGCATTTAACAGTCTCAAACAATGAAATAAGAAAGCACACAACACGAAAGAAACACAATACCAATTTATAAAAATAGATTATATTGTTATGAAGTTTTAGAGTCCAAGATGAGCAAAATCAGTTTTTTAAAACATTTATCCACTTTTAATTCAACCTCAATCAAGCAATGGTCAAGTTAAAGTTTGCAAACTTTTGAAGAGTTTGTAAAAGTCAGTTCAGCTACTCCGGCCCGGCTTTTGTGACCAAATCCGACAGGGAGAAGGTCTGTGGGCCAATGGGGTAGATTTGGACAGTTACCTGGCAACCAGAGTGTTTTCCAGTCCATTTTCAAACTTTACAGCACAACCACCAGAGACTTTAATGAATTGGTCCTGATGATGAGGATGCAGGAGTTGAAAAAGCTCAAGGATGCTCCAGGTGCTGTGCGGTCCATGGGGGTGCCTTTGCAGTCATTCCTCAGTCCACAGATCAGGTGGGGGGACTTAGAGGAATAAGCATCAATAAAGCGTTTTGCAAGTCTCAAATAGCGATTTTTAACGAATCGCTATTTGAGACTCACAAAATGCAATGTATGTAGGTTTAGCAATATTAATTGCGATTCCTACAAATTCCTGATTAGTGAATCGCAAATTGCGATTCGCTATTAAGGAATACCTTCCCATTCATTCCTATGGGCCTAGAGGCCCATAGGAATGAATGGGAAGACATTCGCAATTTGCGAGTACCCAATAGGTACTCGCAAATTGCGAATGCAATTTCAAGGGTGCAAGGGTGCCAAAAGCACACCCTGTTGCACCCCTGAAAAAAGCATGTGTGCACATGTGGCGCACATACATGTCCTAAGGGCATGTATGTGCACCACATGGCACTTTGAAAAATGCAAAAAATGAATTTTTCAAGGAAATCGCAAATTACCACCAACTTGAAGTTGGTGGTAATTTGCGAATCCTTAAGGACAGTTCGCACAATTTGGCTGCTTTCAGAATTGCATTTAAGGAAGCGCAATTTGCGATTCCTTAAATGCATTTGCAAAATAGGAATCGCAAATTTTGCAATTCCTTATTTTGCGATGGCCTTTTGGGATGATACATCCCAAAAGGCTTTTTCCCATTCGCAAACGGGCCGATTCTGCGAATCGGCCCATTTGCGAACGGGAAAACACTTGATACATCTGCCCCTTTGTCCACTGAGGTTGGAGTCCCTCGAAGTTCGCTTTGAGCCAGTAGCAGGTCAGCTGGGGCTGGGCTACCGATCTCTGTACACAGCGGTCCCAGCGCTATCCTTTGGTAAAGGCTAGAGTCCATCTTGGCAACCAATCTGGACTCAGACTATGCTCCCGGGTCTGGCTGACTCGGTGCAACTATTGGCCATCGAGGATTGGTCTCTTGGGGTCCCCAGCGGCAGGCAGTGGGGATTCTCTTGAAGTGGCAACTGACTTTCCGGTTTGGGCTACTTCAGCTTTTTTGTTCCTGGAGCTGATTCCATGAGGTCAGCCAACTGACCCTTGAAGTCACTGCTTTGCTCTGGGGCTGGGGCATGACTTTTCCTCAAACCAGGAGCCACGGGTACAGTCCTCTCTTCGTTAGCTCAAGGTGCAGCAGGTGCAGTCCAGCAGATGGTGCAGCCTCTCTTCTGTTTGTGCGGTACAGGGGTCAGTAGGGCAGTCCTTCTTCGGTCCTTGTTCTAGTTCTGATGTGATCTGGGGTTCAGGGGGCCAGGGGTGCCATATTTATTCCCAGAGAGTGACCTGGAGGGATGGTGCGGTCACTAGCCAATGGGCTACCAGGTCCCCTCCCTCTCCGTGATGACTATCCGGCAATGTGTGGTATCTAACTATTCTGCCTACTCCCAAGATGTCTGCACCCTTCCTTGGCTTTTAGGAGCTGGGTAGCCCACTATAGAGGTGTGGCTAACTATGGGATTGTAGTGTAGCTTCTATTTCCCTTATAGGCTCTGCGCATTGGAATAATATATCCTATAGGTTTGACATAGGACTAAGGTCGGTATGTCCCTATCGAGTATATTAAACTTAATTACTTGTGCCAGCTAGCTCAGAGGCCACTAGAAACTTCTTGACAACAAGAAGGGATTAGTTTCTGGCAGCCGCAAAACATGACCACTGTGTTTCCCTTACAGAATCAGGACGTGTCCCAGAGTCGTAGAAACAATAGATAACTATTTCACTCAGCTCAGTTGTGCAGGATTCAGTTACTTCTCAAAGTTACACAGAAATAACAGACGGGCGTTTCAATAAAAGGTTTATTGAACAGTCTTGTTTCTGTTGTAAGTTAGATGTGCTGTTACGATCACAAGACAGTATGCGAGATAAATAATGTACAAGGTGAGCAGTAGAAATAAATAATACTGCGTTAGCATTGTCTTTTCAGCATATATGCATTTACATAAAATGACACAGCCTAAAAATGCGAGTACTCATACGATGCGTTTCTATCCTAGTTCTACCCAGTGTGCCTAACCTTTCCTAGGTGTAGGGAGAAGTAGAAGTAGGTGCTGTATTCCTGACTAGAGTATACTAAGAGTCTAGTATGCCAAGAGTCTAGTATGCCAAGAGTCTAGTATGCCAAGAGTCTAGTATGCCAAGAGTCCCTCTAGGTTCTAGTCTGCTCCATACCTGAAGAATGAGAGAGGTAGGAATCTCTTTTCCGGACTCGAACTCCAACACCCCGCAAGGGAAGTTAGATCACTGGAAGCTGGACTCTCTGCGTGCAGGAAAGACAGCGTCTTCTCAGTGCGTCCGGCCGGGAATCGGGCTCCTCTGAAGTCGAGGTCTCCTCTGATTTACAGGGGTTTGGGAAGGTATATTTATACCTGAAAATGTTAGCATTGAGGTAAGTTGGGTAGCGAAAGACGTCATGAATGAATCCCTTAAGGAATAGAGGTTCATGCATAATGTATGAGTCCTTGAAGAAATCAATAGTCCTGGGCAAGGGAAACTCCCGCAGCCTGAGGGTCTGTTTTTTCATGGACTCGTTGAGACGCTAGGGTGGACGGATGTCGGAATCCATGCCTGTATTTGGTATGCATGGCTTATGCCTAAATAAGGTCTGGGATTTTATGCCTATATAAGGGCAAGGCGAATTGTGCCTATATAAGGACATGAGTCTAGAAAGCCCGTTTATGGACACCCTATAAAGTACACAACAGGATACAAGCCCACAGGAAAACCAGTTTGGGCACTGGTCTTCTCTCTCTGCCCCTGTCGCCAGCCCATCTACCTGAACAAAGGGCAGCCCCTCAGGAGTGTGATTGTTATTTTCCCACCAAAGGCGGCTTCACCTTTGAAGCTCACCTTTTTGGCTAATGCCCTAGGTGGCTTCCTGCAAAGGGGAGGTAACACCTCGCCCTGCAGGAAGCTGCTATTGTTCCTGAGCCTGGGAGTCATTCACACAACTCCCCAGGCAGGCAGAATGCTGCTTGGTGGCCAAAAACCGTGTGAGGCTACTGGACAAAATGGGTTACAGAGTGGCAACTTTCTGAAAGTTGCAATTCTTTAATAGTGACATTAAATTTGACTTGGGCATCAAGTCAGGTTTAATGCCACAATTAATTTGATACCTTACAGTACTGAGCTAGGTAGTCCCATTCAGCCATTAGGGGTCAGCCGGTAACCCAGTGTTAACCAATGGGGCTACTAGCCATTCCACAGCAAAATGACAATTTAGAGGGCTTGCTGCTAAGACAAATGTATAAAAATACATGTCCTACTTAACAGTATATAGCTTCCTGCCTTAAGGCTACATAAGTCTTCCTTAGGGGAAACTTACATGTATGGTTAAGGAAGTGGTTGCTTTGCCATTAGTTTGAATGGCGAAGTCGAAATAGCAGTGTGACCACTGCTCTTCCAGGCCGCAGTGGCAGGCTGAGAGCCATTTTGTACTTTGTCACACACAGGGTGGCACAATCAGTGATGCAGCCCTGGACACTCTGCCTTAAATGCCCTTGGTATCTTAGGTACTATATACTAGGGACTTAAAAGTAAGTCAGTACTTGTCAATTGGGGATAGACAATTGGACATACACTGTGCAAGGGGCTAGAATACTGCCACTGAGGTCTGGTTAGCAGGCCTCAGTGCCGTCTCAGAGTCAAAAGCTAGTAGTCCAAATCGGGGCAAAAAATGGGGGGTAACCTGCAAAAAGCCTGTTTTCCTACACCGGCACTGACTTTTATAGTGTTGTGTGAGTTTGTAATAATGGAACCCTTGTGGCTCCTGATGGACACCATAGACCTGTGATGTAAGCATACGAGCGTAGTGAAGTGATTGCAAGTTTAGAATGTGGAGTATGCCTATATAAGGGCAAGGCGAATTGTGCCTATATAAGGACATGAGTCTAGAAAGCCCGTTTATGGACACCCTATAAAGTACACAACACCCACTCCTCTTTTGTGTATACAACAAAACTAAAATGCTAAACATTTAAAATGCTAAACATTAAAATGGAGTACCGCATATTAAAACATATCCTAAAAGCTTTAAAAAGACATATTAAAAATGCAAAGTTTTCTGTACATCATCAAGCAGTGCTTTTTCATTTCCAGCATAAAGTATGAAATAAATGCAATTGGAACGAAATATAAAAGCAATATTTACATATGACGAAAATGATCGATAAGGTTGCTCAAAATCAAAGTCATTTCCTGTCATGAATTTAAATGAACTGATTTAGACACACAAGATGACTAAGTGTCCCTGGAAGTACTGCCAAGTCTGTATTATAAGTCTAGTTCTACTTTAAGCAGATTGGAGTGCCATTTTTGTACAAAAAAATGGGACAAAAGTTCAAATTTGGTAAAGTTCCAAGGTTTTTTTTAAAATGAAGGCCAAATTGTTGCTGTTGTACTGGAACAGAGTATGCCGAAGCAGAGTCAGTTTACGGGTCTGGTGTAAACATGAGATCATCTACTTCAATAGACAAAACATCATCTATTGCCGCTGGTGTAAGTTGGAACACCTCGTGTAGAAGATTGATCGCACAAAGATGGGAAGCATCGCTCTCAGCATAGGTCGCCGCAGCAATGTTCGCGTCCGTTGTTACCTGTGTGCCTGGAGTTGTTTCTCGTACCTCAGCAGCAGCAGGAGGCGACTGTGAGATCTCAATGAATGCTGACATCAGTATTGGAAGCCTCTGGGGACAACACAGAGCATGGGCCGTTATCGGGTCCAGCAAAGTATCGACGTCCTTTGGCGCAGCTGATGGATATGTTAGACAAGCGTCCAACACGCATTCTTCGCCGCATAGCAGGCATCGTAGAACAGGTAAGATGCAATCATGCCAGATTGGTCGGAATGACAGGAACCACGTGGTATTAAGGTCCCGTAGACGAGTCATGCCCAAGAGCTGTACTATTCGCTCACGGCACTTTCTTTCAAGGAGAGCTTTCTCCATTTCGCTCGGAGTGATGTCGGCGAATCGGCTGGCCATAGCGCAATAGCAGACAGATGAATAAAATTCCGGCAACAAGTGCGAGAATTAATGGTATGCCACCAAACACCGAATGTGCAAAGTTGGGGATGATTCCAAGTATTGCCTGGAACGGTGCTAACAGACCGGTGCAAATGCTCTTAAATACATGTACAATTCCTGTTGTATCTGACATGTTAAAGATACGTGATATCATTTCTACGAAATGTATAGGGCAGTTTGTACGTATTAAAGTCTGTATCTCAGCCGAAGTCCTTGCTACTTGTAGATCATAGGTTTCTTTGGCCGAGGTCAAAGGCACTGTTTGTTACAAAAGCATGGCTTTCATTCTGCTTAAAGTATCAAATCTTATAAAAGAGACGTTAAGTGAAGGCCATAAAGGCGACTCCCTGACTGTGTCTATTGGGGGAAACAATACTTGCATACAGCAAGTGACCCTGGAGTTGACCGTTACTAGATATGGGATGCCTGGCAACATTCCACAGCAGCTCTGATCATTCAACATGAGGTAACTCCCATTCGAAAGTTGTCCAAACGCTGGATTAATCACAGCAGCTGGTGAACCGTGCTGATGGCAAGACAAGTTTGCCACAGAACCATTACAAGCCCCGTGTAAAATAATGTCCTGACATATGAGTGAACCAGTCAGTGCATGTTTACAGTTAGTACCGCTAAGAAACACTTCACGATCCCCACTGCAACATCTATGTGTATACGGTAAATTCCATGATATCTTAATGTATTCCTTACCCAACCTTTCATATTTGCCTGCTTGCATCTGTCTGAGGCAATACTGAAACTGAAAAGTTGTCACAGGTAACGTTATTTTGCCATGAATAACCCATTCTGTAGCTGGTTTTTCTGCCACTGTAAATGGTAGCTTTTCCATTTTTTCAATGCTTAGCACTGTATACCTCGCTCCTCTTTGTGCCAATTCGATCTGTTTATCAGTGAGATTGTATTCTGCAAACAGAGACGACGTGTTGATGAAACGCCAAGGCACATAGCCCGCTCGCAAAGATTGCAGCGTCCATGTCAATAACACTATAGAACGTAATTGAGACTGACCTTGTTGTAACATAGCCAAATCTTGTTCTAGAATGTCGATAGCAGAGGATACAATGCCATCCAATGAATAAATTCTGGAGGACAAAGTTGTTAACCCATTGTCGACTTCAGAGAGTGTTTTCTCTAAATTAATACGATCAAGTTCACGTATTCGTTCTGCAGCCTCTATCTGTGACACTTTCCATGCTTCGTTATAAGCAGCATAGATGCCGGCATATATGAAACATTTTTGACGCAGTTTTCTTGGTCCAAGCAAGAATTCCCTAAGATCTGCGTCCTTTTTAAGTAAGGTTAAGTGTTGTTTCACATCCTGTAGTGTAGATTTATGCAGCCAATCGAGGCATAATTTACCTACACTGTATGTTGTTACTACCCCCGGATGTTGTCTTTGGACATATCTTGGGTCTGGCCTATGAATAGCAAAGCCCTGAGTTTTGTTCAAGAACCTTTCCTGACAGTTGTTTGTGTCTGTGGGCCAGATCAACCATTTTTTCCAATTTGGATGAGTTCTGTTGAGTTGTAGTATATTGTCAACTGTCACCACTGCCTTTGTATTATTTTCACTGGCAGGTGTTGGCACAGAAGGTGTTTTCATCTCTTTGATCTTGGCTAATCCAAGACAAGATGTTTGTTGGACGGTTTCATTCAAAAACAGTATTTGTTCAGGGATGATACAGGCTCTAAATAAAGCTTCTATGCCCTGTACTTGCCAATCTTTACTACCCCAGACAGTTTTTGTCTCTATTGTGTCTTTCCATAAGTCGAAACCCTGTGTAGACAGTTGTGTAATAAATGCTTCAGAATAAATCTGTTTCGTATTTGTTAACATAATTTTCAGTCCTGTTTTGTTTACATTTCTGTAGTAAAATGTTTCTGGGTCAGATGTATTGTAACCTGAAAAATATGGAAATTTACTTGCAAAAGTTTTCGAACTACCTTGTGGTGGTGTAGGACAATGTTCCCATTGGTTAAACATAAACACATTTCTAGGATATGCAGTTTTGTGCAAATAATGATGACCATAGTGGTTATAACAATACAGTTCTTCATAATCAGATGAACCCTCTAAAAATTCATTTTTAGAAAATGCAGCAGATTTTTCTAGATCAAACATTATATCTTGAACAGTCTCTAAGTCCCAATCATCTGAATAGGTACTGGACGTAATTAAATCACTTAGTGAAATTTTAAATAAATGTGGAATGTTCAATTGTTCACTTGGACCAAAGATTTCATAATCTGTTTTGTCCCACACTATACCATCCTGTATAGGAACAGCTGTGATGTTCACTGATGACAAGTCTCTTGCTTCACGATGGGAAGATTTATGTGGTTTCAAAAGTACATTCACGTCTTTTCCTTCACTGTTCACATGGATGTATCTGCCATTTATAAGCATGCTTACAGTTGTTACCAAAGCTAGCCAGAGCAGGAAAACAAAAAGTCCAGATGTAATCCAGAGTTCAATCCATGGAGAAACCAGATAAGTCTTTTTCAGAAAGTGAATAAAGTCTTGTACTTGCCGCTTGAGTTTTGATGATGCTGGCGTCGTTTCAGGTTCGCTTGGACCTTCTGAGAACGTATCAAAGTCAATGAAATAGCCAGAAGCAGTTCTGTCAATTGTTGGAATTGCATCAGGATTCGTTGAAATCACAGGAACCAGTTATTCACGAGTCACATTGGTGTAGACAGGTGTATTTGGACGAACTGTTATTTGGTTGTCAAGAGGGAATAGTTCCATAGCTTGGTTGCTTAGTCCTTCATTTGTTACAGCTGAATTCTCGATCGTGATCAGTCTTTCAGTCTGAACCTCTTGAATAGTAGCGAGAGGAGTGCGTCTGCTACTAGGTCGGAGTCCACGAGGCCTACTGCTTAGTATTGGCCACATACTGTGGTTTGATCAGGTCGATTGACACAAATCTTTTCTCCTTTCTTCCAGCAAGGGGCGGCAGAAGTACTGTCCTTGTTCCTTGAACTGCTAGAACAGGTACCGGTTGTCTGTAAGAAGGTCCAAATTCCTTCTTGTCCGCTATTTTTCTCTGACTAGATCCCCAACTTTTGGAATCCAGACAGGCCTTGCTGGGACCGCCGATTTTTCCCCAGTGGTGGTTGGCTGTAGGGATACGTTGCTTTGTTTCGTTCTTAATTTGTTAAGATCCTGTAAAACAGCCAAACGATCTTTGATATCAAATGTTTTCATGTCCACCACTGTGCCTACGTGTTCTAAGTCTGGAACCCACATTCTTGTCCCAAATAGGACCTCATATGGAGTGACCCCCTAGAGAACTTCTTGGCAGGTTGTTAAGTGAGCGCTGAACGCTAATGAGGTGTTTGACCCACCCATCACCCGAGCCTAATACCCTAGCTGTTATAGACTGCTTTATGTCCCGGTTTTTCCTTTCCACAACAGAATTTCCCTCAGGATGGAATGGAGAGGAGTACCGCAACGCAACGCCCAGACTGGCCATGGCCTCCTTGTAAGCCCTAGAGCTAAACGCAGGACCCTGGTCAGAATGTAGCGTGCCTATTGCGTATGTGCCGATAAAGACTCGCAAATCTTTTATAACAGTTTGAGCGTCAGCCGAGCGCTGAGGCCATAACCATAGGAACCTAGATTCAGTATTTGCGGGAATGCCTTTGTCCAGTAGGACGCTGGCGATTAGATAGCCTAATGCTGTCTAACAGTGGTGTCTGCACTGGGCTGCCGCATTCGCTGCATGGTGTCTGGTGGCTCTCTCGCTGTAATTTACAGTCTAAGCAGTTGTTGATGAATATGTGAATGTGTGTATTCATTCCAGGCCACCAGTACATCTCTTTTAATGTCAAAATTGTTTTTGAGATCCCTTGATGTGACAGACCCTCCCCCAAATGTGTTTCATAAATCAAGGCTGCTCTTCGTTCCATGTTTGGAATTACCCTATCCCCCACTCCAGGGATTTGAGCAAAAGGAACGTTATTCGCATCAATTACATAAGAGTACTTGAGTGGAAACTTTTTGGTAACGCTGCACTGCTGCCTTTGCTTGAAGCATTGACCGCTAACATTATCTCACCGTCTATTTTTGTTTTTGAACGAGTGATCGCAGCTACGGAAGCCGTCTGAACAGCCCCCTTCGCGGCTTCGTCAGCCAATGAATTCCCTGCAACGTGAACGCCATCACGCTGATGACTCAGTGTGTGAATCACGTGAGCCTTTGGTAGTTCGTTTTTCAACTGAACTACTTGTTCCCAAAGCAATTTATGCTTTATTGTGCCACCCTTCGCATCTTTGAAACCATTTTCAAGCCAGGTTCGTATATAGTCATTATACGACTGAACACAGTAATAGGAATCGCACACTATCAGTGTGAGGAATTCTCGATCCGTACTCTCAAGTGCCAGTTTGAATGCTTGTAGTTCAGCTCGCTGAGCTGTACAATCACCTAGTGATTGAGTTTTTGTGATCATAGGTCTGAAGATGCCATTTCGCATGCGACCTTTAACGATAGCACACGCTGCACTGTAAGCTTGCTTACTCCCTGTTGCGGGCTGTGCGGATCCGTCAGTGTAAATTACGAATTCATACTGATCGAGAGGCAGAATCTCAGTGGGCAGAGGACATTCTTGTTCATATTGGAGAAATGCCTGTGTTTTTAAATCTGGATCAAAAACATATTCAACATCAGTTGCAGCAAGAGAATTAACCCACTGTATCCATCTCGGATGTAAAGCTTTAGCATTTGGAATGCTCATTTTTGTGACCGCTTCTAAAGCCGGTACTGGGGTAACGACAATTATGCGTTTCCCTTAGGCTAAGGCTCTTTCTTTTGCTACAGCTGTTTGAACTGCTGTCAGAATTTTTTCAGTTGAACTGAAGCGCATTTCCGCTTGTGTATACAAATGTGATTTGTATGCAATTGGTACTTTCTCACCCTCATTAAAGGTTAAGAAAGTGAATCCACATTGACCCGAAATTATTCGAATCACCAAATTTCTTTGACTTACGCGTGTTTGTAAGTAATTTGTTGCTAACATGTTAGCCTGCAGTGAAAGCAAAATTTCTGTGTGTTCCTGTGTCCAGTTTTTAATTGTGAAATCAGGTTTGATTAATGCGTAGAGAGGTTTAACCCTTTCTGCGTAGTTTAGAATGTATGTTCTTCCAAAATTTAGGAATCCCAGTATTGATTGTAAGTTTTTTAGAGTTTTTGGAGGTTGGAGCAGCGCACATTTCTCTAGAAAGTTAGCTGCCAAGCTCTTGCCTTCACTTGAAAGCTCATATCCTAAAAATAGGACATTGAGATGGGCAATTCTGGATTTTTTAAAGTTGAACTTATAGCCCTCAGAGGCGAATCCCAATATAATGGTGCTCACCCTGTTCAAGTGTTTTTCCAAGTCATCGTCTGTCAGATAGATGTCATCGACATAAGACAATGCCTCGTTGTCATAAATTTGTAGTAACTCCGTTACTCTCGCTGAGAATAAACCTGGGCTGTTCTTGAACCCTTGTGGGAGTCGACAAAAGTGACGCTGGGTCCCCATTATGGAGAATGCCGTTAAGTCCCTGCTTTCAGGTGCTATATTTTGACAAAAGAAATTGAGATGTCTAATGTTGTTTTGTATTTTTTACGCACAATGTTATTCATTAATGCTGTGCTATGTGCATTTTGCACTGCAAAAGTTTTAGAACAAGTGTTTAAATGTCTGTAGTCCAAAACTAGATGATATGTATTGTCTGGTTTGGAGACAGGAAACAAAGGATTGTTCATGGAGGAGGTGCATGTTTCAATCACCCCTTGGTATTCAAGTTGATTTAAAATCTCCCTGACCTGTTTTTTAGCTTCTTGCTTAATAGGATACTGCCTCTGAGCAGTAGGTTCATGTTTCAGATTTATTTTATGGTGAGGTGAGTCCTCATCCCATCCTACATGATTTTTATATAATGCTGGAGCCTGGGCCACTGCCCATTTTCTGGCATATGTATATTTTAAGTGAATTGGAATGTGATTGGAGAAGGCAGGCATAATCAGGTCCTCGCCGTGTGTGCACTCCCTGACAAATTGTGGTGGCCAGTCTTTTTCTGCTAGAAGTATGTCATAACCCTTTGATAGTTTTTCCCAAAAAAGTGCTTTAACCTGTCTAGGTTTGTCTCCCTCCATCCGGAGTGTTATTTCATATAACCTTTGTGGAGTACTAACCCTGGTGTCTACAGTCTCTACTGTAATGTACTCATTCAAGTCCACTATCTCCAGAAGTTCCATCAGGTTCTGGCGAGCTATTGTGACTTCTGCTGCACTGTCCAGCATTGTCTGAGCCCATTCTCCGTTCTTGAGTTGACTTCTCAGAATTCTCGGCATGTCTTACTATTAGACCTGCTACTTTCTTTTTGGAGAATTGAGGTTTAGTTTTAATTTTTGTTGCGTGCTTGTCGTCTTTCGATTTCACGCGTTCTTCTCTATGTTCTGTTCGTCCTCTTCTTTCCGAAGTCTGTGATGAGACCTGAAAGGGACGAGAGGAACGTGTATCATTATCTTGATACCTATCAGGTTTTCTCAAATTATCCCTATTCCTGAGGTTGTACCTCCTTTCAGAGGGCTCCTTTTGAGGAGACCTACCTCGGGATTGAGATCTTTTCTCATTTGAATTTTGTTTAGTAGACTCCCACTTCTTTTTAGAAGATGTAGGAGTTTGTTTAATTGAGTCCTTCTCAGGACTTTCAGATAGTTTTGGTTTAGCTGGTCTCCCACCCAAACTATCTCTGCCTAATTCTGCATATGATTGTTCTATAATTCTGGGTAGCTCTGTTTGATGTTCTGTAACATCAAATTCGCTTAATTTTTGTCGGATCGCCACTGCTGCTGCCTCCCCTTTAATATTTGATAATATTATTGTTGAGACCTGGTCGAAATTTCTCAGTAATTTCATACCTAAATTTAAAGCAGGCTCTGCCCCGTATTCGTTTTGAATTTGTTTTAGGACATCAGGTATTACCGCAATTGACGGAATGCCGTGTGTTTTAGTGTAGATGGCAGCAAAGACTGAGCCCCAAGTGGTGCAGTCTTCCAGTTGTGGTGTGATCCCCATTGGTAAACTAATGGTTAGGATTCTGTGTTTCTCATGCGGGCTAGTATTTGGAAATACTGCTTCGATTTGAGTAATTTTTTGAGCTATCCAAAACGGAATTTGCTCCCGCTTAGTGGGCATTTTACCCATGACTGCGTATAGAGTCTGTGGTGTAATTTTTAGATTGTTCCCCTGGTGAGGGGTTTGATTTGGAATTGTTAATGGTTGTTGGACTGTGAAAGTCCGCATGACATATTGAACCAATTGTCTATAGATTTTTATTAACTCTGTGAGTTGATTAAGTATTTCCTCGTCTGACATTATTTCGATGTCTGGATGAGGTGTGTAGCCGGCTAGAATCGGCCATGTTGCTCCTGGTCTACCTAGTGGACCGAGCCTGGTTATATTTTTGTTATGTTTTAGGGCGCCTTTAAACCAGAGCTGATGCTCCTGGTATGTTAATGGAATCTCTATATCCTCGAAAGGAATGTATTCCTCTGGTGGTTCATCTTCTTTGTAGAAGTGAAACAAGTGTGTTACTGGATTGGATTCAGGAAGTATTACCCATGAATAGAATACCTCTGTCTGAAAGGATTCATGTGCCTCAATCACGAAAACTGCTCTACCTCCTCTCGGTGGTAGGCCATGTTTTATAAGTTTTACAGTAATGGTTCTTCTTAAGTTTGGAGCGATGTCAATGACGCCCTCCTCGGTTTCATTTAAACCGGTGAAGATAAAAAGTGCTGGTTGGGCTGGATCAGCCGCAGCTACACCGTTTCCGGCGTCATTGTCAGTGCCTGACATTTTTCTGCTTGAAAATATGTAAAACAAATTTCAAGGAAACAAAGATAAGGTGCACAATATTGTGGAACACTGTATCCTTCAACGTTGAGCAAACCAAACAGCTAATATATAGGGTACTGCCCTATGTAGCCATGGCGGATACTATCCCTGCCCACTCCGGACGTCTTTTGGAGTATATGGTAGGGGTCTCTGAGAGAGAAAAGAATATATGCACAGCTGAGTTACTCAGTCTCTAACGTTGAATTACTGCCTTACCAAATGTTGGGCGCCATGTAGTGTAGCTCCTATTTCCCTTATAGGCTCTGCGCATTGGAATAATATATCCTATAGGTTTGACATAGGACTAAGGTCGGTATGTCCCTATCGAGTATATTAAACTTAATTACTTGTGCCAGCTAGCTCAGAGGCCACTAGAAACTTCTTGACAACAAGAAGGGATTAGTTTCTGGCAGCCGCAAAACATGACCACTGTGTTTCCCTTACAGAATCAGGACGTGTCCCAGAGTCGTAGAAACAATAGATAACTATTTCACTCAGCTCAGTTGTGCAGGATTCAGTTACTTCTCAAAGTTACACAGAAATAACAGACGGGCGTTTCAATAAAAGGTTTATTGAACAGTCTTGTTTCTGTTGTAAGTTAGATGTGCTGTTACGATCACAAGACAGTATGCGAGATAAATAATGTACAAGGTGAGCAGTAGAAATAAATAATACTGCGTTAGCATTGTCTTTTCAGCATATATGCATTTACATAAAATGACACAGCCTAAAAATGCGAGTACTCATACGATGCGTTTCTATCCTAGTTCTACCCAGTGTGCCTAACCTTTCCTAGGTGTAGGGAGAAGTAGAAGTAGGTGCTGTATTCCTGACTAGAGTATACTAAGAGTCTAGTATGCCAAGAGTCTAGTATGCCAAGAGTCTAGTATGCCAAGAGTCTAGTATGCCAAGAGTCCCTCTAGGTTCTAGTCTGCTCCATACCTGAAGAATGAGAGAGGTAGGAATCTCTTTTCCGGACTCGAACTCCAACACCCCGCAAGGGAAGTTAGATCACTGGAAGCTGGACTCTCTGCGTGCAGGAAAGACAGCGTCTTCTCAGTGCGTACGGCCGGGAATCGGGCTCCTCTGAAGTCGAGGTCTCCTCTGATTTACAGGGGTTTGGGAAGGTATATTTATACCTGAAAATGTTAGCATTGACGTAAGTTGGGTAGCGAAAGACGTCATGAATGAATCCCTTAAGGAATAGAGGTTCATGCATAATGTATGAGTCCTTGAAGAAATCAATAGTCCTGGGCAAGGGAAACTCCCGCAGCCTGAGGGTCTGTTTTTTCATGGACTCGTTGAGACGCTTAGGGTGGACGGATGTCGGAATCCATGCCTGTATTTGGTATGCATGGCTTATGCCTAAATAAGGTCTGGGATTTTATGCCTATATAAGGGCAAGGCGAATTGTGCCTATATAAGGACATGAGTCTAGAAAGCCCGTTTATGGACACCCTATAAAGTACACAACAGGATACAAGCCCACAGGAAAACCAGTTTGGGCACTGGTCTTCTCTCTCTGCCCCTGTCGCCAGCCCATCTACCTGAACAAAGGGCAGCCCCTCAGGAGTGTGATTGTTATTTTCCCACCAAAGGCGGCTTCACCTTTGAAGCTCACCTTTTGGCTAATGCCCTAGGTGGCTTCCTGCAAAGGGAGGTAACACCTCGCCCTGCAGGAAGCTGCTATTGTTCCTGAGCCTGGGAGTCATTCACACAACTCCCCAGGCAGGCAGAATGCTGCTTGGTGGCCAAAAACCGTGTGAGGCTACTGGACAAAATGGGTTACAGAGTGGCAACTTTCTGAAAGTTGCAATTCTTTAATAGTGACATTAAATTTGACTTGGGCATCAAGTCAGGTTTAATGCCACAATTAATTTGATACCTTACAGTACTGAGCTAGGTAGTCCCATTCAGCCGTTAGGGGTCAGCCGGTAACCCAGTGTTAACCAATGGGGCTACTAGCCATTCCACAGCAAAATGACAATTTAGAGGGCTTGCTGCTAAGACAAATGTATAAAAATACATGTCCTACTTAACAGTATATAGCTTCCTGCCTTAAGGCTACATAAGTCTTCCTTAGGGGAAACTTACATGTATGGTTAAGGGAAGTGGTTGCTTTGCCATTAGTTTGAATGGCGAAGTCGAAATAGCAGTGTGACCACTGCTCTTCCAGGCCGCAGTGGCAGGCTGAGAGCCATTTTGTACTTTGTCACACACAGGGTGGCACAATCAGTGATGCAGCCCTGGACACTCTGCCTTAAATGCCCTTGGTATCTTAGGTACTATATACTAGGGACTTAAAAGTAAGTCAGTACTTGTCAATTGGGGATAGACAATTGGACATACACTGTGCAAGGGGCTAGAATACTGCCACTGAGGTCTGGTTAGCAGGCCTCAGTGCCGTCTCAGAGTCAAAAGCTAGTAGTCCAAATCGGGGCAAAAAATGGGGGGTAACCTGCAAAAAGCCTGTTTTCCTACACCGGCACTGACTTTTGTAGTGTTGTGTGAGTTTGTAATAATGGAACCCTTGTGGCTCCTGATGGACACCATAGACCTGTGATGTAAGCATACGAGCGTAGTGAAGTGATTGCAAGTTTAGAATGTGGAGTTTGCGGTTACACGCAGAGGAATAAAGACGTGTTATGCTAAGCTCCATGTGTGGCGCAGTCATTGGAGAGTACCCGGGCTAGGGAGGATGCTACAACTGATGACAAGGTATGGGATAAGTAACCCGAACATCGACAGTGCTCTCCCAGGGAGTTTGCTGAAGTCAAGCAAACTGTTCATTCGTGCCACATGTGCCGCCATCAAAGTGCGGAATCGACGTTTGGCGTATGTGGAGTCAAAGCGCAGCCCCAGTTCCGAGTAAAGCATTTGAAGATAATGAAAGCTTCACTGAGACGAATACACATCGTTGGGTGAAAACCTGCCGGGAAGGCCGCAAAGAGAGGTATTGCGCTACTATGCAACCTAAAGCCATACATCATAAGGAGTGATAACGCAGCACGCAGAAGCGATGCAAGGCAAACATCAACCAGGTGTCAGACAGTACAAAGAGACGTCTAAAGGCAAAGTGATACAAGAAACGGTCACCTGCTTATCAGTACTGATTAAAGAGAGTCATCTTGTCACAGCGCTGGACAGAGTGACCCCAGAGGAAGCACCCTGGGTTGTGCTTGCAGAGCCATCCATACCCAAAGTGACACCCCACCAAAACTGCAGAGTGTGGCTCAGAACAACTCCAAAGGTCTCCAAAGTACAGAAAGCCGAGAGCGGCGATCGGAATTGGGAAAATTTGCTTTTCCAATGGAGACAAAGAAAGGGGTCCCATTTCCATTCATTATCAAAGATGTGCCAGAGGCCAGCACATTGCAAGGCCTCAGAGATGGTTTGCATAAACATGATAGCCAAGCAGCGTCGGAAAAAAATGTACTCTCCATATCAGTAAGTTCCAACAATGGTTAAAATGCTGCCTCCTGTTGAAACCACCACTGCCATTCGATACCGCCAAAAAGCTGAATATTGGTGACAGGTGGACTGCCTGGGTAGAGACATTTGATGATTTCTTTGATGCGATTGAAGAAGCAGATAAGAAGAAGATTATCAAGTACCTTAAGAATCTTGCTGGTGAAGGTGTAAAAGAAGTCATAAAGAAAATGCCGCAAGCTGACGAAATTACATACAGTCAAATAAAAGCAGCCTTGAATCTCAAGTTAAATCCAATGTCGAATGTAGATTCCGAAAGGTACATCTTCAGTCAAGAATGACAGAATGCTGGTGAGACCATTGACACATTTTTTGAGAGACTGGATTTGCTCATCAAACACTGTAAGTCCAATTAATTTATTGATGAGGAAGCTATACACCTCAGAGTGTTCGATGGATGCCTGTCAAATTTGTTCAGACCATGAATGCTGAAAAAAACTCTTAGTCTGGAGCGAGTTATCATGGCTGCCAGAGCTGAAGAGTGTACTGATTGACAAGCTGCTGACATGGAGGCCGGAGGTGCCTTGAGGGAGTCAGTCATGAATGTAAAAAGTAAGCCAAAGCACAAGGCCAAGGGACGCAGAGTGAATTCTCCACAGAAAAAGAAGTTGTGCTTCCGGGTGGATTTTCATTTCCACACAAAGGTAAATGTCTCACCATTGGGCAAATCTGCAAAGGCTGTGGAAAGGAAAACCATTTTGTAACAGTTTGCTAGGCTAAGGAAAAAGTGAGTGCATCACGGTGTGCAGACAAATGGCCGTCCAAACGTTCCAGAAGCGATATTCGACGCACGCCCACAAGGCCAAACGACCACATCAGCTGAGGCAAATCAACACCAAACAAAGTCGATTGACATCTAAAACTTCATCAAACAGTTCTTCCGTACCAATATCAACTGAAAGTGAAGAAGATGGTTGTGCCATGTCGATGTTTATCTCAGAGAAACGTGCACATGTTGGACTGGTTGCTTGTGATGAAAAATACCGGTCCAAGAGAAGTTGACATGACAAAGCATCAAAGTCATTTAAACATTGTCTGAAAATCACACTAAAAGAAAATAGTTGTTCAATACTGTCATAAGGTTTCTGCACATACAGAGCTATGCACAGGATAATAGGACCTTGGAATATAGTGGTGAGCCAACTATAGACCTTAGCACCCAAAACCCCAACCCAACTAGCCTTAGCGTCCCATTAGCACTAATGTACCAATGATTAGACAACCTAGAACACGGTATCTCTCTCTCACCCAGGACTCACAGAGGCAAGAACACTCTTTCGTCACACTCGTACCTGTCCACAACATGCGTAAGAAGAGACACTGTATAGTTCAAAATATTTATTTCAACTTACGTGCTCTAAGATACAGTACACGTGTCAGTACTAATAGCATAATACATATGAATAATATAATCAGCATAGTTACTACTCCATAGAATACGAACGGGGAAAGCATCTCATAAAGCAGTGGATATATGTCTAACTAACATTACCACCCTCCCCGTGCTGGAAGCCAGTTTATTATGATAATAGAAGACCTTTGGGCTTTGACTAGCGAACCCCCATACCTCAGTCTCTAGATGCAAAACTACATCAGCATACAATCACAGCTCTTCTCTCTGGAAAGTTCGTCTCCAAGTGCTCTCTAGAGCAGGCGACCGTATTATTAAAAGCACACTAATTTCTCAATGGCAGCTGTACATGGTGTTATGTCTAGGTGCGAGGGACGGGCCAAATCAGTATGAACCAGGGATTTGTTATTCGACCTTGTAACTGTTGTTCAGACTGAGCCCAAAAGGGAATAGGAGAAAAGGTGAGAAACAGAAAATGCAGACAGTTGTAAAATAACTTGGCAGTAGCAGAGGGCGACAGAACAACAGTTTAAGAGTAACGTGCGCAAAAGTCATCATGGCAGCCAGGCCTGCGCCAACGTAGCCAGGCAGGCCATGAGCCACAAGACACCCTC
Organism: Calotriton arnoldi; assembly: GCA_963921515.1. Taxonomy (NCBI): domain Eukaryota; kingdom Metazoa; phylum Chordata; class Amphibia; order Caudata; family Salamandridae; genus Calotriton; species Calotriton arnoldi. The sequence goes on from CAWUFW010016055.1 coordinate 281,405, forward strand.
CCCTGGACAGTCCATCGAAAATGCAGACAGAGTTCCAAACACCTGAGCAGAAACGAGGCAATCCACCGACAGTGAACGGCAAATTAATCCAAAAACGTGGAAGAGCAGAAAAAAGCTATACCGTCCAAGAGGACATCATTGGAATCGTCAAAAAACGTAGACGCCATCCAGTCCAACAGATCAAAGCTGCATGAATGTTCCTCAGAGGATGGAGCATCTAGAAGCAATGCGGGACAGCTTGCGTGATATTCAATATAACTTTGTTGTAGGAGAGTCTGAGCAGCCGCCCAGATATCCCATTGTGCCAAAATCCCCAGTGCAGCCGCACGCATCATAAAGCCAGCAGCGGAACAGTCCCGTTCATGGGCCTCTAAGGGACCCACCAACTGGACAAAATCCGGAACAGACAATGACGAATTGGAGAGGCAATAATCCATGGTCCATGTGAACGGACACCGGATGCAAGACATCACAGGTTGCACGCAAGTGAAATACGCAAAGCGAAAAGAAAGGGTGTAGGACACACTGATAGTTGCCAAGGGCAGAACATCGAAGCCAACCAGAAGTCGCTCACGGAGCAGTTGGAGGCGTTCGGGATCGAGAAGGGCCCAGTGGTGTGCAGCCATTGCGCAGAAAACAGACCAACAGCAAGACACCAGCCGCCAAAGCGAGGATTAATGGGAAGCCACCAAAGACGCTAGAAAAAATAGAATGTATGAATGCCGGTATCACACCGAAAATAGTTTGGAAGGTGGACACCAGGCCAGACCCCACAAGTTTAAAAAAGTGCACCAGACCCTCAGTGTTTGATGCGTTAAAAATACGATGAATCAACTCCCCAAAATGTTGGGGGAGGTCAGTGTTCAAAAGGGCCTGTATTTCACTGTGTGTACTAGCCACCTGGAGAATGAATGTCTCCCGGGCGGATGTGAGCATAACCTCCTTATTCAATAATAGGGCCTTTATTCTGCTCAACTTATTGAAATCTGCCTCCATGGTAGGAATGGAAGGCCAAATAGAGTTATCAACGATGTCGTGAGGGGGAGGAAAAAGCACATTCTTGCAGCAGACAACTCTGTGTGAGACCGTAACAATATACGGAATGCCAGCTTGTAGGCCACAACAGTCTTCGTTATTTAAAAGCAAATAGCTACCGTTAGTAAGCAAAGTAAAAGTAGGAGAAATAGCAGGAGCAGGAATACCCTTTAGCACACATGCCAGATTCGGAACTGAAACGCTACAAGCCCCGTGCAATTTAATATGTTTACAAATAAGCGAATGACCCACAGTTGAATCACAAGACTCCCCGTGAGAAACACTTCCCTGCCTTCTCTAAGGCATTTATACATGAAAGGCAAGGACCAAAGTTCATGCAGGAAAGCACTACCCAAAGGCTGGAAACGGCCCACAGGATAATGTCTCATGCACGAGCTAAATTCAAACAGGGAAAAAGGTAAAGCGATAACCCCATGAACTAGCCACACCGCGGAATCTAGTTCCGCTACAGAGAATGGTAAAGGATCAACTTTCTCGATATGTAACAAGGTGTAAGATGCATCTTTCATGGACATGAACTGCTGTTTTTCCGTCAAATTAAAAGGCAGAAAAAGGGCAGTGGTGTTCAAGAGATTCCAAGGAACTTTACCTAATTTAAGGGTTTGCAAAGTCCAGGCAAACTGCATCACTGAGCGTAACTGATTCTGACCATGATACAACATAGAGACATCATCTTGTACAATATCAACAACAGAGGATACAATATTCTCTAATGTGTAAATGCGGGAAGACAGGGTATTTATACTATTGTCAACAACAGCAAGCACCTTTTCCAAATTTGCTTGGTCTATTTCCCGAAGGCGGGAAGCAGCTTCCATTTGTGACAGCTTCCAGAGTTCATTATACGCTTCATAAATGAACCTCTTCGGTCGGGGACCACGAGGTCCCAAGATAAAGTCAGATAAATCAATAGTGCCTGATAGGAGAGACAAATGTTTCTTAACAGAGTCTAAGGACGAATGTTGTAACCATTGTTTACATAATTTACCAACCGAATACGTGGTGACAGTACGAGTTGCAGTAAATCTTGGATCAGGCTTGTCCTGTATGTAGCCAGGAACTGTGCCATGGAAACGCAGCTGGCATGCATTCGATGATATGGGCCATGCCAACCAGGGTGACTGTATCAGTGCAGAAACGTTAAAGGAATTATTTTGGAACTGAGCCTGTAACTGTAAAAGGGACATATTAAATCGTAAACTGTCATTTGGCGAACTCGACAAGAATGGGATGGCTGGCGCGTTTAGTTGTTTAACGGAAGACAACCCCCAACACGTGGTCTGATAAATGGAAGCATTTAAAAACATAATTTGGGCTGGGATAAGGCAAGCGCGGTGCAACGCCTCAGTGCCTTGCACCTGCCATGGCTTCGAACCCCAGATTGATTTTAAATCTACTGTGTCTTTCCAATACTCATAACCACCCACCGCCAAGGCGCTCAAAAAGGAACCCGAATAAAGTAATTTAGTGTGGGTCAACATTATTTTTTGAGTCAATGGGGTTCTTAATTTAAAATAATAGGACCCAGGGTTCGATCGATTGAAATCAGTAAAATAGGTGAATTTATTTCGAAGAGTCTGGGAACTACCTGGTATGGGGTTTGGACAATGTTCCCATTGGGTGTAAGTAACAGGGCTACGTAGTGCACTCGGTTTGTGGAGAAAATGATTGCCCCAATGCTGGTAGCAATACAAATCGGCATAATTCGCAGAATTCATATACAAGTCCTCAGCATTAAAGGAAGCATAATATTTTAAATCAGCAAACAATGCTTCAACGGCATGCACATCCCAATCATCAGAATGAATATTACTTTTTACTACATCACCCATCGAGACTCGAAGGACATTTGGTACATTAATAATTTCCGTCGGGCCATGGATTTGAAAGTTTACAGCATCCCATACGATGCCATCTGCAACTGGAAACGCTGAAATGTTCACAAATGTGTGGTCACGCTTCATGATGTGTGAAGAGGAATGTGGAGCCAAAGTCCCAGCCACACTGTTCACAGCAGAGCGTTCAGGTAAATAGTGACCATTGATGAGTAGAAAAAACACCGTGACAAAGCCAATGGACATGAACAAAAAAACCAAGAAAAGTACCATCCAAATATAAGTCCAAGGTGGAATCAAAAAATTATCTCTAAACCAGGATACAAAAAGACTAAACTTGGACGGGGCCTTTGATGAGTTGGAATCCGAGTCAAAGGAATAACGTGTCGGGCTCAGTGGCGTTGTTGGTTGGTGTGCCACCGACTCTGTGGCGGGATAAGTATATTCGTCCTCATCAATGCAGGGGGATGCAGGGGGTTCAAATATATTTTCAGGCAAATCAACCATCTCCATGGTAACATCAGTGACTGTTCGTGCAGGCGTGCCGCGGATACATGTCCGATAAATGGCAGGACAAGAGACCGCTGGTGTGACACTATTCAGGATCGGCCAGATGTTGTAGCTTGACATTTTCCACTGAGATGTATCTGTTTTCCTTGCGACCGGGAAGCGGTGGTAAGATGACTGTACGTGTTCCCTTCAAGCCCAGGACTGGAACCGGTGCACGAAAAGAGGGGCCGAATTCTTTTTTGTTCTCCACCTTCTCTCGTACCAGGTCGCCAATCTTCGGAAGCCAGCCGGCAACCGGAATCTGCAGAGCAGGGTCTGTGGCTGAAGGCAAATGTGCAATTGCAAGTTTGTCTCGGGCTTCTTGTAAGTCCTGTAACATAGTAGAATGGTTATCTACATCAAACTTGGCGGATTGCGCCGCCATGTCTAGACCATCAAGGTCAGGCACAAACATTCGTATGCCAAAGAGCATTTCGTAAGGGGTCCGCCCACCCAGAGGCCTTCTAGGGAGATTATTAAGTGCACGCTGAACAGTATACAAGTGGGCCAGCCAGTTCCTGCCAGTACCTATAACTCTAGCTGTCAAGGATTGCTTTAAGTCACGGTTCATTCGTTCAACGATAGAGTTGCCCTCAGGCCTATACGGAGACGAAAATTTCACCCGCACCCCTAAGGAGCCCATTGCGTCCTTGTAAGCCTTAGAGGCAAACGCCGGACCTTGGTCAGAATGGAAGGTGCCGCATGCGAAAATTCCCACAAAGACTCGCAAATCCCTTATGACATTTCGAGCGTCAGCACTCCGTTGTGGCCAGACCCAGATGAACCGTGTGCACGAGTCCACTGCCACTAAGATATATTTATAGGCAGTGTCTGAAGAAAATGGACCGCAGTGATCCAAGTAAACACACCCAAAGGGTCTGTTTGAAATTGCAAGCGAGGTCTGCGGTGGTCTTGTGACTGTTGAAGGCTTGATCTGTTGACAAACGTCACAGGAAAGCACATAAGTACGTGTATCTTTATATAAACCCCGCCACCAGTAACGCTGCTGCAAAATGGAAATTGTCGCTGACACACCAGCGTGAGCCGAAGCCATGCCTTCGTGTGCCGCTGTCATTAAGGAAAGTCTGCGGTCCGCGTTGGGGATCAGCCGAACCCCAACGTCAGGTATTGTTACATAAGGAGCCTGATCGGGACCTATTTGGTAAGAATATTTAGAAGGGAAACCTCTAGGGTAATTCATTCCTTCTTTTGTTGCAGCAATAGCTGCCAAGATATCAGTGTCTATTCTAGACATGGATCTAGTAACTGCTGCTACTGAACACGTGAGTACTGCTGATCTGGCAGCTTCATCTGCCAGACTGTTACCAACAGCGTGTGCGCCCACCCGCTGATGGCCTAGGGTGTGAACCACCTGCGTGAGTGGCAGACGTCTTTGTAATTCTGCCACTCTAACCCAAAGCATTTTATGCTTGATTGTGTTGCCTTTAGCGTCTCTATAGTCATTTTGCGACCAAAAGAACAGATTGTCATTGTATGATTGAACACAGTAGTAAGAATCGCACACAATTAAAGTGGTCACATCAGGATTTACGAACTCAAGAGCAAGCACCAATGCACGCAACTCGGCCAATTGTGCGGTACTATCCCCGAGTGTCTGTGTATGCACCACAGTGGATTTGAACTTTCCGTTCACAAACGTACCTGCGACAATAGCACATGCGGCTGAATAAGCATGCTTGGAACCCGTGGCCGGTTGTGCCGAACCATCGGTGTAGATCACACAGTCGTAATCCTCAAGCGGCAATAAAGACAAAGGAGGAGGATGAAAGAATTCATACTGTAAAAACTCCTGAGTCTGAAGAGAAGAGTCAAAAATGAAAGTGACATCCGGAGACGTCAAAGATGTTGCCCATTGAATCCAACGGGGGTGCAAAGCTTTAGAGTTCGGTACACTTGCTTTGGTCACTGCCTCTAGAGCAGGATATGGTGTTACCACCAAAATGCGTTTTCCCTGTGCCAGTGCGCGCTCCTTCAGGATCGCCATTTGCACTGCTGTTAGCACTTTCTCCACAGATGAGAACCGCATTTCTGCAGAGGTGTACAGATGTGACTTGTATGCGATGGGTACTGTATCACCTTCATTAAAGGTTAAGTACGTGAAACCCACTGCCCCTGGAATGATTCTAATCACCAAGTTTGTGTGGTTATCACGTGTCAAAAGGTATTTAGACTCAAGAAGGTCTGTTTGCAAAGACTGCAGAATGGAGGTATGCTCCGGAAGCCAGCAAGACTTCGAATAAGTAGGTTGTATCAAGGCATACAGTGGCTTAATACGCTGGGCGTATTCGGGAATATATGTACGTCCGAAGTTCAGAAAACCCAGCAAAGACTGAAGCTTCTTCAGATTAGTAGGAGGGCACAGAAGTGCACATTTCTCCAGAAAATGGGGGGCTAAACCCTTACCTTCATTGTTGAGCTCATAGCCCAAGAACAAAACGGTAAATTCAGCAATATGAGATTTGGCAAAGTTAATTTTGTATCCCTGAACCGCGAATTCAAGAATAATGCGGTCTACTCGGGTCAGATGCGGAAACAATTCGTCGTCCGTCAGATAAATGTCATCCACATACGAACAGGCGTCTGGATCTATGCCGTCTAACAAAGAGACAACACGAGCGGCGAACACGCCTGGACTATTTTTGTAGCCCATAGGAAGACGCCTGAATTTGAACATTTTACCACCGGAAGTAAAAGCACACCATTGGCCACTTTCCGGGGCTAAGTTGTGCGTGTAGAATCCATTTGAAAGGTCAAGTGTCGTTTTATATTTTTTACGAACAAGACTGTCTACAAGCGCCGAACTATGGGTATTTTGCACCGCGAAGGTCCGGCAATGTGAGTTCAAATGCCGGTAATCCAATACTAAGCGGTACGATCCATCGGGTTTAGAAACCGCGAAAAGGGGATTGTTCATAGGTGATACACAGGGTTCAATTACTCCCTGATATTCCAACTGAGTCAGAATTTCGGAAACGTGGCCTTTGGCTTCACGTTTTATGGGATATTGGGGTTGTGGCTGCGGTAGTGACCGCAAAGGTATTTCATGGGGGAGAATCTTCGTCCCAACCCACGTGATTGCGGAATAACGCTGGAGCCAGGGACACAGCCCACTCTGCTGCTAGAGCCTCCGCTTTGTCCTTTGGGACATGTCGAGAAAAGCTCGGAAGGATTACCTCCTCCCCTCTACGTGCAGCAAGAACGAATGGGGGTGGCCAATCCGCCTCTGCTAACAAAATGTCATATGAAGAGGTCAGATTTTCCCAAAAAATCCCTTTAATTACACGCTGTATATCACCTTCAATTTGGATGACAATATTAAATAGTCTGTCAGGGGGTGCCACTCTGGTGTCTGCTGTTTCAACAGTAATGAATGTTTCAGTTGCTGTCGCCTCCATATGAGGACGTAGCGCCTCCCGCACTATGGTAACTTCCGCGGCGCTGTCTAGGAGGGTTACTGCCCACGTCCAATTCAGGAGTCTCGTTCTCACCGTCTGTGGCATATTTCGCTGTTACAGCGGCAACTTTCTTCTTCTGAAATTGTGGTCGAAAACGTTGAGCGTCTTCCTCTTTTCCTCTGACTTGTTGTCGAGGCTGGTCTCGTCCCTGTGGGGCCTCACGGGCCCTTCCTCTATCCTGGCGGTCTCCTCCACCGGCCTGTGACGAAGTCTGTGCCTGTGAAGAACGAGGAGAACGCGTATCAGGGATTTGAAACCTATCCGGTGACTTAATTCTCGCTCTATCGCGTAAATCATAAGTGCGTTCAGAAGAAACTGAAGCCGGGGATGCGCCTCGCGACCCCGGCTTTTTTGTTGCTTACCCTGTTTTTTCAGCCTCCAGCTCTTTTTAGTGAAGACTGGTTTCTCATCTTTCTCAGATTGAGATTTGGTTTGTTGCTGTTGTGGTTGCGATTGTGTTTGCTGTTTTGCAAAAGGCTTGTTACCCAGGCTGTTTCTACCAATAGTTTTGTAAGCCTGGGTAATAATTTTCGGTAATTCGCGAGGCTTGTCCAATTCTGGGACTAAAGCCAAAGCGTTAGCTACTTGAAAGTTCACTGCATCGCCCTTGACATTCGCAAGGATCAGCTCAGCTACTACTTCAAACACTCCCACCAGTCTCATCCCTAATTCCACGGCCGCTTCAGGGCCATGTTCGTCCTGTACTTTTTTAATTACAGAGGGGAGAACCGTCATGGAAGGAGTACCAAAACATTTAGAATATACTGCTGCGAATACCTTACCCCAGTTGTCACATGCTGTCAACTCGGGAATTAAGTCTTTTGGCAAACTAATCGTTAAAATACGATGTTTATCCACTGGAGTTGTATGTGGAAAAACTGCCTCCAACTGATCAAACTTTTCTGCAAGCCAATAAGGAAAATCATCCTTATTTTGTGGCCGTTTGCCCATCACAGAATTCACCATGACGGGACTTATGGTCACTCCGCCTGCAGCAGCTGGTTGGCCGGCAACTCCAGGAGCGGCTCCATGGAGGCTGCCTGTAACATACCGCACTAAAGCTCGATGCACCTGCACCAAGGCCGCATACATAGTGCGCAGTTCCGCGACTGGTATTGTCATATAACGCGGATGTGGGGTGTACCCGGCCAAAACAGGCCAAGTGGCCCCCTCAATTGATAAGGGGCCTAAACGAACCGTGGTAGTCGGTTGTGGGAGGGCGCCATTAAACCAAACACGGTGTTGCCAAGCCGTGAGCGGTACTTCAAGATTAGTATAAGGTCTATAGACAGCAGGAACAGCGGTGGGTTCATATTCATGGAACAGATTATCGTTCACGTTCACCGCTGGAAAAGTGATCCAAGAGTAGAACACTTCAAAGTGGAAAGCCGGATCGGCTTGAACCACAAAGACTAGTTCAACTCCCGCGTCTGGCACTCCATACACCCGTAAGTGATCCCGGAGTGCTGTGCGGCTATGTGCCGCTATGTCTATACCCGCCATTACTAACGGGTCGACTCAACAATCTTACACGAGGCAGCACAAAAAGGGTTATATCTAAGAAACCTTTTTTAATAACATCAAGCTTGAAAGAACCTACAAAATCCGCAATATAGGAGGTATCGCCGTCACACACGCTTCCGGAAGCGTACGTGAGGGGTTTGTGAACAAGCACAAGTACTACTCAAGCGTCTCGCAAGTAAGCTGCCCCACTCGTTGGTCGCGCCATGTCATAAGGTTTCTGCACATACAGAGCTATGCACAGGATAATAGGACCTTGGAATATAGTGGTGAGCCAACTATAGACCTTAGCACCCAAAACCCCAACCCAACTAGCCTTAGCGTCCCATTAGCACTAATGTACCAATGATTAGACAACCTAGAACACGGTATCTCTCTCTCACCCAGGACTCGCAGAGGCAAGAACACTCTTTCGTCACACTCGTACCTGTCCACAACATGCGTAAGAAGAGACACTGTATAGTTCAAAATATTTATTTCAACTTACGTGCTCTAAGATACAGTACACGTGTCAGTACTAATAGCATAATACATATGAATAATATAATCAGCATAGTTACTACTCCATAGAATACGAACGGGGAAAGCATCTCATAAAGCAGTGGATATATGTCTAACTAACATTACCACCCTCCCCGTGCTGGAAGCCAGTTTATTATGATAATAGAAGACCTTTGGGCTTTGACTAGCGAACCCCCATACCTCAGTCTCTAGATGCAAAACTACATCAGCATACAATCACAGCTCTTCTCTCTGGAAAGTTCGTCTCCAAGTGCTCTCTAGAGCAGGCGACCGTATTATTAAAAGCACACTAATTTCTCAATGGCAGCTGTACATGGTGTTATGTCTAGGTGCGAGGGACGGGCCAAATCAGTATGAACCAGGGATTTGTTATTCGACCTTGTAACTGTTGTTCAGACTGAGCCCAAAAGGGAATAGGAGAAAAGGTGAGAAACAGAAAATGCAGACAGTTGTAAAATAACTTGGCAGTAGCAGAGGGCGACAGAACAACAGTTTAAGAGTAACGTGCGCAAAAGTCATCATGGCAGCCAGGCCTGCGCCAACGTAGCCAGGCAGGCCATGAGCCACAAGACAATACCTTTCAGTATCGATAGTGGTGCGTCAATAAATATTATGCCTGAGGAGAAATATAATGAACTGTCTCCACTGCCCTAATTTACGCCATCGAAAACTAAAGTGTATACATGGGCTGTATCAATGCCCCTAAAAAGTCAAGGTTCATTAGTAGCAACGATGAAGCGAAGGAAAACAAAAGTACAAACACCCACTCATGTACTACAAGGTACGGCGTCAAGTGCCTGTTGATATAGGACTGATATCCATAAACTATAACATGAATGCTCATCATGAAATAGTAAGTCAATTCCCTTTGTTGTTTCATGAGCTGGGAGAACTCAAGACTATGAAAGTCCAATTACACATTAATGAGGATGTCTGTCCTATTGCTCAAAGACACAGACAAATTGCCTTCACTTACAGGAAGCTGTTGAAAAAGAACTTGAATTCTTACTCAAAAACAATATCAATGAGCGTTCTACTGGTCCAACTCCATGGGTTTCTCCCATAGTGGTCATACCTAAAAAGGACAGTGAAGGAGCTCTATGCATCTGCGTGGATATGCGTCATTCGGACAAGGCAATTGAAAGAGAACGACATCCAGGTCTGCACATTGCCAACATGAGAACACAATTAAATGGCACAAAGGTATTCTCTGGCCTTGATCTGAGTGAAGGATATCATCAGTTGGAACTCAGGGAGAATTGCAGGTACATTACAACCTTTTCTACACATGCTGGCCTGTTCCATTACAAAATACTGGGGGCAGATTTACAAGCCCTTTGCGCTGCCAGTACGTCACTTTTTGTGACGCACTGACAGCGCATTTCCCTGCCCCATATTTACAAGGACAGGAAAAGCCACCCTAAGTGGCTTTTCCTGTCCTTGTAAATATGACCCCTTTACACGCAGCATTTTGCGTGAAAGGGGCGTTCCATGGGTTTTGCTGTGGATGTTCCCACGCAACACCCATGGAACGAGACACATTTCCAGATTTATGAGGATTCGTAAACCTGGAAATGCGTCAGTATGCTATGCCACCCAAGGGGTGGCGTAGCGAGGCGCAACGAGGAGAAATGTTTTAATTTCTCCTCGTTTTTTTCCTCTTTTAATGCGTGCTGTATTCTACAGTACGCATTGAAAGAGGAAAATGCCTGTAGTGATTGTTTTTGTGCAGGAAGGTGCCCCTTCCTGCACAAAAACAATCTCCCCATGGCGCAGGCATCCTTGCACCATGGTGCAAGGGTGCCTGCGCCGGCGCATGGCAACTGTTTGTACGCCAGCACAGGGGAGAGCACAGGAATGCAACATATCATGGTAAATATGTCGCATTCCTGTGCTCTGAAAGTGCTGCAGCGTGGCGCAGCCAAAGGGCTTGCGGTGCCGCGCTGCGGCACTTTCTTGTAGATCTGCCCCTAAGTTTTGGTCTATCATCAGCTGCGGAGCAATTCCAAGATGTCATTCATTATATCATACATCCTGTCATGAATGCTTTCAATTATAGTGATGACATATTGGTTTTCTGAGATACACAGAAGGAGCATGGCAAACCTCTCATTCACATGTGTCAGTTGCTCACTGATACTGGTTTAACTTTGAATGCCAAGAAATGTGAGTTCCACAAGACAAAGCAACAATTATTTGGCCATATCTTTTCTGAAGAAGGCATGACACACAATCCAGCTAAGGTGCAAGCGTTGTAAACTGGCAGTCCCCCACAAGATGTTTCCATGTTACTTTCATTCCTTGGCATGACCAGCTATTGCTCTAGACACATACAAGACTTTGCCACTGTCAGTGTGCCATTAAGAGACTTGACGACAAAGAATGTTTCTTTCCTTTGGTCACATGAATGCAAGCAAAGGTTCCAGAAAATCAAACAAGCTATTGCGAACCCTACTGAAATGGCATACTTTGATCCAAAGCTTCATACTGCATCGTCCTGGGAAAGATAAGAACCCTGCTGACTACTTCTCACGAGTGCCTCTACAGTGCCTTGGCAACCATTCTAAGATGGCTGAAGCCTACATAAATTTCATCGTGAAATCCAGCACCCCAGCTGCTATTTCGTTGAAACAAATTGTAACGAGTCACGATAGTGACATGCTAAAACTGAAGGGCATTATTACATATCAGTCTTGGTACCCGCACTCTCAACCTCTTACCGCTGACAGTGAATAGTAGAAGTTTAAAAATGTCAAAGATGAACTGTCCATTATTCAGGAAGGTATTATTCGAAGATGTTCAAGAATAGTCATTCCGGAGAGTCTGTGACAACAGATAATTGAAGTGGCCCATGAATGGCATTGTGGAATTGTTGCCGCCAAATGAGCTCTCCGAGACTGAGTTTGGTTTCCACATCTCGACGAGAGAGTTGAAAGAGAATTGAAGGCCTGTCATCTATGCAACTGCCTGTCATCGCAAACCACTCAACACACCTTAAACATGTCAGAGTTGCCAAAACTTGCATGGGAAAGAATTGCTGTTGACTTCTTCGGTCCTGTTGACAACAGACATTACCTGATTGTGATCGTTGATAAATACTCCCATTTTTAATTGATAGACGATCTATCATCTATTACTCAAGGATGTCATAGAGAGATTAGATAGTATCTTTGCGACATGGGGTCTTCCTGCGATCTTAAAGTCTGACAATGGCCCACCTTTGAACAGTCGAGAATTCAGAGACTTTCTCAGTCATCTTAATGTGAAGCATCAGAAGAGCACACCTCTTTGGCCACAGACCAATGACCTTGTCAAACATTTCATGAGTACTCTTAAGAAAGCTGTCCAGGATGCTGTACTAGAAAAACTCGACCTTAAGAGTGCTCTAAATTCGACTCTTCTAGCTTACTGTTTGATCCCTCATTTGACCATAGGTAAAAGCACTGCAACCTTTATGTTCGAGAGGGTAATGATGACCAAGTTTCTTCAATGGACCAACAGAAGATCACACACTGAGGAAGAAACCCGCATGAAAGTCTTGGATAATAAGAGGAAAATGAAGACCTATGCAGACAAGAATCGACATGCAAAAGACGTTACGTTCACTAGAGGAGATCGAGTGCTTGTTCGTCACCATAGAAAACAAAAATCTGATGCTCTTTTCGATGCTGAACCATTTCATGTTTGACTGGCAAAGGACACATGGTGACTGCCCAACGTCCTGAGAAGTCCATTACATGACATTCCTTGCATTTCCGACATGTGGCTCATCACACATCAGGCATTGATGTCAGTGTAGAGAATGGGTCTGAAAGGACAAGTGAAGAACCCCTGACTGCTGCTGTTACTACATCACCAATGCCGGTCATGAACACTTCTACTACCTGTCCCCAGTTTCCGAAGACAAAGTCGGGAAAAGTGATCAAAGCGCCATGAGGACTCATTGAAGAGCCATAATTGTGTATAAATTAGTAAATAAAAATTGGCATTTTTATTTAACAGAGGGGTAGATGTAGTGTTGTGTGAGTTTGAAATGACGGAACCCTTGTGGCTCCGGATTGACTCTGTAGAAGGGTGACATAAGCATTAGAGCGTAGTGAAGTGAATGCAGTTTTAGAATGTGGAGTTCACTGTTACACGCTGAGGAATAAAGACGTGTTATACTAAGCGCCGTCTGTGGCATAGTCATTGTTGAGTACCCAGGCTGTGGAGGATGCTACAACTTCCTCCTGCCTCTCCTGCGCCCGCAGATGGGCGATCATTACAAAGGTTGCCTGTGACTCTTGGCGTTGAATCACTCGGTTCGCGTGTCGATGAAGAATGCAGGTAGCTATGACAATTAGTGTGAATTGGAAGACACAATGATCATTGACACTTCAAAAGCACCTTGTGGCCTCAGGCTCCTCGCGGGGCTATGCTTGTCTGTGGGTAGCTTCAATGTCAGTTGCCCTGGGGCTCTTTTAGGACGTGGTTGAGGCTGTCAGTGGGAGCTCTGCTCCCTTCATTCCTCCATGGTCAGACCCCTGATTGCTTATTGCCGGTCTCCCACCACAGAGATACGCCGCCCACCCTCCTGGCGTTCTCCACCTTCGTGGGACGGGTGGGCACCCTGCCTGCCCTAGGCCTGAAAAACTCGGGTGTCTGGCTGCATTATGCACGTCGCTGTCTGTGGTGTCCCTTGGCTGCCCACGTGCACCGCCTTGAGTGCCCATTTTTGCGGCTGGGGTGGGAAGGCCCCCTTTCTGCCCACAGATGCTTGTTTCCAGTCTGGCCCCTGCTGGCTTTTGTCTCTGATCTGGAAAAGGGCGTGCCGCCATGACCCTCCTTTGTGAAAGAGGGTCCCCGCCTTCTGCAGGTCCAGTGATTTAGTCTGGCTTCCCCATGCTTCAATATATGACCACAACCTCAGATCAGACATAGAGACCTACCGAATTAAAGCATATTATTAGGCTGCAAAAAGATGCCAACCAGGATTTCCTCATTAACGGCGAGTGAAGTGGGAAGAGCCCGGCGCATAATCCCTGCCTGGCAGCAGGTTGCAGAAAATGTGGCATATAGAAGACCTACTCCCAAGCGTTGCTCAAGGGACCCAAGTCCTTCCAATCGAGGCTCACCTACGGACGGTAGCGAGACCGATAGCCAACAAATACCGTACGTGAAAGTTGAAAAGAACTTTGAAGAAAGAGTTTATGAGGCCATGAAACCATCAACCATCTCTCCCACTCTGTCGGGTAGATGGAGCATGAACATGTGATAGGACCTGAAAGATGGGGGAATATGCCTGGGCTATGCTGATGTGGAGCCTGGCATCAAAGGCGAGTGAAAGGGGCCCAAGCCTTGGAAACCTTTGAGGGTCTAACAGCATCTGCTAAGCTCTCACTGGCCATTGAAATCCGAGGGATATGGTGTAAATCTCACACTGGGCCATACCCATATCTGCAACAGGTCTCTAAGGTCAACATCCTCTGGCATGTTGGCACAATGTCGGTAAGGGAAGTGGGCAAGTCGGATCCATAACTTTTGGATAAGGATTGGCTCTAAGGGCTGGGTCTGTCGGGATGGGGTATGAATTGGGGCTGGGTGTGCACCTCAGCTGAATAAGGCTTCACCCTCCAGGGCTGCGGCAAGTCTGGATGTGAGCCGGACCCTTCCTGTGGATCGCCCCCAGCTGCAGTGTTGCCTCTCCCTGTAGCTCTCCTTGGGGCGGGTGCCAGCATTCTGCCTCAGCCGGCACCTAGCACCAAACTTGGAACTGGTGCAGACCAGGGGAATCCAACTGTTTAATTAAAACAAGGCATTGCTAAGGCCCAAGGCAGGTGTTGACTTAATGTGATTTTTGTCCAGTGCTCTGAATGTCAAAGTAAAGAAATTGAATGAAGTTTGGGTAAAGATTGGGAGCAACTATGGCTTTCTTAACCTCTTCTCATTCATAGTGGCCTTTACCTCCAAATAGTCCTACTAGAAACTATCTCTATACCACTAATCTTTGAGGAGACGTCTATAGGGATAGGCCAAATAATGTTTTTGGCGAAAGGAAATGCTATTTTTTTGATGAAATATTAACCTCCTTACCAATTCTGTGAACTGTACATCCATCTCCAATAGCACAATGAACAACAATGAATTGAATCACACTTTGTCACCATGTTCACCCTCCGTACTAATTAGGAAATTATCCACCTAATTGAAAGCATCAAATTTGTAGCTTCATCAGTTGCAAGAGTAACAGATGGTTGTATGGCAGAAGCACACATGGCTGAACCACTTGTGCCTCTACAACGTGGTCCCAACCACGAATGAGTCTTAACCATGCATTCCTTTACCAGGCATGCCTTAACCACGCATGACTTTACAACAAATTTCGTTGTAAAGGCATGTTTGCTAAAAGGATATGCATTGTAAATTACCACTACCCGACCGCCTCCCCACCCTAAAATCCTATCTGCCTAACTCGCCCCACAGCCCTGAGCCCTTAAAACAACCATGCTCTTCCATTGAAACTACGCCTTCCCCTCCCCTCCACCCTGAGGCCTAAAACCCTACTCCTTACCAAAACGACCCGAGCGCACCCGCTCTGAGCCCTAAAACTTACCCCCGTGCTGCCCTTAAAACTACCCCTACCCTTTCCCCCGCCCTGAGACCTAAAACCCTGCCCCCTTTAAAAAAAACTACCCTGACCCCCCACCTGAGCCCTAAAACCCTGCCCCCTTCTAAAAACTACTCTGACCCCCTCGCACAGAGCCCTAAAACCGACCACCACCCCTAAAGACTACCCCCCAAACCCGGCCACAGCCCCACTTACCTGTCCGTATCTAGAGCTTCCTGTTCCGACGCTTCCTCTTCCTCCCCCACCCATCCAGACACTAGACCGCTATCTGCATCTGGAAGATGAGTTGTTACACACTCCTTAGCGGACTCTAACTTCCATGGCACCGTCCTACAGTCTATATCAGCCAACACATTTTCAGGGGTCTGATAAGCATGGGCATTGGGCTCCTTAATCTAGCATTTTGTTCGTCCCACAGAGCCAGTTCTGCTTACCAAAAGATGCCCACTAGACATTGTCATTTGATGCCCAGCTCCACACCAGCGAGCCGGGCTTTTTACTAATTTAAAGTTTGAGAATAGGCTGAGTTAATTTTAGCCCCAAGACCTCTAATCATTCGCTTTACTTAAGAGAGATCCAGCTACTAGATGTTTTGATTCGCTTTTTGCCGCATTATCCAGGTCGGTCAACCAATTTGCATATCAGGACCACTACGGACCTTTACCAGTGTTTCCTCTGGCTTCGGCCTGCCCGAACATACTTCAACATCTTGGGGGTCTTATCATACACACTTATGCTCCACTTCCCCAACAGAGCAGACGAGATGGGGTGGTGGCGTACCCACTGTCAGGCCACGGAGGAATCCCACCTCAGCCGGCATGCAGCAGTCCTCATTTTCATTGTGGCACAGGGTGTCAAACAGCCCTCTGACTCGCATATGTGTTAGATTCCTTGGTCCGTGTTTCAAGACAGGTCAGATGGGTAACCGACACAGCCAACCACTGGTGCCCAGTGAGGGCCTCCCCACCAAGTGGCATGGCCCAATCTGCCCCAGCTGACAGTCTCACCAGGAACAGGGGGTCCCTTCCCTCTTCCCCACTCCTGCACACCACAAGAGGGGCTAGGCTGGTTTCTGCTGGAAGGGCGCGGAAGAGATCAATCTCCCTCGGCCCCAGGGACATGACAAAGATAATGCCAGGGGGCTGTAGCAATCTATGCTGGAGTGGAGAGCCACACCAAAGCATTCTCAGCCGACCCAGAGCTGGTCACAGTGCACCCCCACAGAGGAAATGCATCCTGCAGAACCATGTGTACCCAAACGGTGGTCCCACAGAGGGAATATGCCCTTCCAGGCAGCTGACCATCCCGCCTTATTGAATCCTCTGAATGGACTGCATGGATCCAACCCACTTACCTTTTGACAGTTTCATGCCCTCTTCAACTCTCTCGTCAAAGTTCTTTTCAACTTTTCCTTATGGCACTTGTTGGCTATCAGTCTCGCAACTGTATTTAGCCTTAGATGGAGTTTACCATCTTGAAGCATCCCAACTCCGGCATACCGAGGGCTGCTACTGGCTTAACACCATCTTTGGGGTGAGGCTCGATTAGAGGGACTTGGACCCTTGAGTGATGCCAGGGAGTCAGTCTTCTATAAGCCATATTTTCCACATTCGCTGCCAGGCAGGGATTCAGTGCTGGGCTCCTCCCTCTTCACTCACCATTATTGAAGGAATCCTGGTTAGTTTCTTATCCTTCCACTTAGTGATATGCTTAAATTCAGCAGATCATCACTTCTGATCTGAGGTCGAAGTCGGATGCCGCAGGGTGGTGGAGCCAGAAAGGTTCCCTGGGCTGTAGAATGGGGGGGGAGGGCTCTTTTGCAAGGGGGGAATCATGGCAGCACACCCTTTCCCAGATCAGAGATTTTAGCCCTTGGGGCCAGCATGGAAACCAGAGCTCGCAGGTAGGGAGGGGACCTTCCCAGGTCCAGCCACGGAAATGGTTGCTCAAGCTAGAACACGTGGTCAATCATGGGACACCACAGACAGTCACATGTAGCATGCAGCCAAGCCTCCCGGGTTTTCAGGGCCAGGGTGGACCAGGCACCCACACTCTGCACCAGAGTGCGGAAGGATAGGTTTGCCGGCGGCATACCAATGCGTTGGGCCCATGGGGCCCTTTCAGAATCAGGGCTCTGACCTTGGGAAGTCGAAGGGAGCAGAGCCCGTGAGACAGCCCCAACTGTGCCCTGGTAGAGCCCTAGGGTGATTGACGTTCAAGTGACCCTCGGACAGGCGTAACCCCAGGGTTGCATTTGTGTCGAGGAACAATGTGTCCTGCAATTCTCACTAATTCTTGAAGCTAGCTGTGTTGTTCAACAACGCGCAAGCCGAGTGATCCACCGCCAAGAGTCACAGGCAACTTTTGAAATGTTTGCCCATCTGCGGGTGCAGGAGAGGCAGGAGGAAGTCAGCGCCAGCATCCACCTCCACACACTGAGACAGCATAGCACCCCATCAAACTTGCCCCCTAGAAGCCAAACTTCATGATTTGAAGAGGTGTTCCAGAAGCTAGGCCTGCAAGTCCACCATGCCGCCAGGAAAGACAGGCAATCAAGAGACTCCCACAGCTTTGGAGGCAGGCAGCTCCACTAGTGCCCCGCCCCCATACAGAGCCACACAAATCTTAAAACCCCAGCCTGGCCGCAAGGGACAAGGCCACCAGGTACCTGGCAATGAGGAAGGTTTGCCTTAACTGCACATCAGCCATCCGCCGAGCCACTGGGCTGGTTGGAGCCAGGACTCGACCCCTGCACGTCGTGAGTCCCCATCTTAGGCAGCAGCCCTGAGCTATGCCTGTGTGCTGACACCCCCCCTAACCCTGGTGGCAGACACCAATGGTAGAAGAGCCAGGTTCGCCCACACCTTCAAAGCAACTCACACGCTTCTGGTACACGCGTGGAAGCTTGAGCAGCAGGGGTGCAGCTTTTCCTCCCACCCCTCAAAGCAGTTCACACCAGTGGTGGCTCCTCCAGTAGAGCAGAGGAGCATCACCCCACTAACAAAAATGCCCCCAGACACTGCCCAGAGATGAAAAATAAAATGGTAATAAAGTTAATTTATTACCATTTTATTTTTGATAGACCCGTCCCGAACCAAGTGTCAGGACAAGGAGGGGCCTGCTGAGGGGCAGCAGAAGGGAGGAGTGGTGGGCTGCCTGTGCACTCAAGTTTAAAGTGTGCATGTCACTTTGGTCAGATGTCTTGCGACGGCCAGCTAGAAATGCGCACTTTAAACCTCTATAAATTCAGTTGTCTTAGACAGTTGGGTTGAAAGCAAGCACAGGCCTCCAGTGCCCTCAGGAGCGCCGAGAGAGGCCGCTCCCTCCAATCCTGACGTTTCTCTCATGCTTCTGTCATTCTGGTTAACAGCATGAGAGCAGCACCAGGAGGTGGTTAAGGGAGTTGTCTAGGGCCCACGCTGCAGCCTGGAAGAGAGAAAGAGCACCAGACTGGAGAAAGGAAGACATGTCGTACAGCAAGCAAGGTAAGTGGCTTTTTATTTTATGACATAGGCACCTTACATGTAGTGCATGTGTATGCACCCACCCACCACCCATTTGCCCTCCCACCACTCTTGGTAGTTGCCAGCTGCCACTGGTTCACACTGTCTTTGAGCAGCACAACATCTCCACTGAGAGGAGCCAGGGTTGCCTCTTGTCCCCAGCTCCTTCTCATCCAGGCTGCGCTGCCACCCAAGACAGGCCAAATCCTCTGTCACTCATAGCCAGGACAAGCTGAGATTGGGCATGAGAGGGCCCAGGTGGCTGGGCCTTTAGGGGATCCCAGCCAGGTGATGCACTGCAATTCGATTACCCAAGGTGTGTGCTGGTTAAGCATGTGTCAGTTGGGTGCTCCTGGATGGAGGAGGCCACTCCATGCCCAGTCCTTGCCCGAGCGCTCAGCAGCTGTACACAGTTCCGCCAGCAAAGACGCACAGGGAAAGGGCTGAGCAGAGTGACTTGAGTTCAGTCTGGGAGACGGCCGAGGGTTCAGGCTGTCACTGTCAGTCACCCAGGGTGCTCCGCCATTAATGATCCTTCTGAAGGTTTACATACAGAAACCTTGTTATGAGTTTTAGTTCCTTTAGATCTTCTAGTTTGATCGGCTTCTCGGTTCTCCGCCAGAGCCATTGCTAACCGCAGCGGGGTCTTTCCGGGGACCTCACTAAACTATCCAATTGGTAGTTGCGACGAGAGTTGTGTATAAAGGGCAGGGACTTAGTCTTCCGCCCCAGGGCTCTCAAGGGCTCTGACCCATGACCAGGTCAGAGCTTCTTATCCCGGGCAAGCAGGGGAGGCCTCCCTAGTTTTGCGGGTCTCTGTCCAGAGCACTTTGAGATACAGAGGGCCAGGGAACGGCGCACAGACAAGGTTCTTCCACCCCAGGGCCTACCAGGATTCTGGCCTGTGACCTGGACAGAACATCTTATCCGGGGCAAGCAGAGAAGACCTTCTAGGGCCTGCGGGTCACCATTCAGGGCACCTTGAGACACAGCGGGTCAGGAAACTGAGCCTAGGGTCAGTGTCTTCCACCCCAGGACCCACCAGGGCTCTGACCTCTGGCCCGGTCAGAGCTTCTTATCCTGGATAAGCAGGGGAAGCCTCCCCAGGCCTGCATTCCTCACTGGGGCACTTTGAGACATGGCAGGCCTGGGAACAAAGCCCAGGTCAGCGGTCTTCCACCCTTGGGCTAGTTGAAGCTCTGACTAGGGGCCTGGTCAGAGCTTCTAATTCAGGGCAAGCAGAGGAGGCTGGTGGACTCCGTCCGGGGTACTTTGACACATGGCAGCCTGGAGAAGGGTGCCCAGGTTGGGGGCTTGCACCCCAGGACCAGCCGGAGCTCTGATTCTAGGCCCGGTCAGAGCTTCGAACCCAAACAGGCGAGACCTCCCCGGTCTTGCAAGACCCCGTTCTGACCACCTTGAGACCCGGTGGGCTGGGTAACCTGGAAGGGGAGCTTCCATCCCCAGGCCAGCCGGAGCTCTGACACAGGGTCCAATCAGCGCTTCTGAATCCAGACAAGCAGGGAAGACCCAGTCCCAGCTCTTTGGAAACAAAGTCAGAGAAGAGAGCCCAGGGCCAGGGATTTCCACCCCAGGACCAGCCAGACCTCTGAACCGGGGTCTGGTCAGAGCTTCTGAACTCAGATAATTAGGAGAGACCTCTCTGTGCCTGCGGGACCCAACCCAGGTACTTTGCGACATGGTAGGTCAGAGGAGGGAACCCAGGGCCGGGTGCTTCCACCTCCAGGCCTGCTGGGGCTGTGACACATGGCCCAGTCAGAGGTTCTGAACCAAGACAATTAGGCAAGACCTACTGGTTCCTGTGGGACCCTGTCACAATACTTTGTGACACAACGGGTGGGAAAAGGAGACCGGGGTTGGAGGCTTCCACTCTCTGGCCAGCCAGAACTCTGACCCAGGGCCCGGTCAGAAATTCTTATCATGGGCAACCAGGAGAGGCTTCCCTGGGCCTGCAGGTCCCCGTCCTGGGCACTTTGCGACACGGAAACCCTTGGCCCACCAGAGCACTACTTATTCATTCTTGTAATCCATGCACACCCAGTGACAGAGGGGGACATTCAAGAGAATGTATTTGGCATCCTGAAGGCCTGACTGTGCTTCAAGCTTCAAATGAGCCCTAATTGGGACTTCCAGGGCAGGTTGGAATTCTGAACACTGAGTTGTGTGAAGGAAATGACATGTTTTGTTTATTTTTTCAGAACAAGACATCACTAGTGACAGTGACATGGCACACTTTACCCCACCCATGTAGGCGTAATTTGAATTACGCCCCAGCCTAGTATCGGCCATTCACATCACTTTCATGCACCAAGCACCATGACTTTCATACTAACAGCCACAGGCCCAATCCAACACTGCAGAACACTCATAACAACATAACGCTACCATTCAAGGGCCCATCACATTCATGTGCCAGAAGAGAGATTTACCAATCAGACCAGCTCTCACTCACTCATCGACCTACTTGCAAATAAACACAGCACAAGCAAACCTCTACACACATATGGCCAGACATGTCGTCAGTTGGTGCCTAGAAAAACTTCACAATATTACAAATGAAAAGAAACATGAACTAAGTTTCTGCAACCTTCCAAGTATCTGCCTCCCTCGACTTTCTGAGAAATACCAAACACATGCTAACTGAACATTCATTAACGGCTCCCATGACAGCCACATGAGGTTCAGTAAGACATGTATTTCATACTCTTTTAGCGTACTCGCTGTACTAAATCCTACTCCTTCAGTTTGTGGATATGAGTTGGGTGGTGTTTGAGGATGCCTTGGTGCCTAGATTCCTCGAACTGGGTGAGCATATCTACCTTTAAGACTAAGGTAAACATGCTGGGGAAGACTGTCCTAAGTTCCCTAAACAGCTCTTCAAAAACTGCTAAAGGCTTTAGGTTTTGCAGCAAAGGGTACTCTGTGATAATGTGGCCTATGTTCCATACACCATTATGTGGATTATGGTGATAGTAATGTGCTTGTCATACGGTGAACAGAACATTTGCCACATTCTGGCACCAGGTAAAGGTGTCAAGCAGGCCATAAGCAAGTCCAAGGTTTTCTCAACTGGAGGAAATAATTTGAAAGGCTGCTTGCCTAGTGAAGTATTGGCACATTGAAGGTATGTATCCATGCAAAGCCATTGAAAGGTATAAACCAGAGCACCTCCAACTCAATCAATTTACCAGTACTTCACTTTTGTATGGTACATCATAACGCAAGTTAGAAAAATAGGCCTGGCTGAGATGGGCACCAACTCTCCTGCCACTTTCTTTTGTTAGAGCAGACGCTGCAATAATGACGTGGTCAATTTTTTTTCTCTGTTGCAGGAACATGGTTGGCAAAGTGCCAATCCTGCAGCCTTGCAAAGTCCTCCACACAGCAGTAAGACTTTTGATGATGGTCAATTCAAAGTCAAAGAAAGACATGGTCTTCCTGTGATGGTCTGATGGTGATGAACATACGCACTGTACGTTGCAAACTGGATCAGGTCGATAAACAACTCCATATACCAGTGCGAGTTTTACGACTTGCCTTATATGACTGAAGTACCAGGTTATTCTTGTCCACTCCGCCCATGTACGTATTGTAATCAAGTATACAGTTGGGCATGTGAACTTCAGCCAACCAACACCAAATTGTGACAGGGGAATGCTCTCATCATGGGTTGTAGCACGTACACATTCCACCTATCAGATAACTTGACTGTGAGCAGTTCGTTGGAATGTAACACAGTGCTATGGCATTTTTGGAGCTTCTTAAAACAAGCATCTACAGGAATCCCTGGCGGCGACATCGAACTGTACCACATGCCACAGTACCAGCTTTTAACAGCTCGCTGAAAAGCTCTACTCCTGTATAGATGTTGTCCACATAAAGGTTATAACCTTTGTGAAGGTATGATTGGACAAGTTCCCATACAATCTTTGCTTCATTTCCTAGCGTGGAAGAGCTATCTACAGGATTTACAGCTGAGGCATTCCATGTATTCACTCTCTGGCTGTATACTTAAGAAGTATAGCTCTCACACAGCATGTACCTTTTGATGTTATAACAAGCTCTTTTGCATGGTATGTATTGCCTGAACAGCAGCCTCTCTTTGTATAGGATCAAGGACTTATCAACGGCAATATTTTTTCCAGGAGTATAAATCATTGGAAACCTGGCAGACAAATGTTCCACTTCGCAGAAGAGGTGACTGAATGCACACTGTGTTTTGCTGAATCAACCATTTTAAATAATGCCCAAAGGCAGGAATATTAGGCATGTTGGCTTGTCTTTGTGCTCTGTCCCAAAAGCACATAAATGAAAGAATTTGAAAGATGCCTGTTGCACCATTCCGCTCCAGAGACAAGCCGCACAGCTGTATAGGCAAAAGCCATAAGAATCAATCCACGTGAAACATTTTTCATCAGATTGATCAATATTTAATCCTTTTTTCATCCATGTTTATACAAATGTTCCATGACACACTGAATTTTGAACAACCTGTGATGGTCTGGATGGTCCCAGGACAATGCAGCAGAATTACCCTTGAATTGCAGCCTGTCTACAATGCAAATGCAAAAACTGATCTCTGCTCCTGACCGGTACAAAGCTAGGTGTTACGCAAACCATGTGAATAGACCTGTAGGACTGTAAGCTTGGTTTATTTACTATCCCCATTTCGAGCGTAAGGCACAGAAATGTCTTCAACTCCCCATGTGAAGTGGTAGTCCATTGGTGTACCTTTGAATGTGGCCCAAGAGTGTCTCTATGCTTGCTCAGAAACTGTTCTGCCTGTAAATTTGTTTGGTGCACAATTTCCTCAAGTAAGTCAACATCTGTGCTTGCTGTCACATGTGTCTGCTCTCTGGGTTGGTTTATTTTGCTACTATCTCTCCACTGCACATATTGTGCTTGCGAACAGACATCATGACTGCCACAACCATGTTCCTCAGAATCACTGGAAGACGAGTCATTGGATGTATATCCACCAACTGAAACATTGCTTCGAGATTCTGCTACATTCTCCTCTCCCTTGCATGCTGCCTAAGTTTCTGGTATTGCCTCAAAGCTGTCCTCCATTAGTAGAGTTAGGGCCTGGGTAGAAGTCTTCCACTGAGACACCATCTCTGCTGTCAGTTTCAAACCTGTCTAAAACCTTTCTTCTGAAACACACTGTCCTACATAGAAGGCAGAAGTATGCTATAAAACAGTGTGTGTGTGTGTGGGTCTGTGTGATATATGTCTGAGAAACAAAGTGGAAAATCAGAAAAGCACAACATATTTCATGAGACACATTGCACAACTCAGCAAGCAAAGTTGTTGCGCTGCGTC
Source organism: Calotriton arnoldi (assembly GCA_963921515.1). NCBI lineage: Eukaryota > Metazoa > Chordata > Amphibia > Caudata > Salamandridae > Calotriton > Calotriton arnoldi. The sequence continues at coordinate 305,817 of CAWUFW010016055.1, forward strand.
ACCTGGACGGAGCAGAACTCCACCATATCATCCTACAAATGGTGCAGGTCTGCTCTCTCCATGAACTGGTGGACTGTGTGCTGCCTTGCGTCAATGCAGGCACTCTTGTGCCATAGTGCAAGGGTGTCTGCGTTATGGTAAGGATCATTTTTGTGCAGGAAGGAGTCGCTTACTGCATAAAAAATACCCTTTTAGACTTTTTCCTCTATTTATGCAAGCAGCTCACAGGAAATAATGAGAATATATTATTGCTTGTTACACTAGGCTCAGGGAGGAGCTGGCCTTTGGCACAAATCCATTTCTCCAAGTCTTTGGTCTGCCAAGTAAGTATATGGCCTGTTTTATGGCCTGGGGGGGGGCGATTTTTGCTTTTGATTTCTCTGATATTACCACAAACCTTGCCTGGAGTAAGCAGAAATGATTGGTCCCAGGGGGGTCCTCCCTTGACTTGGGAGGGCTAACCCTCGGAATGTGTGAACGTCATTTTGTTTTCCCCTGCGATCACTCTGCCCGGGAAAACAAACATTTCTCAATAAATAATAATGCCCCTATTAGACCTGTCAGTCTTATGGTGGTTTTCCCCCAAACGTTTTGCCTTCACTCCTCCTATATTTCTGAAATTCCTTTTTGTTGGCTTTAGAACTGTGCGCACTTTACCACTGATAATAATAATAATAATAATAATAATAATAATCATCATAATAATAATAATAATAATAATAATGCTTTTTGTAAAGCACCTGGTTACACTGGATGGTGTGTCCCAGCACTAGGGCCAAGACCGCCAGAAAGAGAGAAAAAGATTAAGATGAATCAGACAGGAAGACATCAGGGTAGTAATCAAGAAGAGCGGAAAAGCCAGGTTTTCAGTTTGCTTCTGAAGAGTTTCTCCGATGGTGCCGCTCTCATATCATGGGGGAGAGAGTTCCAAATTTTGGAGGTCAGAAAGGAGAAGGAACAACCCCCAAGTCTGGCTTTAAGTGCCCTAGGCATCCTGGCTAGTTTTGCTGAAGATGATCTGAGATCGCAACTGGGGATGTACGGCTAACCAGTGCTAAAGGGCTTGTGCTCACTCCCTAAAACATGAAAAATTGGCTTACACCTGATTGGCATATTTAATTTACTTATACGTCCCTAGTAAAGTGGTATACCACATGTCCAAGGCTGGTAAATTAAATGCTCCCTCATTTGTTCTTTTTACTAGAGGGTCTGCTGCACTTATTGTGCCACCCACTTAAGTAGCCCCTTCAAACAAGTCCCAAGCCTGCCATTGCAGCCTGAATGCAGTTTTAAACTGCCAAATGGACTTTCCAACATAACCCGTTTGCCAAGCCTAAAAGTCTATTTTTAATACATATAAGGCACCCCTAAGGTAGGCCCTAGAAAGCCCATTGGGCAGGGTGCACTGCAATTAAAAGGTGGACATGTTTGTCTCAGTTTTCTCCTGGTAGTGAAAAATTCACAATTTTGTTTTTCACTACTGTGAGGCCTATCTCTCCCATAGGATAACATTGGGTTCCCTTATTACATTTAATAAGTGATAACTTTTGATTGGGAGCAGGTAGGAAAATCATGTTTGGTGTCTGAGGAATTGTAATTTAAAATGCTCTTTAATGGTAAAGTTGGATTTTAAGTTACAATTCTGAAAATGCCACTTATAAAAAGTTGGCATTGTTTTCTCCTAACCATTTGCTGCCTGCAGCCTGTTCCTGGGTAACACGACTGGGTGTAGTTGGCAGTTGGTCTTTGTGCATTCCTTCCAGACAGGGACTAGGTGTGTCTAGATGGGCCATCTTAGGCAGCATGGAGAGGCGGAGCTGTGCACAGCCCCATTTGCACTTCAAAAAGTCTGTGTCCTGCTCTCACACAAAGAACTTCACACTAGCCTATTGAGTCTGCAAACAGACAGGGACCAGGACAGGGAGGAAGGAAATTCCAGACACTTCTGCGAGGAGAAGCCTCCAGAAGTTTCTCCCACTTCAAATAAGGCACAAGCTACAGAAATAGAACCCTCAGACCCAATCTTTAGTTCACTTTCTGGACCTGCTGAAGGACTTTCAGAGGACTGCCTGCTGCCTGTGCCCAGCTCTGAGTCCCCAGAGGTCTGCCTAGCTGCTTAAGCCCTGCTCTTCTGTTCAAGCCCAGGACTACCAGAGTGGCTCCAAGGGCTAGTTGGCTGGCCTACTGATCAGAGACTCAGGGACAGAAAAGGCTCCAACCATCTTGAACCCTCACCTGGACCCAGCCGGAGTAAATCCTGACCCTCCGAGTGGTGACCTTCCAATCCGTGACCCTTGAAAGTATTGATAAAGGTGCTCAGATAGCCCAAATCCAAAACTTGGGACTTAAAAGATTTTCAACCAAAAAGTGCTCTGAGAACCAAGAGGAGACTGGGGCCTACTTGCTCCTTGATCTGCCCAAGGTGCAGCGCCAGTTTACCTGACTTCGTGGCAGCTTCTCTTACGTTCTTCTCCGCAGCATCAAATCCTGCTCAGCGGCTCCTTGCAGAAGGAGTTTCCGGCCTCGTGGAGCCATAGCTGGGTACAGCCTATAGTTTCATCCCGCTGGAGATTTCTGACTTCCAAAAAAGAGAGTAAGTCCAAACAAAGGAATCTTCACTGCGACTTCGTCCTCGGACTCCACCAGCTGCCATGTTCAGCTGAACTTTACCTTCTCAGGCATTTTTCTTCCAAAGTTCGTCTAAGTCCTAAGGTAAGCGGAGACTGGGCCCAATCCACTTTGTGTATCTGGCCCACGCTCCATTGCGGTCTGCCATAAGTTTTGACTTTGCCCCAGTCTTGCACGACTGGATACCACGGTGGTGCTTTGATCTTTTAGGAGCTACGTTTTACTTTAAACTTTAACAATTCGTAACTCGGGTTCTACTGATTGGATTTTTGTTGTTGTGGTGTAATTTATTAAAATGTACACTATTTTTCTAAATTGGTGTGGGGTTTTTCTTGTGTTGTGTTTTCACTTTATTACTGTTTGTGTGCTGCATACATACTTTACACATTGCCTCTAAGTTAAGCCTGACTGCATTTGTGACAAGCTACCAGAGGGATAAGCATAGGTTAATTTAGGGACTTTTTTTGTGGTTCACCCTGACAGGGATTGTGAATGTTGCTTGATAAGGGCTCACACCCTCCTCAACCAACAACCCAATTTCTCACAGCCCCAATGGGGGGGGTCTACCAATATACCGGGGGGGCGATACCCCAAATACATAATATACCTGGAGGGCCAATGGATTTCCTGGTGCCTAGTGGTATCCTGCTTGTGAATCAAGGCACGTCCATGATCTACAAGCAGGAATTTATTTGAGAAAGGTATCATTGGGAAGGGGCAAATCTCCCCTTTCCAATGAGGCTCTCCTCAAAACCGAGGAGGCGGCCTAGGGCGAATATCCCCACCAAACATGATTTTGATGGGAGGGTGTTGCAGTACCAAGATTTTGCCTAGTGTGGTGCTAGACTTAACCCAGCTCTGAGCTGGAGTATATTTACTATTTTGTGTCCTTTTTGGGCCGTAGTAACTTTAGATTTGCAGTTTGTGAATAGCAACGGGTTTACTCTTCTGTGGGTGGGCCCTTGGCCATGCCTTAACCTCGCCTTGCTGCTCCCTTAACTCCTCCCCTATAGTATTAAGTATTTCCCATTTTTCATGCACTCCCCTCTGTCCCTCCCACATTTACTAGTAAAAGGGATATTTAAGAGTGCAGAGACTCCGCAGTTGGGTGGAGATTTCGGCACAAAAAAAGGTAGGAGAGGCGAAGGAGGGAAGTTTGTGAATAGCATTATGTAGTTTGATTGTAGTACTACTGCAGTACTACTAAATGTACTACAAAATGCATAGACCCCATGGTATTCATGCATTGGGCATAAAACGGGGAGTGTGTCAATTTAGCATTGCAGTAGATGTGCTTTAACACAACACATTTCTGTCACAATTTGCAGAAGATGATCCAGGTTAATGGGGAGGTGTACTAGCAGAGCACTTTTCTGGTTAACTTCATTAGTTCCCCTCAAAACAAACACTTTATGGTTTGGTGAACTTATACAGGAATGTAACTACCATTATTGCAACAGCTGCAGCAACATTGGGATCCAGATATTGGAGAGGGCACTGGACCCCAATATAGTCTGACAAAAAACAGTCTGTGGGCCCATTTTCCTTGCTTGATTACAACAAACAACAAAATGATGGAAGAAGGGCCAGCCTTTACCACAGGTGAGTTGGGCCTAGGGCATTGACATTCATGGGGGCGCAAGGAGCTGTCCGCATGCACATCATGCAGCAGTCCCTGTCTGAAATGGCACCTGCAATTCAGCCCACACTGTGTTTAATCATGCGTTTTTCTTGTACAGGCTTCAAATGCCCCATTGAAATCCTTGCCCCTTCCCATGTCCTTAACACCCTTTACCCCTCCTCATCTACAGTTTAGCCCTAGCAGGAAGAAGCTGAGCCAAGGGTGATTCAGGCTAACATGGGGGCAGAGTAGAGAAGTTTGTGTTCTAAGTCAAGGCCTGCCCTGAATACAATAGTTCCAGCCTCCCCTCCCTGGCAAATTTCATTTAGTAGAAGCAGCAAGGAACAAAATGTTGGACTAGACCACAGACAGCTGAAGCAGAAGAGGTTGGGCAGAACAGCAGACAGCCAGGCAGGAAGGTCTCAGTTGGAGCTGCCGAACCTCGATAAAACTAACTTCTAATTATTGTTTTCTAAACGTGAAACATCTTATATATTTCTGGTCACATTGCTGCAAATACAAAACTACTGTGTTACTCGATTACTGGTATTTTATGTTTATTGAGAGAGAGGATGTGGCGTTAGGGCATTGGAACTCAGGAAAAAGTTTCAAGCCTCAGCTTAAGATCTTGTGATTCAGGGCAAATCACCCATACTTAAATTAATCTGACCTTGTGTAATGTAACTGGTGCTCATGTAAAGAGGCAGACTTTGCGCTAAATAAAATGTTAAAAATAAGATTTCTACCATTTCTCTTTGCTTTCTAGTACTTGCAGTTTTGTTTCTCCTCAATATAAATATAGGACTACAAGCAGGGCTTCAAGTGGGATGAAAAAACTGGGGGGGTCTCTCAAAGGGGCATGGCCAATGTATTTAAGGACGTGGCTTAAAAACACCTCAGCTAAAAATCTGTGCTTAGCATAGTGTGCTGCCTGACTTGTATTTTACTGTTTCTGTCATTGCATCCAAATATATGAGACAACAAGTATCATCATACTTACAACAAGTCAGGACTATTGGCTTTGTCAATGGTTGTTAGTTGCATAAGATAAATAAGCATCAACTATGGCTTGTATATAATATTGAAAAAGCTTCCGCTTAAAGCCCTGGTGACACCAGGACAATGTTGCTGCTCCTGAGTTTCAAAAAGAGAAGGGAAATCCAGAGAGAAAATGACTCTCTTTAAAGGATTTCCCTTCCCCTACAACGCTCACCTGGCATGACGTCATACCCTAACTTCTGCACTAGTGATAAGTGAGCGTGTGAGCACGCGCACATCGATGTGCCTGCTGTCCCTGCAGTCCGGAAAAAAACGGACCACCAGTGCCAGGGCACGAAACAGAGCCCAATAGAGACCCGTTTCGAGGCCCCCTTTAAAAAACTGCCGGTGCTCAGCACCGGCGAGACCCGGCCCACTTAAAGCCCTGACTACAAGTACCAGGATGCACAGAAAAGTATCTTTGCTAAGTTAATGGAGACAATGGTTTGCTCTTTGTATATCTTAAGTTACAGGCTACAACTAGGATGAAAAGCAGAGGATTAAGGGGTGCCAAATTTGGTTCTACCCAGGGTGCTATCCACGCAAAAGCCGGCCCTGGATGGAAGGAAGACTTGAATTAATCTCTACAACTTGCAATTACTCAGCCAGCAGGCCCGTCCCCAGCCACCGTTTTTCACCCTCTGTGCCACTCTGGACAGAGACATGCCATATACAAATAAGTCTTGACGTGCTACAATAGGAACAGTACAGCCGAACTGCCAAGTCAGTCCACTCCATCTCCAGACCAGTTTCAACCTATTCAGTTCTCCTCAATTAGGTATAGCTTAAGTCCTATGGCACAGTGAGCACAGGACCCATGTCTAGGCATACCTGTCATCCTTGCCACTAACATCGACCTACAAAATTATCGACCACAAAAATATCGACATTCTATACTTATAATGTAAATGACAAAAATATCAAAACAAAAATATCGATGTCACTAATATAGTTGTCAAATATATTGTTTTTATATATATATAAAAACATAAATAATAAACATTAAATATATTTAAAAGTAACAGTAATATAATAAAATTACATGTACTCTATTAGTTTAAGAATTATTTTAAAATATTTAACTCACATATATATTAATATTTACATTTAATTGTATCTATTTATTTCTAAAATATTATTGAAGTTAAAAAACATACAATTTTAACTACAAATAAAAAATAAACAATAACAATTTAGATTTACTACAAATATATTACATATAAAAACATTAATAATTAAACATATTATAATTAAACTAGACAAACAAATAAAAATATAAATTTAATTAATAAAAACGAAACTATAATATTCTACAATTAAAACATATAGTATAGCCACTCCAATTTACAAAACAGTACAAAAAAAATTAAAGGGAGGAAAACTACAAATTACTACACCCACTACAATAAATGCAACAGTAGGAAAAGTGTTGAATTGCACAGGGGTAAAATTCACTATTCCCACTCCACTCAGTGCAACAGTAGGGAAAGTGTTGGATTGCGGAGGGGTAAAATTTACTATTCCTACTCCAGTCAAGGCAACAGTAGGGAAAGTGTAGAATTGCGGAGGGGTAAAATTTACTATTCCCACTCCAGTCACTACAACAGTAGGGAAAGTGTTGGATTGCGGATGGGTTAAAGTTACTATTCCCACTTCAGACATAACAACAGTAGGGAAAGGGTTGGATGGCGGAGGGGTAAAATTTACTATTCCCACTCCAGTCAGTGCAACAGTAGAGAAAGTGTTGGATTGCGGAGGGGTAAAATTTACTATTCTCACTCCACTCAATGCAACAGTAGGGAAAGTGTTGGATTGCAGAGAGGTTAAATTTACTATTCCAACTCCAATCAGTACAACAGTAGGGAAAGTGTTGGATTGCTTAAGGGGAAAATTTGCTATTCCCACTCGAGTCAGTGCAACAGTAGGGAAAGTGTTTGATTGCGGAGGGGTTAAATGTACTATTTCCACTCCAATCAGTGCAACAGTAGGGAAAATGTTGAATTACGGAGGGGTAAAATGTACTATTCCCACTCCAGTCAGTGCAACAGTAGGGAAAGCATTGGATTGTGGAGGGGTAACAATTAATAATAATTAACTAATTACAAATTAAGTATATTTAATTAACTCCCCACCCTTTACCCCTACAAATACAACTGACAACTAATATATAGCATAAACAATATCATAATTACACAATTTACAAAATTAATTAACAATTAAATACTTTTTATGTATTAACATTAATTAAATACTATAATTAATTTCATACACACCCTTTACCCTTACAAAAACAGCAAACTATACGAACAAATAAGAAAAGTAGTACACAATTTACATAATTAATTATCAATTGATAGAGTAATAATAGTAATAAATAATTAATAATTAATTATAATTAGGGCTCCCTGTTTTCCATTTTTACTGATTTTTACAGCTAAATACAGACAGAAAACATTCATTTTCTTGTCTGTATTTATTTTTAAATGTGGATAAATATGGAAATTTGGTTGCTTTTTTAGTAAATGTAAACACTGTCTGCCATGACTGCCAGGCCAATAGCTGTGTGGGTTGATAGAAAAGGGGGTTAAAAAAGAAAGGAATTTTAGTAAAGAGGCTTAAACAGCAGTAGATATGCACAAGGTTAATACTGAAATTTGCATATTTTCATGTGAGTGCATTGGATTTATCTTCTGTGGGTCTTCACAGCGCTGAAACCTGGCAGACATTCAAGTATGAGTGCATATTTATCGGTTAAATAAATGTGGAAATATACTAATTTCAGCTTAATTTTTCCGCAAAACCAAAAATAAATATGGATAAATACAGATAAAATTAGCAAAAAATAAATATGGATAAATACAGACGGAAATGGCAAAAAAATAAATACCATAAAACCGGGAGCCCTAATTATAATTAATTTACTTCCCATCCTATACTCCTGCAAAACCCACAACATGCACCTAAAACTTAAATTTAAAAAAATTGAATTATACAATTTACATTAATAATTATCAATTAAATAATTAATATTAATGAAAAACGAATTATTAATTAATTTAAATTAACGTACATCCCACCCTCTACCCCTACAAAACCCACAACCTGCACTTAAAACTTAAATTTAAAAAAATGATTCTACAATTAACATGAATTATCAATTAAATAATTAATATTAATTAAAAACAAGTTATTAATTAATTATTAATACAAATAAAATAATTGTAGTTATTTACTTCCCACCCTATACCCCTACAAAATCTAAAAAAAACACAACCCACACCTAAAACTTAAATTAAAAAATATTATTATACTATTAACATAAATAAGTATCAATTAAATATTTAATATTAATTACAAAATAATTATTAACTAATTTTAATGAATTTACTTCCCACCCTGTACCACTATAAACCCCACAACCTGCTACGGTACTAAAAATGACAAAAGAATATTACATTTAAAAAGTACTAAAAATCCACTAACTATATTAAAAACATTAACAATAGTTATATAAAAATGATAACATATACAATTAAAATATATTGTAAAATAGAAAAAAACAATTATAAATCGATATTATTAACAACAATATTTTTTAAACATCCATATTAACAACTTAGATATTTTTCAGTTCAAAAGTAAGTTTGTTGAAAGAGCTTAAAATAAAAATACGTAATACAATGAAGCAATAAATAGTCATAAAAATAGGGATAAAGCATTAAAACAGAATAACTGGGTTCAAATATCAGGCTAACATGGTTGGAATGATTTGAGAAAGCAGACAAAGAATAAAAAAGAAAAGGAAAGGATAATTAATTAGTATAATCAAAAAGATATTACATTTTCATATAAAGAATACAATAATGATATTAACTAAAACAAATTAGTGCATTATCAAAATGAGGAAAGTCATGGAGGTTGAGAAACTTCTTGTTGAATAGGGGTTAGGGAAAAAGAGCGTCTAGCACTGGCATCAATGAACACTGTAACAGGTGACCATAAGTTCAAACGTTTCATAACAAGGTGAGTAGGGTGTACAAAAGCTGTATCCAATCTATGATTATGACAGACTGTGTACCACCAGGCCTGGAAAGATAATTTGGTGAAATCTTTCCAATTTTTGGTAATCTGCTGAAAGGCAACTGCCAACAATAGGTCCACAATCTTTATATTAGATTTACAAATATTCCAAGCAGGAGATAAAGCTTCCCAAAAATAGGTGGGTGATGGAGAAAGGGATTTTGGACCCAAAAATTGAGTTAATTTGAGACTGAATGCTTTTCCAGAAATTGTACACATGCAGACATGTAAAAAGTAAATGGATTAAATCAGCGGGTGTGGAGGAACTTGTCCAGCATGTATCGGTAATGTCAGTATGTCTCTTATTTAAAGCTACCGGACATAACAGAAGTCTATTATAAATAAAAAGAATGTTTGTGTGGTATTTCCTGCTCTGGAGGACTTCCTGATTTTGGTCCATATTTTGTTCCATAGGAGAATCGACCAGTCCACTACTAAATCCCGTTCCCAAGATAACTCTACCTTAGTTTTTTCTCTAGCAATATGAGAAGTACGCAGGTGAGTATAAATGCTAGAAGCTCTAGGACAAGTGCGAAGGAGAGTGTGCAATCTGTTAGCAGGAGAGGAAGGAGGAGGGCTGTGAAATAGAGATTGAGCAAACGCATCGTGAAGGGCCTGTTTCAGGAGAGTATATTTGGACTGAAAAGAGGGGGGGTCAAAAATGCGACTGGCCTGTGGGAAAGAAATGTCTTCATCTTGTAGAAAGAGTTGGTGTACCCAAATTAAGCCTCTGTGTTTCCAAGATTTCCAATATAAGGGTTTGCCACAAATCAGTACCATCTTATTAAGCCATATTGTGGAATTAAGAAAAGAGTCTGGAACTGTATGAGGTAGCAATGATCCAGATTCTAAAAGTTTGCATGTGTGTTTAAGGATAAGAGTAGACAAAGATTGCGGTTTGCGAGTGAAAGATAAATATTCTTGAAATTAAAAAGGAGATAGATAGTAATGCTCAAGGTCGACCCACAAAGGATAATCCAAAGAGGACTCAGAAAGCCACTGCGAGGATTGGCAGAGCAAAAAAGATTTTTGGTAAGTAGGAAAATCTGGAAAATTAACACCACCTTCTGACTTTGGTCGCGTTAATTTTAGTAGTGACATGCGAGATCTCTTATTATTCCATAAAAATGAAGATAATACAGAGTTTATTTTTTTTATTTTTTTTAAGGGCGTTGGTACTGGAATATTAGAAATTGTATATAATACTGTGGGTGTTAGCATCATCTTGATGGTGTCTAAACGGCCCCACCATGATAGGTATAAAGGGTGCCATTTAGTAGTTAATGTGGAGATTCTCTGTATACATTTACCCATACACAGGGAAAGTGTAGCTGGAATTGAAGGTGAAAAATATAAACCTAAGTATTTTATATGATGAGGGTTCCATGTAAAGTTTGAGGTAGTGAAATCATCCTTGAAAGTATACTTGGTCAAAGGCATTATTTCACATTTATCTTTATTCCGTTTGTAGCCAGAAACGGAGGCAATAAGCTCAACTTCTTGTAAAAAAGCAGGGATAGAGGACTGAGGTTGTGAAATAAATAATAATACATCTGCCAGTTTAATTTGTTTATTAAAATCTAATCCATGTATGTCTTGATTCTGACGAATTCTAGACAAAAAGGTTCTAAAGCTAAATTAAAGAGGCATAGGTATAAAGGACAACCTTGACGGACACCCCTGCCTAGATTGAAATATGAGGATGTGTTGCCATTTACGCATACAGCTGCCCATGGATGTGAATAAAAAATCGAAATCAAAGATATAATTTTTGGGCCGAAACCGAACCACTTAAATGTTTGAAAAAGGTAAGACCAATCCACTCGATCGAATGCTTTTTCCGCGTCTAAGGCTACGGCTGCTAGGGAATGAGGTAAGTGGGAGGATTTAGACAAAATGTCGAAAAACAAGCAAGTGTTATCTGAGATAAGACAGCCTTTAACAAATCCGGATTGTTCTGCGCCTAGTAGCTGGGGGAGCTAATATTCCAAACGTAGGGCCAAAACCTTAGAATAAATCTTGTAATTAATATTGACTAGTGAAATAGGCCTGTAGTTTTTGCAGTAATTTAGACCCTTCCCTTCTTTAGAAATAAGGCAAATTAGGGAGTCTAAAAAGGAACCTCTTAGGGTGTCCATACACGGGCTTTTCTGTATCATGTTCTTATATAGGCACAATTCGCCCTGCCCTTATATAGGCATAAAATCCCTTTCCTTATTTAGGCATTAAACCGTGCACTCCAAATACAGGCATGGTCTCCGACATCCGTCCACCCTAACGTCACAACGAGTTCTTGAAGAACAGACCCTTAGGCTTCGGGAATTTCCCTAGCACAGGACTATTGATTTCTTCAAGGACTCATCTATTATGCATGAACCATTATACCATAGGGGTTCATTCATGACGTCTTCCGCTGACCGATTCACATCAATGCTAACATTGTGAGGTACCTCTCAGGAGTAAATATTGTGAGAAGTTGGCCTGGCATATGCTGTCCACTAATTATAGTGGGCACCTTGCACCAGTCCAAATCGACTCTTATGGTAGGTAGGTTAAAGACAACCTTATTGAAAGCTATCCTAGTGGTAGCTGTGGAGAGCAGCCTTCAGGCTAAGTCTTGAAGGAATGTAAAGCAGCTTGTTTTACCAGTCTATAATCTCTTGAGTGACCAAATGAAAGAGCACCACACCAGGTATATATTCAAAATATATGTATTTATTACTAAACACACCCCTCTAGTCTCTTTATGAGGCTAGAGTTCGAAGTACATAGGTTATAAGATCTTAAATCACAGTAATAGCACAAATACACGTTTGAGCCCTAGGGGCGTACCAAACCATATACCAATAAAATGGTATGCGAACCACGACTGAACTAGACACTAGGCCTAGAGCCTCTAGAAGTGCTTGGACCACAAGGAACCACCCAAGGTAGTGACACAGGGGACCCACGGGAGACGCGTGCAGTGTAAATACACAACCGCGATACGCCGTTAACTTCTATGGAGAAAGTCGGGATCGGGAAAATAGAGGAAAGGGACACTTTAAAGAGGACTAGGACAAAACCCTTTGAGATCTAGGACTTTGAAGAGTCTCTACCCACGGGAGCACCGGAGTACTCGTGTTACCTCACCCAGGGAAGCCGGGTGCATAGGTGCCTTTCGGGGTCGGGTTTCGTCGTCGGTTCTTATGGCGATCTGCTGCAAAGTGCTGCTGGCGACCAGGAGAAAAGTGTCCGGGTGGATCCAAGAGTGGATCGGAGTTCTGAAGAACCTGAAAGCAGAGGGGACAGAGTCTGGGTCACTAGCCAGTGACCAGGGAGGCGATGGACAGATGCCCACCGATGTCGAGTGCTTCAGATTCGATGACGGTCGTCTTGACTCTTCAGCCACGAGGTCCGGGAGGCGTTGTCGGCGACCAGGAGCAGGATTCGGGCTGTTGCTCGATGTCTGTCGAGTGCAGAGGTGTCGGCGACCAGATTGGACCCAACAAGCCTTGGCAACGGCAAGTCTCGAGTAAGATGTAGATCGTCGATGATGCAGACCAGCAAGGTCTGGGGAACTCACCCAGCAAGGGTAAGTGAGGGCAGGCCTGGAGCAACCAGACTGCCAAGTAAAGAAAAGATTGGCCTTCGGTAAGGGCTACTAGCCAACGGGCTAGCGACCGCGAAGGAGCCTCGTGACGCCGCACGTGGAGCTGGCTTACAGGACACTCGTGGAGTGGGGGCCAGTGATCTTCGGTGCAGGTGGTGCTGGAGGCTAGGGCTACTCGGAGCCCAAAGCACGACTTCTTGGGAGACCCAGAAGATGGTGCACTTGCAAGTGTGCTCGGTGTCCAGGGGTCACGGTCTCAAGTCACCCACGATAGCCACGGGCCTCAGCTTTGCTGGGGACTCAGGGTAGCCTCGGGGAAGTCTGAGAATCCACCTCTGGTGATGCGATGACTTCGGCGTCCGACGGGAGCTTCAGTGATGCGAACCGGACAGATGCTTCTTTGGTGCCTGCCAAGCAGGGGAGTCACTCCTTGACCCCAAGGGAGATTCTTCAGTCCTCTAATCGTGAGTAGAGCGTCGAAGGTCCAGGATTCTGTTTCAGAGTTTCGTCCAGGTATAATCTAAAGTCCTAAGGACTGGGTTCCTACCTTTATTCCAAAAATAGGGGATGGACTACTCTGTGGCCCCACCTATGGGTGGGTCAGGGCAGAGGGGTGGCTACACCCCTTTCCCTTTGTCCAGTTCGCGCCAAAGCAGGGGCTGCAAGCCCCTGATCCGGTTTGAACTGGGGTATGCACAGGGACACCAAATGTGCCCCCAGTGCAGGACTTCAAAGCACCCGAAAGTGCTCCCGCCCAGCCCCAATACACATTGTCCTGTCTGGGGAGGTGGTCACACCTCCCTGGGACAGGAAACCTATTGTCCAGGCCTCCCCTGCCGGAGTTTCGTCCAGCAGCAGGAGGCCAGACTCGTGTCTGTGGCAGCAGCATCCATTTTGTGATGCCAGGGCTCTGGAAAGAAGTTACCGGACTCGTCAGAGTTAACATGCCTTTCCCTCTAGAAGGGTGGAATGCTACCCCCGCCGCCAGGATTGGCGGGGGGTAGTATTCCAAGATGTTTGACACCAAACACGACATGTTTTGGTGCAGCCATTCCATAGTTAGCATTTTACCGCGAGGATATAATGCGTTTAAGAGTATATGGTCAGGCTGCACTACAAACAGCATCAGAGATGGTCTCCGAACGCTGCAGAGGGGCCCTGCTCATGCAGGGGCACCCTCTCACATAAGAACCATGCACTCTGCCTTTAGGATTGATAAGGCCTGCCTTAGGAGTGACTTATAGGTTTATATGTGTGTATGCTTTTAGTGATATAGGTAACCTATACCACAGCAAGGGGTGCATGCACCACCTTACCCAGGCTGCAGTAGCAGACCTGTGGTGTCAGTTTGGATGGCCTACCAGGGGTGGCATAATACATGCTGCAGCCCCTGGCAGGCCTCTGAGGTACCTATGCCCTTGGTACATAGTATACCATATACTAGGGACTTACAAGGGCACTCCAGATCCCAATCAGTGATGTGCCTAAGGCACATGGAGACCCTTTTAAAGAGGAAACAGCTAGGCTGGGGTTCTGAATAGCAGGGCCCCAGCCAGACTAATGTCGAAAACCAGTGAAGTATCAGCAAAAAGTGGGGGTACCCCTGTGAAGCAGATCCTACTCTCCTACACAACCCCCCCAAACGTAGGGACATTAAACTAACCTTGCCCAGTTAAGTCTTCATGTTCTAAGTGGAAATACCTAGAGAGTCCATCTGCATTCGCATGGTTACTCCCAGGCCTATGTTCCACTGTAAAGTCCATCCCCTGTAGGGAAATGGACCACCTAAGCAGTTTGGGGTTTTCACCCTTCATTTGTTTTAGCCATAAGAGGGGCTTATGGTCTGTCTGAACCAGGAAGTGTGTACCAAACAAGTATGGCCTCAACTTCTTCAGAGCCCAGACCACAGCAAAGGCCTCCCTCTCTATGGCTGACCAACGTTTCTCTCTAGGGGTCAGCCTTCTGCTAATAAAAGCTACTGGCTGATCCTGACCTTCTTCATTCAATTGTGACAGTACAGCCCCTACCCCCAATTCAGATGCATCTGTTTGAACAATGAACTTCTTGGAGTAATCAGGACTCTGCAGAATTGGAGCAGTGCACATGGCCTGCTTGAGGTCATCAAATGCCTTTTGACAGCTAACTGTCCACTGAACCTTTTGGGCATTTTCTTAGAAGTTAAGTCATTCAAGGGTGTCACTATTGATCCATACCCCTTGACAAATCTCCTATAGTACCCAGTCAGGCCTAAGAAGGCTCTCACCTGAGTCTGGGTAGTTGGAGCAGTCCAGTCCATGATGGTCTGGATCTTGCTCTGCAAAGGTTGAACCTGGCCTCCACCCACAAGGTGGCCCAGGTACACAACCTGACTCTGCCCTATCTGGCACTTAGTGGCCTTGATAGTCAGGCCTGCCTTTTGCAGGGCCTGTAAAACATTCCTGAGGTGGACCAGGTGATCCTCCCAGGTGGAGCTAAAGACAGCAATATCATCTAGATAAGCTGCACTATAGGCCTCCAGTCCTGTGAGAACTGTGTTCACCAACCTCTGGAAAGTGGCAGGTGCATTTTTCAGACCAAAGGGCATCACCACAAATTGATAATGCCCACTAGGGGTTGAAAATGCTGTTTTGGGCTTTGCAGCATCAGCTAGTCTGATCTGCCAGTAGCCAGCTGTTAGGTCAAATGTGCTGAGATATTTGGCAGAGGCCAAAGTATCTATGAGCTCATCTGCCCTGGGTATTGGATGGGCATCAGTCCTAGTGACTGCATTGAGGCCCCTGTAGTCTACACAAAACCTCATCTCTCTTTTCCCACCACTGGTGTGAGGTTTAGGTACTAGGACTACTGGACTAGCCCAAGGGCTATCTGAGGGCTCAATCACTCCCAATTCCAACATCTTCTGGACTTCAGTCCTGATACAGTCCCTGACATGGTCAGGTTGCCTATAAATCTTGTTTTTAATAGGCAGACTGTCCCCAGTGTCCACTTCATGAGTGCACCAGGTGGTCTGACTGGGTGTCAGAGAAAACATATGTCTAAACTGATTGAGGACTTGCCTGCAATCAGTTTGTTGCTGGGTAGTGAGGCTGCCTGCCAAGGCTACACCATCAACTGACCCATCGTCAGGGTTCTGTGAGAGCAGGTCAGGGAGTGGGTCACTCTCTTCCTCCTGCCCTTCATCAGTAGCCATGAGCAAGCCCATGTCTGCCCTGTCCACATATGGCTTAAGTCTGTTGACATGGAGAACCCTGTGGGGACTCCTGGGTGTTCCCAGGTCTACTAAGTAAGTGACCTCACCCTTCTGCTCAACAATAGTGTGGGGTCCACTCCATTTGTCTTGGAGAGCTGCTGGGGCCACTGGCTCCAACACCCACACCTTCTGTCCTGGCTGGTAAACAGTTAGGACAGCTCTTTGGTCATGCCAGGCCTTTTGAAGTTCCTGGCTAGCCTCAAGGTTTTTGGTTGCCTTTTTCATGTACTCAGCCATCCTGGAGCGGAGACCAAGTACATAGTCCACTATATCTTGCTTTGGGGGCTTGAGAGGTAACTCCCATCCTTCCTTCACCAAGCACAGTGGACCCCTCACAGGGTGGCCAAACAGAAGTTCAAAAGGGCTGTAACCAACCCCTTCTGAGGCACCTCCCTATATGCGAATAAAAGGCAGGGCAAGAGTATGTCCCATCTACGCCTAAGCTTTTCTGGGAGCCCTTTAATCATGCCCTTCAAGGTTTTGTTGAATCTCTCAACTAAACCATTGCATTGTGGGTGATAGGGTGTGGTGAACTTATAAGTAACTCCACACTCCTTCCACATTGCCTTTAAGTACCCAGACATGAAGTTTGCACCCCTGTCTGATACCACCTCCTTAGGAAAGCCCACTCTTGAGAAAATTCCCAGGAGGGCCCTTGCCACCACAGGTGCTGTAGTGGTCCTAAGGGGTATAGCCTCTGGATACCTGGTGGCATGATCCACTACCACCAGTATAAATCTGTGCCCAGATGCTGTTTGGGGATCCATGGGACCAACAATGTCAATCCCTACCCTCTCAAAGGGCACCCCCACCACAGGTAGTGGTATCAGGGGGCCTTTGTAGTGCCACCTGCTTTGCCACTGGCTTGGCAGGTTACACAGGAGCGACAAAACTCCTTACTGTCTTCAGACATGTGGGGCCAGTGAAAGTGAGGGACAATTCTGTCCCAAGTCTTGTTCTGGCCCAGGTGTCCTGCTAAGGGAATATCATGGGCTAGGGTCAATAGGAAGCCCCTGAACTTCAAAGGTATTACCAACCTCCTGGTAGCACCAGGCTTGGGGTCTCTACTCTCTGAGTACAGGAGTCCATCATCCCAATACACTGTATGGGGACCACTAGCTTTCCCAGCAGCCTCAGCAGCAGCTTGCTGTCTGAGGGGTTCAAGGGAGGGGCAGCTCTGCTGCTCCTGGCTCAGATCTGCCCTAGAAGGTCCCCCTGTCCCCAAGAACTCAACCTGGTCAGGCTCAAGTTCCTCTGGGACAGTTCCTTCTTCAGGGCTGAGATCATCCCCCTCAAGGGACTGATCTTCCTCCTGAGCCAAGGGGGAAGGCACTGCCTTAACCCTACTACTCCTCCTCTTGGAAGGCACTTGGTCCATTCTTCCAGAATCCAAGGCCTGTTCAGTTTTAGACAGTTTAGCTTGTGACCTGGTCACAGCAAACACATCTGCAGGGATCCCCAGCATTTCTGCATGGGTCCTGAGCTCCACTTCTGCCCAAGCAGAAGTCTCTAAGTCATTGCCAAGCAAGCATTCGACTGGTAGGTTTGCACTTACCACAACCTTCTTAAGGCCAGTTACCCCTCCCCAGGAGAAGTTAACAACTGCCAGAGTATGGTCTGTTCTGACATTGCTAGCATTGGTCACTTGGTACATTTCACCAAGTATAACTTGCCCAGGTAGCACAAGGTCTTGTGTCACCATTGTGACACTTGCCCCTGTGTCCCTAAATGCCAAAGCCTCTCGTCCATTGATTAAAGGCTGTTGTCTGTACTTGCCCAGATTACTGGGACTCACAGTGGAGGTCACATCCATGCCTCCATCACAGACTAACACAGCCTGAGTCAGTTCCCTGACTAAGTCAGAGCCCAACTCAGTTCCCAGGGTGAACCCTACTAAACCCTTTGCTGGAGCACTTCCACCAACTGTACTAGGGGGAACAGGTGCCTTAGGGGCATTGGTGGATGCTGGACTGGAGTCTTTGGACTTGGTGCAATCACTGGTCCAGTGGGTCTTTTGCTTACAGACCTTGCACCATGGTTTTCTTTGGCCTTTACCCTTGGTAGACTGGGAATCCCCACCAGAAGAAGATTTTTGGGGGCCTGATGAAGACTTTTGATCTTTACCCTTCTCCCCACCCTTGTCAGAGTTCTTAGCATCTTGCTTCTTGGTTTCCCCACCTTGGTTCTGTACCTTCTGCTTCACCCTGGTTCTGACCCATTTGTCTGCCTTCTTTCCCAATTCTTGGGGAGAGGTCAGATCAGAGTCAACCAGGTACTGATGCAACAGCTGGTTTTGACAGTTATTAAGAATCTGCTCCCTCATTATCAGATTATACAATCCTGAGAAGTCACACACCTTACTGCCCATCAACCAGCCTTCCAGAGCCTTGGCAGAACAATCCACATAGTCTACCCAGTCTTGAGTCTGTGCTTTTTGGGTGTCTCTGAACTTCAACCTGTACTGTTCAGTGGTTAGGCCAAACCCATCAATAAGAGCACTCTTCAAGACCTTGTAATTGTCAGCATCCTCCTCTCTAACAGTGAGGAGCTTGTCTCTACCTTTGTCAGCAAAGGAGAGCCACAAGATTGCTGCCCACTGCTCCTGAGGGACCTTCTGTACTTTACAGGCCCTCTCTAAAGCAGTTATCCATTTGTGGATATCATCCCCACTCTGGTAGGGAGGGACAATCTTGCTCAGGTTCCTATGGTCATAGGACCTTTCCCTATCTCTAGGGACATGGCTGCCACCATGGGACTCTAGTCCCAACTTTCTTCTCTCCCTAAGGAGATCTAGGGATTCTCTATCTAAAGCCAATTGCTTCTTCCTGATCTCCAGTTGAGTTTCCTCATACTGGACCAGTCTCTTTCTTCTCTCATGAGAGGATTCCCTCCTGTGAGAAGAAACAGAGCTCCCTATTGAGGTGCCAGAGTGGTTAGACTCCTGAGAAGGAGACCTAGACTTTCTGAGCACACTCATAATCCTTCCTGGGGGGACAAAGGTGTGGTTCTCCAGATCCTCATCTTCATCTTCCCCAGAAGGGATTGGGTTTTCCAGGTCAGGGTCATTGTCACCCTCCTGGTCAGTTTCAGAGGGGGGCTGGGGGTAGTAGTACCCCTGGCCCCTTCCTCATCTGCTGGCCCACCCTCTGCTCCTACCCCTTCAGTCTCTGAGGACTTACTAAGATCATAAGCCACCAACATCTCCTGGAGGTGTTGGGTGGTGGGACTTTGGCCTGTCCTTAATTTCCTCACGTTACACAAAGCTCTCAGTTCCAAGAATGGGAGTGTGTCATACTTGGAGGGGGAAGCTCAATGGCTTCCTGCAGGGCATCTCTAGATCCTGCTTTTAAAGACATTACTAGTGTGGTGTGGTGTATGCACTACCTACTCTAGTGTGGCCTACTAAACTCTCTTGAGTTGTAGAAAGGGTTGTGCTATCCCTTAACACACAACTCTAAGTTCAGTAGAACTTACTGATATTCTAAGCTTAAATTATATGTACCTTAGGTACCTTTAGTGGTTTTCAGTTGATCAATTCAATTGAGATTATCTGGTAAAACAATAGCAAGCTGGAATCCCACACGCTGCACACCAATGTGAGAAGTTGGCCTGGCATATGCTGTCCACTAATTATAGTGGGCACCTTGCACCAGTCCAAATCGACTCTTATGGTAGGTAGGTTAAAGACAACCTTATTGAAAGCTATCCTAGTGGTAGCTGTGGAGAGCAGCCTTCAGGCTAAGTCTTGAAGGAATGTAAAGCAGCTTGTTTTACCAGTCTATAATCTCTTGAGTGACCAAATGAAAGAGCACCACACCAGGTATATATTCAAAATATATGTATTTATTACTAAACACACCCCTCTAGTCTCTTTATGAGGCTAGAGTTCGAAGTACATAGGTTATAAGATCTTAAATCACAGTAATAGCACAAATACACGTTTGAGCCCTAGGGGCGTACCAAACCATATACCAATAAAATGGTATGCGAACCACGACTGAACTAGACACTAGGCCTAGAGCCTCTAGAAGTGCTTGGACCACAAGGAACCACCCAAGGTAGTGACACAGGGGACCCACGGGAGACGCGTGCAGTGTAAATACACAACCGCGATACGCCGTTAACTTCTATGGAGAAAGTCGGGATCGGGAAAATAGAGGAAAGGGACACTTTAAAGAGGACTAGGACAAAACCCTTTGAGATCTAGGACTTTGAAGAGTCTCTACCCACGGGAGCACCGGAGTACTCGTGTTACCTCACCCAGGGAAGCCGGGTGCATAGGTGCCTTTCGGGGTCGGGTTTCGTCGTCGGTTCTTATGGCGATCTGCTGCAAAGTGCTGCTGGCGACCAGGAGAAAAGTGTCCGGGTGGATCCAAGAGTGGATCGGAGTTCTGAAGAACCTGAAAGCAGAGGGGACAGAGTCTGGGTCACTAGCCAGTGACCAGGGAGGCGATGGACAGATGCCCACCGATGTCGAGTGCTTCAGATTCGATGACGGTCGTCTTGACTCTTCAGCCACGAGGTCCAGGAGGCGTTGTCGGCGACCAGGAGCAGGATTCGGGCTGTTGCTCGATGTCTGTCGAGTGCAGAGGTGTCGGCGACCAGATTGGACCCAACAAGCCTTGGCAACGGCAAGTCTCGAGTAAGATGTAGATCGTCGATGATGCAGACCAGCAAGGTCTGGGGAACTCACCCAGCAAGGGTAAGTGAGGGCAGGCCTGGAGCAACCAGACTGCCAAGTAAAGAAAAGATTGGCCTTCGGTAAGGGCTACTAGCCAACGGGCTAGCGACCGCGAAGGAGCCTCGTGACGCCGCACGTGGAGCTGGCTTACAGGACACTCGTGGAGTGGGGGCCAGTGATCTTCGGTGCAGGTGGTGCTGGAGGCTAGGGCTACTCGGAGCCCAAAGCACGACTTCTTGGGAGACCCAGAAGATGGTGCACTTGCAAGTGTGCTCGGTGTCCAGGGGTCACGGTCTCAAGTCACCCACGATAGCCACGGGCCTCAGCTTTGCTGGGGACTCAGGGTAGCCTCGGGGAAGTCTGAGAATCCACCTCTGGTGATGCGATGACTTCGGCGTCCGACGGGAGCTTCAGTGATGCGAACCGGACAGATGCTTCTTTGGTGCCTGCCAAGCAGGGGAGTCACTCCTTGACCCCAAGGGAGATTCTTCAGTCCTCTAATCGTGAGTAGAGCGTCGAAGGTCCAGGATTCTGTTTCAGAGTTTCGTCCAGGTATAATCTAAAGTCCTAAGGACTGGGTTCCTACCTTTATTCCAAAAATAGGGGATGGACTACTCTGTGGCCCCACCTATGGGTGGGTCAGGGCAGAGGGGTGGCTACACCCCTTTCCCTTTGTCCAGTTCGCGCCAAAGCAGGGGCTGCAAGCCCCTGATCCGGTTTGAACTGGGGTATGCACAGGGACACCAAATGTGCCCCCAGTGCAGGACTTCAAAGCACCCGAAAGTGCTCCCGCCCAGCCCCAATACACATTGTCCTGTCTGGGGAGGTGGTCACACCTCCCTGGGACAGGAAACCTATTGTCCAGGCCTCCCCTGCCGGAGTTTCGTCCAGCAGCAGGAGGCCAGACTCGTGTCTGTGGCAGCAGCATCCATTTTGTGATGCCAGGGCTCTGGAAAGAAGTTACCGGACTCGTCAGAGTTAACATGCCTTTCCCTCTAGAAGGGTGGAATGCTACCCCCGCCGCCAGGATTGGCGGGGGGTAGTATTCCAAGATGTTTGACACCAAACACGACATGTTTTGGTGCAGCCATTCCATAGTTAGCATTTTACCGCGAGGATATAATGCGTTTAAGAGTATATGGTCAGGCTGCACTACAAACAGCATCAGAGATGGTCTCCGAACGCTGCAGAGGGGCCCTGCTCATGCAGGGGCACCCTCTCACATAAGAACCATGCACTCTGCCTTTAGGATTGATAAGGCCTGCCTTAGGAGTGACTTATAGGTTTATATGTGTGTATGCTTTTAGTGATATAGGTAACCTATACCACAGCAAGGGGTGCATGCACCACCTTACCCAGGCTGCAGTAGCAGACCTGTGGTGTCAGTTTGGATGGCCTACCAGGGGTGGCATAATACATGCTGCAGCCCCTGGCAGGCCTCTGAGGTACCTATGCCCTTGGTACATAGTATACCATATACTAGGGACTTACAAGGGCACTCCAGATCCCAATCAGTGATGTGCCTAAGGCACATGGAGACCCTTTTAAAGAGGAAACAGCTAGGCTGGGGTTCTGAATAGCAGGGCCCCAGCCAGACTAATGTCGAAAACCAGTGAAGTATCAGCAAAAAGTGGGGGTACCCCTGTGAAGCAGATCCTACTCTCCTACAAATATACCTTCCCTAGCCCTTGTAAACTAGAAGAGACCTCGACTTCAGAGGAGCCCGTTTCCCGGCCTGACGCACTGAGAAGACGCTGTCATCCCTGCACGCAGAGAGTCCAGCTTCCAGTGATCTAACTTCCCTTGCGGGGTGTTGGAGTTCGAGTCTGGCAAAGAGATTCCCACCTCTCTCATTCTAAAGGTATGGAGCTGACTAGAACCTAGAGGGACTCTTGGCATACTAGGCATACTAGGCTTAACATACTCTTAGTATACCGTAGTAAGGAATACTTCACCTACTTCATACCTCTCCCTACACCTAGGTTAGGTTAGACACATTGGGGGTAGAACTAAGCTAGAAACGCATCGTATGAG